>OX637345.1:12519516-12935789 GCA_951799405.1 Agapetus fuscipes
AATGCATATAAGGTAAATCCCCAAAGTTACATATCTTGGCAACTTAGATTAGATATTGTGAAAAACTCTAATCCAAGTGCATAGTTATCATCAAAAAGCATATTAAAAAAAAACTGTGCATGCAAGTCAGCATTGATTTTTTGCTTATTTCTCAGAAGCCATCTATCGGTAGTAGCACTGATATATTTTGAGTTTAATCGTAGCTCCACAAAACTGGCAAGTCAACACAGGACGAGATAACTCGTAGTTTGTGTCCTAGAAAAGAATGCAACCTTCAAGTTATCTCATAGTTGGCAGTCAACGTGTTAAAGAAGATTTCATCTTTTTACTGTCAATATCTTATAACCTTGCTATGATTATTTAGGTGGATAGTATGCGATAAAAAATGGCTATGCGTGGTCAGTTGATCTGGAGAAGATGTGATTGCTTGGTCAGCTGTTCACGTGTGCTATATATTTGTTTATATCTCATTTCAAAACATGGTCAGGTTTCCTATTTTCATTAAAACCTCACATGATTTATGATACAACCATTTTTATTCCTTGATTAATCAGTTGATATGAGGCTAACCACCCATACTATAAAAATGGTTCACATTGCCAATGCCACCCCTGTTTCACGGAAGGTCGGCAAGAGGCGTATGCTCATTCTAGATTGGGTTTTTATGTTGTAGATCCACATGCAGTATGTGTAAGCGCAACTTACACATGTTTGTTTGTGGACATGCATTTAATATGAATTTTAAATGATAATATGTCTTTGCGACTTAGATTATATATTGCAGAAAGAAAAACATTGTTTCCACCTCTCCAACAATAAGAGATAAGTCTTATTGAAACAAAGGCGGCAATATTGGATATGGAAACAGAGAATTTCACATTTTAAGTAACTGCCCATATATTTGACTTTTCTTCAAAAAAAAACAATCCTAGATTGCTTTCTTTGGTTCCATATATTGACAGTAAATATACTAAGTTATAAAAAAATATAACCACTAATAAATAGCCTATAACACAGTCAAAGAAATAAAATTAGTATATCTATACATATTACATCATATAATTTTGTTATTTAATATTATTTCATTATACGAGTCACAAAAAATTGTCTTTTCGACGTGAACTCCTCTAAAGCTGCACTTTTATATATATTTTGAAACTTATTCCTTTGTACATTGTATATTTTATTATTTGTTTTTGTCAGAAGTGGTTTAACGAGTAAAAACTCCTAATCGAGTCATATAAAATCAATAACGGCAATCAAGAATTTT
Organism: Agapetus fuscipes; assembly: GCA_951799405.1. NCBI lineage: Eukaryota > Metazoa > Arthropoda > Insecta > Trichoptera > Glossosomatidae > Agapetus > Agapetus fuscipes. Next base: position 12,520,787 of record OX637345.1, read on the forward strand.
TCGGTTCTTAATATGAAAACACAAAGAATCATTTCCGTATCAGTGTTAATCTTATTTTTGAAAAAAAAATTCCAGATTGCCGTCTCTGATTCTAAATGCTGTGACTTATTAGCATTCTTCTTTAGTTATGCTTGGACCATAAAATTTTCGTTCTCTTTTTGGTGATGTCATTCATCATAGACGGCACTCGCCATTTCTGCGTCATTTTTAGCTTTCATCCATGTAGACTATTATTACAGTTCCTTATAAAGTTCAACATAAATGCTTTATAACATATGTTTTATGTATGTCGTAGGAAAATAATTGTTTGCCACTGCTTGTAATTAGCTATTGTAACATTTGTGGCGTTGTATTTTGCCTCAAAGCACAAACTAGCACTAATGCAACAATGGCCCTCATCGCCAGGCAGTGGCACAAATAGGCATTGTCATCACAAAAAACAGCTATTCAGGATGTTTTCCACATGCTTCAGGTCATATTTTTCTAAAAGTAATATTTTAGTTTTCCTACATAGGAATTTAAAAAGCCTCGCAGTTAAAAATTGTGATATTTGCTCAAGGCAAAGTTTAACACCATTCACATATTACTACGTCATTTCATTGATGTCATCTAAAGATGTTTATAGGCAAAAAATATATCATTTAAATTTCCTTAAATTTTTACCTGAAAAAGCCGATACAACATTTGTGATTGATTGACAAAAAATGACATTTTAAACAAATCAAACTTTATGACATTCCGAGGCAAAAAGTCCACAAATATTGACAGTTTCTGTATAATAACGTAGAAGTTATTATTGACGTCATCAGGCAAAAAATATGTATTTGTTGAACAAACTTGTGATATTGTTAAATGAAAAAACCCCAAACTCACAGATGCAGTATTTCAAGGCATCTTTAACTGGTGGCTTTGTTCATGTAGTTTTGAGGTTAAAACATCATAGTTTCCATCAATGAGAACTAATTAAATGATGGCATCCTAAAGTGGTGACTTTGTTAATGTACTTTTGAGGTTAAAACATCATACTTTCCATGGATAACAACTAAACAAATGATGGCATCTTTAACTGGTGGCTTTGTTCATGTAGTTTTGAGGTTAAAATGTCATAGTTTCCATGGATGCGAACCAATCAAATGATGGCATCCTCAAGTGGTGACTTTGTTAATATATTTTTGAGGTTAAACATTATAGTTTCCATGTATAACAACTAAATAAATTATGTCATTTTTATATGGTGACTTTTTCCATGCAGTTTTTAAGTTAAAACTTCATAGTTTACATCAATAACAAGTGAAATCTGGTGACTCTACCCACGTATCTTTGAGGTTAAATGTCATCTTGGGTAGTTCACCACACTTCGCACTTGTGCTGCGGATTCATCCTGTCTCCCAGACGGCATTTAAAGTTCTCCGAGAATTCTGGCAGGTTGGAGAGAGAGCCGATCACGCGGTACTTGGGCATCGTGTGGTCATCCTTCTCTATCCGCAGAGTGGTCACTTCTTTTGTGCTCGATGAACACCATACCTGGAAAGTATGAAGTTTGATTTAAGTGAAATTAAACTGTGTTTCACAATAATTAATAATTCATTGTTTACATTAATTTGTAATTGTATGAAATGGGCTTTCAAGAGCCTACTCAGAATATCTAAAATGAAAATGCTCTGCTGGAAGGACACTAAAAGACTGATTGAAGAACTCTGAAATCAGAAGCATGTGGGACACTGAGGACATCATCAAATGGAGTAGGAAGAGATAATTGTTCTGAAGAGACCACATAGACCGCATGAGTGAAAGTATGATTGCTTCAATTGCTGTGCGCGAAATACCAGACAATACCTAGGTATTCTACATCTCCAAAGGACTTCCAGAATAAACAGATTTAAAATCTACCATAAGAAGAAGGTTAATAGCATTTTTAAATTATTAAATGAGTCATCATTTTAGAGTTATGGTTCGAAACTAGATACCTTCCAATGTCAAGTACACCTGGAGTGCTATTCTGCTAAATTCCTTACGGCCTTAAGGCGACGAGGTAGCGATTTATGTCCAAAAATAAGGTGTACTGTGATTTTTTATCTATGGAGTTCTTTCGCATGCGCTAGCAGGCTCCGACTTGGATTGATATCTAAAGTGTAAGGGCTTTAGCAGAATAGCACTTTTGGTCAAAGACAAGTTTTGAGATGATGAAATTTGTTACCTGTGCAAATGATATGAAGAAGAGCTGTGTATGGGTGAAGTCCAGGCCAGGCAGCGTCTCGTTGATGGGAGCTGTTTTGGCATATTCCAGATAGGCGTGATATGCTGCCTTTAGACCACCGTTATCCGCTATGTTCTCTCCTGCAATATACAGGTATGAAAAAGCTGTTACCTGATTATATAAACTCGTCAAAAAATTACAGTTTTATAAGAGTCTAAGGCTCGGTATTTTCAGCGTTAGCTTATGTGACATTTAAATTGATAGAAAAAACTACCCACACGATTGACATAGGTGTATCCTTTTCATTCAGTATTAAATTGCTATGCTAACGTTGAAAATACCAGGACTAAAATTATTTTTTCAAAGCTCAGTTGGTAGAATACTTGCATTCAAAACCTGTACCCTTAGTACAAGTTGCAAAACTTGAGTTAAGTAAAGTTTATGGAAAGGTTTCAAGAGTGATTTTCCCCAAAATCTGCCGTTTTTGTTTGTTTGAACTTGATTTTCTTCTTCACTGTAACTCTTTTGCTAAGACCATAAAGTGTAAGAAACAAAAACGGCAGATTTTGGGGAAAATCACTCTTTAAAACTTTCCGTAAACTTTACTTTACTCAAGTTTTACAACTCGTACTAAGGGTACAGAGGGCTAGGATTCAATTCCCACCGAAGGTATTTATAATCTTTCTATCTATAATATAAGTTGCAAAGACATATTAAAATTTAAGCTTTATATTAAATGCACGCTCACAAGTTGACATGTTCATATGTGTACTAACAAAGTAAAACACAAACCTCAAATGAATATAATCTCGAGGGTGACGGTTCTTCCCTAGCAAAGATTGGATGCGAATTGTAGGCCTGTTCTGCAGATCCTGCTCAAAAAAAAAGCTGACAATGAAGCATGACTCACCCAATGTCTGCTTGCCGTTCAGCTTAGTTCCGTCCAGGGAATAGTTGGAGTACTGCTCCTTGATGCAGTCTGCCCTCTGCTTGAACTGGTTGATGGTGCCATTGTTCCACCACTGGTTCAAATTGCCGTCCCTGGAAAATCAAGGTAATGTCTAAAATTGGCTTCAGGTAAATAAATAATTTCAAACACCCTCTGCATGCTTGTTCGTCGGTAGGCAATGCAAAGTTTTGCAAAAAGACCCAGGCACTTTGAGGCTAGATGAACCTTTGTGATCAGTCATGTGGTAAATGAAGTTGAATTCTTAAACCCAACAAAGAGAATATTTGAGAAATCAAGTGATAATTTTGTTGTGCTCCGCCAGGAATCAAACTCACTATCTTCCATAGGTATACAAATTCAAAGCGTTAACCACTAGGGTACAGGACGGTCATGCGCCACAGATCATAAATAATACTAATAAAGTCACTAAACGTCCATCCAGCGTTACAGCAACTGACGACCATGCTCGCAAAGGGCTCTTAAGATGTGATACACACAAAAACAGCGCTCACCAAATAAATCATTATTAAATTATTATTTAATTATTTATTAGGATGATTCGTTTGGTGAGCACTGTTTTGTGTGAATCCCACCTCAAGAGCCTTCAAGAGCTTGGTCGTCACTATAGAAAGCGCCGATTCTCAAGCAAGACCCAGTTGCTGTAAGGTTGGATGGGCTTTTGGTAAAGGTATATGATTTTTTTAACCCAGCAAATTGGTCTCTCCACAGAAAATAAGCAACGACATAACACATCAAGCTAAAGTCCTTGATATCAGGAGACCATAGCATCCTGGAGGATGGTGGTAAAACTGTTTGCACTTACTTGTCATACTCTCGTCCCTGATCATCAAACGCATGTGTCAGCTCATGTCCCATGACCACACCCATGGCTCCGTAGTTGATGCTCCGAGGGTTTCCACCATCGTAGAAGGGCAGCTGCAGGATTCCGGCTGGGAAAACTATCTGATTCTTGGTGGGAGTGTAGTATGCATTCACCGTTGTTGGAGTCATACCTGCGACAAGATTTTTATGTTTGTATTTGGTTAATTGTCACAGGGGAGCGATTTCAAGTTGTTCAACTTGACTTTTCTTGTTGAAAAAATAAGTTATGTTATATATTTTATCAACATGAAGAAATTTTGCAATATTGCCTACTAAATAAATACTTAAAAAGTACATGCCATCAAAGAGTGTTTTGATACCACCAAAACCTGTAAACAATAACAAAAAGATCTATGGAACCTAAACATGTACCTTAACAACTTAATACTAACCTCAAAAAATACCATCCAATTTTTTTTTCATAGGCTGATAAAATTAACGATGACAAAAAAAATCATTAAGTTGGCTGTTTAGACTTTAGCATCATTTGGAAAAGAAAAGAAAATACAAGAAGAGTTACCCCATTTAGTCCTGTTGACAGGCTGATCCAGCTTCTCCAGGTTCTTCCTCATTGAGTGAATGTTGACTTCTAGATTGTTTTGGAAGTAGTCGTTGGGTCTGACATTAAGGTCTGCATAGCGCTTGTCCAGATCTTTGGGATGCAGAATGTCATCAGGGAAGCCTACAGAAAGAAAACATTCTCAAGTAAGAATTGTATAGTAATAAACATTGCTTTGTTCCATATACTCAGAATTTGATTTGTAAACAAAATAGATCTTTAATGGGGCTTCCACACGCTTGCCAACCCATCTCAAGTCAAGCGCACAGTGTGTCGTCTAGAACATGCTAGCTGGACAAAATGAGTCCATTAGACAAAATTTTGTCCAGCTAGCATGTTCTAGACGACACACTGTGCGCTTGACTTGAGATGGGTTGGCAAGCGTGTGGAAGCCCCATAAGACCGTGTAAAAAAAAAAACAAAGGTCTCAATATGCAACCTTGTCTTACACCATGGTTAAATAGTGCATTATGTTCTTATTGTCTGTATTTAAAAATGTAAGCTATAAAATATTAGACTTTAAAATTCAATGGTCTCAATATGTATCCCTGACTAACACCAAAGTGAAATAATAATAAAATGTACCGATCATATCAGAGATGGCATCAGCTTTGATCATGGCAGCCTGTCGTGTCTCATTGTCCATCCACGCCAGATGTTTGAGGTTATTCTTGAAAGCAGTCCTCAGCCCTTCTATCATGACCTCTGCCTGGGCCTTGCTACTGCCTTGAAACACCTCGCGGACGAACATGGCTCCTATGGCAAAACCTGAAAAAGGACATTAAAAGTGAAATAAAATTATAGAGTAAAGTCAAAACCTAGGCTCATACAAGTTGGCTGTCTAAGAGAGGTAAGATCAATGAAAAAAGGTTCCATAATATGTGCGGAAGAATTGATAACAGGTAAAATTCAAACTTACCAAGAGCGTTGTTGGTATCTTTGACGCAGTATCTCCATAGCTCTTCACCTCCTTCAGAACCAAATATAGCCTTGCGTAAGATCTTAGCTGCATCTCTGAAGGCCTTGGATAGATATGATGATAGATTGTTGACAGCTTGCCATACTAAGTAGTTGTTCAAGGTACTGAAAAAATAGAAGACATATGGAAGCTTAGGAGATAGCAATCAGTCAATGTCCAGCTGGAAGACCACATAAAACTTTGTGAAATAGAAGACGTAGTAAGATGAGAGACCATATCTTCAGAATAAACCATGATAGACTCACTCACACCGCTTATCAGATGAAAATTGGTCAATGTCGAGCTGGAAGACCACATCAAAGTCGGTGAAATAGGGCGTAAGGTACTTACTTTACTTATCGTATGGCTGGCAAACAAAGTAAGGTGATAGACCATGTCTCTAGAATGAGCCATCGTAGACTTAATAACTTCGTAGCTTATGAGATGACAACTGTTCAATACATTACAAAATTTAAAATAAAGATTTCCAAATATAGTGAAGAATGAAGGTCCCCGAATGGATCCTTGAGGGATCGATTGTTGTTAATAGATGTGAATTATGGCAGCAATAAGCCAATGATCCTTACTTCTTCCCTTGTGGTGTAGACATGTATTGATCCACCAGAACACTGAGCTTCTTGAGATAGTCCTTCGCAAACACAACCACCCGCTCCTTGTCTGTGATCTTGCGCTTTATACTCTTGAAGGCATCGTTGAAGAATAACTGCCATCTGTTAACAAATAAGTCATAATAAGAGGTCGTAGAATTATTTGACGAGAAATGATTATGCTTGGCAAGCAAGAGGTTTTGGATTTACTGCAAGAGTAAAATTTTTCACATTTTACCGGAGAAATGGTGCCAAGGTCTGCAGTTCCTCCACCGTCATGGCATTGTACAACTGCTCCTCATCTCTCTTATCCTCCGCAGGTGTGGTCAGATTGGCCAGATCAGTCTCCAGCTGGATGACTTCCGCCATCTGTCTCCGAGCTTGTGTGTCGTTCCCACCGAGCAAGACCGAGATCTTGGTCATGTACTCCAAGTATGCATCAAGAATCTTTTTGTGAGAGGTCTTGTTCAGGTAGTTTTCTCGTGTGGGTAGATTGAGGCTGGGCTGGTCAATCTGAAAAAATGACACAATGACTTTTTATCATAACACCTAGGTTGATCAATTCTTGACAAAGAAAATTTCTGGCTCCTGATGAATTGAATAAAAATCAAGTGTGGTCATTGTAGAAAGATTAAGATTTTTTTATAGACTTACAATGATGACATGCCTCGTGGAGTTCTTGTCATCTTCTCCCACTGCCCACGCAAACAATCCACCAAGGTTATACCTGAACAAAACCAAGATAGCAATGTGTAAGAAATAAAGAAAGATCAGATGCTAGAAATTATAGGTACTCATAGTCAGGAAAAAAATGCCATTTGACAAGACTTGGGGAATTCGTCATTTCCTTAATTTATTTTTGGATCCTTCAAAATGCAAATAATAATACATATAATTGTTCTTATCAGGGAATATTTAGAAACATACATTAACAAAAACAAAGCCAGGCATTCCAAAAAGTATGAGGACAAAGAGGTCTCACGTGGCGTGCCTCAATAAGTAGGTACATAATAGAGAGCAGTAGAAGAGATGAACAGTCAGTTAGACTCACTTATTGTGTAGAGACTGGAAAGTGGTCTGGAAGTTGAAGTCCTTGATGGTATAGTTTTCAGAGGAGATGTTCCAGCCGCCCACTTTCTCTATGAGGTTCTTCAGTGGAGTGCCTCCTACTGCTTCCATAGTTTCATTGGCATCCAAGCAAGCGTCATAGTACACGCGGGCTTTCCTCTCAGCTGTTGACGTCACATTGTCAACATCCATTTTTTCTAAAATACACCAAAAATTTTAGTAGATTATTATAAAACATTGGAGTGCCACAGGGATCACTATTAGGACCATTTTTATTTGAACTACTGTTAAATAAGCAGGTATGATAAATAAACCCATTTTTTTAAAAACTTATGTTTGTAATATCTAAACTTCAAGTTAAAAAATGTAAGCCCTAATCCAAAAAGCTCTGAAGGCCAAATTTAGATATTGATTTTTAATTGAGCATCCATGGATGGAGGATATAGCACCACCAAAATAGGTCACCAAAAAAATCACTCCATTAGCATTCATGATTATAAAAGGTCTTACCGAGCACATTTCTGACAATCAGCTGATTCTGCAATTCAATCTTGCCAAAGATGCCCCAGATGGATTTCCCATCAGGTATGGGATTGTTTTTGACCCAGCCGCCACAAGCGAACTCATAGAAGTCATCACACGGCTTCACAGACAGGTCCAGACTGCGCGACATCTCACTGGCTGTGTAGATGCAAGGACCAGATAGACACATGGTGGAGAAGGAGTCATCTGGAACACAGTAATAAATAACATTAAGACCTTTCCCTTTTTGCAAAAATTTGGAAACTCTTCTTGAGATAGCCTGCTTGACTTTTTCAATTGCAAATAATAATTTTTGACCCCTTATTCTTCTTCCTTTTCTTGTGCCTCTTAGATTAGCAATTTAATCTAATCTAAGTTGCAATGGTAACATTGGGGATTCACATTATATGCATTCTAGCAGACATGTATAAATTCGTGCTTGCGCATGCTGCATGTGAACCTACAACATAAAAACCCAAATCTTAATGAGCATACACCCTACAACTCTTGCTGACCTTCTCTGAAACAGGGGTGACATTGGCAAAGTGAACCACTTTGTACAGCATGGGTGGTCAGCCGCATACCAACCTATAAGTTAAGGAACATACACAATAAATAACATTTTTACATTCATTATAGTAATTTGCACCGTCAATACTAAAAGAGGTAATTTGTCTTCTGTCAAACCACAGTCTTGGGTTTGACCTTTTTGACCTCTACCATGATTTTAAAGATGACACTTAACTGACTCTTTCTAAACGATCCCATAAATTAAACGAATAGAATAAGAAAATAGCCATCATCCATAGATTAACAATTTAAAAGGAGGTCAGAAACGAAAGAACAAAGATGGACAATGGACACTCACTGCAGGTGACCACAGAGGGAGATGGAGGAGCCGCAGACAAGAGAGCTGTCAGGACCACCACGATGAGGAGCAAGGAGGCCACCAGCACCAGAAGACACTTCTCCAGGTGACTGCGGGAACCCCACACAGATATACCCTGCAACAAAAATTAATTCATTAATATTTGCGAAGTTTACAGCAAGTCACAAATTTATTTCTGAGCATGAGACTGGAGAAACAATAAGGTTTTTACTTTTTTTTGATAAATAAAAATGGAATACTCAAAGAAAATAATACCTTATCACATTCAAAATATGGACCAATTTGATCATCAAAGTAAGGCGCTCTGGCCTCAATGAGGTCCGCACCTGAATTGATATAGACAATATTGTGTGTTGACCGGTCCGTAGCTCAGTGGTTACACTGCGGACTCTGAATGGGAAGGTTGAGGGTTCGATTCTCGGCAGAGCACAAAAAATATACCATTTCTATTTTCAAATTTGCTCTTCGCTGGGTTGAAAAATTCATAAAACCTTTACCAATGACCGGTCACCAAAGGTCTATCCAGCCTTATAGCAACTGGGTCTTGCTTGAGAATTGGCGCTTTGTAGCGACGACGATCAAGCTCGTAAAAAGGTCGATAGCTCAATTGGTAGAATGCTTGCATTCCATGCCGAGAGCAAGGGTTCGATCTCAAGGGCTTACTCAGCCTTCACAAGAAATGAGAACCAGCCCCCCCGGGAGCTGGGAAACCCCCACTTCAACTGAAAGTGGTTGGTGTGAGGCCGGCCCCCTTACCTGTAAAAATAAATAGGTCCCGAAGCACCACATGCGACCCCTTCGGGGATAACGCAGGCAAGAAGTTACACTATATGTGTAGCTTAGTTGCATTGCATTGTGTCATCATGCGGCTAATTTGCTAGGGAAAAGCATAAAAAATTTTTGTCATTGGTTTCCATGGACGACAGTACAAGACTAACGTATGCTTGGTGAGAAAAAACTTCCAAATTCAAAAATGTTCAGAGTCCATTACTATCAATTACATCAGTCATAATCATGTCATAATCGATCTAGCTAAGACTCAAACCAGAAATATTTGGGGGAATAATAATTATAAGCTTTTATCATTTTGCAACAGATGGCAGTAGTATTTTATAATATTATTCTCAATGTGTTTGTCCTTGGTTACCAGCATGAAAAACAAAAGCAGGAAAATGTTGATCAAGAACTTCAACACTAATAAATTATTGGGTACTTTACACCTACATGTTTTTCTCTTCATTAATTAAAAAAACTAACATTTTGGAGAAATGAAGTAGGTAATTTAAAAACATGTTTATTTGAACACTGATTAGCCATATTGACTCAGTGTCGTCATTAGAAAATAATACACATGAAAAATTAATGAAAATATTATGATTTACAACTTCATTTTTGTGAAAACACGGCCTCAATTAAATTATTTCTTAAAAAAATTATACAAACATTTTATTCATGAAGCCACTGTTTTTATGTGAATCATAACTCGATACCTATTCTTCTGCGAGGTTAGTCGTCACGATAGTAAGCGCCAATTCTTAAGCAAAACCCCTAGTTTATGTATGGCTGGATGGAGCTTTTGTGACCTTTTTGAGATATGAAGAAAATATCGAAACTGAAAATCATCTTTGACACCTGACAAAAGAATAGGTAGATGCATTCAAAGTGAGCAAGGGAGACGATGCGAGAAGCGTTCGCGATAGGTTTTTTGTTTGAGTGCGTACACAGTTTGTAGAAAGCAAGAACAATAGAGCGACACAGACTCTCAGTAGAAGGGGACAAAAATTGTGTAGGTTTTTTTTTTAAATTGATTTGTGGAAAGGAATGCAATTCAACAACCTATTTTGCCTGGCCAGTTGTCTTCATACGAAAGCAGAAGCTTGTGTGCATGCAATGGCATCTGTTGAACCAGGGTCGAAGTTATGGTCAAGTGGGCCAGATGCAGATTCGAACCAACGTTGTTCTGTTTCAAATACCTACGCTAGTCGAACATGCGCCTCTAGCCCCTCGGCCATAACACCGACTGTATTTGTAAAAATGTAATTCTCGCCCCACCACGGGTACTATGAAATTGTACCTACCCAGAACAAAACAATGACCTTAGATATCTCAAATTCAAATTGATTGTCGCATTAGCATGTTTAATTAAAAAAAAAACAAATAATAAAAAAGTAAAAAATCACCTGAACTGTAAATCTTGCTTCAGTCCTTTTTTCTGCAGTGACCATGTGCTCAAAGAGGTTGGCCCTTGAATGGGACTCTATCATCTGCGCCATCTTTTTATATAGTCAGATAGTCACGCCAACTTTCGAAAAAATATAATTCTCTATTCAAAATTGTTCATTGTAACCACACTCACACTGTTCGAAATTTAAAAATGAATTTGAAAAATTCATATCTTTTAAATTAGATTTATCACTAGATTTTTTGTCACTTTTAATAATTCAAACTGAAGCAAAATAAATGATAGGTACAATTATTATTTTAAGAAAATTGTAGATATTGTTGAAGTTCATTCTTGTAATGAATATTTAAAAAAATCACACATTTTAAATTAATTCCCTTAATTTAATTTCAATTTGATTTCCATTTTTTTTTAACTATTTGACACTCCAATTTTTTTTTGTCCCTTGACTAATAGGTTGTTATGTGGCTAACCTCCCATGCTGTACAAATTTAGCTCACTTTTTCCAATGCCACCCCGGTTTCAGGAAAAGTGTTCATGTGAGGTTTGGTTTATTTTGTATGTACTCATACAGCATGTGTGAGCGCGGAGTTGAATGCGCCTGCTTATGTGCATGCATTAAATATGAGCCTGAAATGTCAATATATCTTTGCAGCTTAGATTATAGATTATAGACGCATTAATGCAGAAAGAAATTCGTAGGTAATCAAGTGCATTTGTTCCCAAGACGGTAGGTACTTATTTGGAGTGATTGTCAATCCCCTTTGCCGTTTCAAAAAAGGGCGGGTAAAGTCCATTTGAGATTCGGGTTGTTATTTTGTTCCTACATCATGTACAGCATGTGTAATCGCGAACTTACACGTGTCTGCCTGTGGGCATGCTCTAATGAGGTCCGCACGTGAATTGGCATAGCACATTATTGTAACGTCACCCGGCCGAGTTTCTAGAGAAAATGCATACAAACTCACTGAGTTCACGTTTACAAGACTGAATTTAAAAAATCTCGCCGAGAAAAAAGTCCCACTATGAATTTTAAAAGTAAAATTATATTTGCGACTTAGATTATGGATAGGTAAGAACCTTAGTCACATAGACTTGTGACGTGTGCGCACTGGGAGCAAATCAAGTAAAATCGTTCTTTCTGGATTTATTTTAAAATGATTTGATTCAATATTTAATTCACTTTTTTTCAGTCTTACTTCCAATTAAACTTATAGACAGTTTAATGGTGATCACGTTCACACAGACAGAGTGGTACTGAGTGACAGCGGGTACCTGATGTTGTTAGACATTGGGTTTATTTCTGTCATATGCTTTTCAATACGTCACTCTACGGTCACACTGTTTGTGAGTAGAAGAATGGATCGCTGAAAGCGTAGGTTAAGTCAAAAACATGAGAAGAAAAACATTAATATTACGATTTTTAATGCGGTTCCTTCAAGTTCCTTCATGACTTATAGGTTGATATGAGGCTGACCACCCATAGTGTAAAAATGGTTCAATTTGCTTATGTCACCCCTGTTACAGGGAAGGTCGGCAAGAATTGCAGGGCTAATGTTCATTTGAGAGTGGGTTTTTATGTTGCAAGTCCATATGCGGCTTGTGTAAACGCGAATTTATACGTGTCTGCTTATGGGAATGCATTTAATATGAATGTTAAATGTAATATATCTTTGCAAATCAGATTATAGGTTATAGTTTCCAACAAGCAAGGTAGTTTTATAATAAAAGGTATGCACACTAGACTAATATACCTAATCTAATAATAAAAGTTGCACAGATAGTGGGTACTTTTGATATTCATAATAAATGCACGCCCACAAGCAGACACGTGTAAGTTCGCGCCTACACATGCTGCATGTGCACAATCAAAATAAAATTTCCAAATCTCGAATGAACATAAACCTTGCATCTCTGGCAAACCTTCCCTGAACGGAGATGTACGGGGCACGGAAATTAAATTTACGATCCCCATCCAAAAAGTAAAGTAAGCAAGGACCAAAGTCATATAGAAGTGGGACGTTTGCCCACCGAGAAAAATAAATAAAGAAAAATTCAAAACTGTCCATTTAATACAATCAACATTTAAAAAAAAATATTTTGCCTTAGTTAATCAAAGTCGTTATGAAAAAAATTGAGCCACCAGGTAACTGTGGCGGTAGGTCGCAAAAATATGACGCGTGCCTCCTTCCCCTTGTACCCATTTCCCAGTACATACAAATAATTATGAACTTAATTTTTAATGCAAACATTTAAAACTGAAATTTTCCTTTTGCAAATAAAACAGTGATGGTGAACAGTATTTTATTTTTCAAAAGCCACAAATAATCCAATTAGCTGATATCTATAATCTAAGTTGCAAGGGTTTATTACATTCAAGATTCATATTAAATGCATTCCCATATTAAGCAGACTTACACATGCCGCATGTGAACTTACAGTATAAAACCTAATCTCAAATTAACATAAGCCCTGCAACTCTTGCCGACCTTCACTGAAACAGTGGTGACGTTAGCGAAGTGAACCATTTTTTTACAGCCTTATATCAACCTGTAAGTCAAGGAATGCTGCTGACCATAAAAGCAGCAGAAAGGAGATAAAATTGATGCTTTCGAAATGTGGTGCTGGAGGCGCATGCTCCGAATCCCATGGACAGCTCGACGTACCAACGAGTCCAGTCGTCAGGAGCTTTTGGATGGCTTGACTCTGGCCAATATATCGACGGTTAAAAGGCAGTAACAACTGGGTCTTCCTTGGGTATTGGCGCTTTGTAGCGAAGTCCAAGCTCGTACACCTCTGCAGCACTACAGCAAGTGTCATAGACCCCTAGAGTCTCTGGAATCTAGGGAGTCTCCTGGATGGGACCCTTGATGACGTGTATTTTGGTAAAGGCATATTATGAATTTTTCAACCAAGCGAAGAACATATCGACGGTTAAAAGGCAGCGACATTTTGGTCGAAAATAAGTTATGAATGCTACCTTACTGGAATTTTCCGCTCTTTCTAATGCGCTAACTCCCATAGCTCTACGATGATTTTTGTGTTGTTTATGCCCAAGCAAACAACTGCGTTTTCGAAGTATGGTTTTGGCGTAACCGACAATCCCAATAAATGCCTTTTTATTTTTTTATTTTAGTGCTTTTTTTATTTTAACGATATGATAAAAATTCAAAAAGTTATGCCATTTTTCTGCAATGTCAAACATTAAACTGCTTTCCTGAAAATTTAGCTAATGTCGCTTATGCCCTACTGCCTTTTAACTGCCAATATGTACACGCCGTATTCTTCAGTTCTTCGGACACGTTGTCCGTGGCAGTGAGGATAGCCTGGAAGGACTGGTTGTGGTCGGTGTCAAATATCAATGCTCCGAAGGTTCCATATATCTCTATCTACAATTTATCGTTTTATAATTGTAACTTTGTCGCCTGTATCGAAATTAAAATAGGTGCAACACTTACGACCGTGGCATGAAAACGTTGTGCATCACTGCTCTATAATTCCGCTAATAGACGTATAACATTTTTAGTGTCAATACGGGGACCGCTCACCAGGTACACCCAGTCTTCGCATGTTTACACAATTCATCTTCTAAGAAATGATTTACTCCATTTGAAAAACATGCAGTACACATCAAAAAATACTGATACTTCTTTTCCTTCTAAAAAATATATCTTTAAATACATGGAGTTATTTTAAGTATAATGACGGCAAGAGTTGCAGGGTGTATGCCCATTTGAGATTTGGTATTTATGTTGTAGGTTCACATGAGGCATGTGCAAGGGTGAACTTGTACGTGTCTGGTTGTGAGAATGCATGTAATGTGAATTTCCAATGTAACATATCTTTGCAACTTAGATTAGATAAGATTAGATGGTCTGGTCGATAGCTCAGTTGGTAGAGTGCTTGCATTCCGTGCTGTAAGCCCGGGCTTGAATCCCACAGAGGGTGACAGAATTGATTTCCCGTTTCGGTGTTTATTTCAAAACCAAAAATAAAATATCGGCAAAGCTTATTACTCAGCCTTCACACAAAATATGTACCAGCACCCTCGGGAGCTGGGAGACCCCGACTTCAGTTGAGGGAGGGGTAGGGGGTTTCCCAGCTCCGAATGAGTACTAGGGCTGGCACTCCTTTCTTGTGAAGTCTGAGTTAACATTGTCGGGGCTATATTTTAGGGTCTGAAAAAAACACAGAAATGGGAAATCATTTCTGACACCCTAGGTGGGATTCAAACCCGAGCTCTCGGCATCGAATGCAAGCACTCTATTAGCAGGGCTATCGACCGGACTCTCAGAATGAAGGGTGTCAGAAATAATTTCCCGTTTCGGTGTTTATTTCAAACCCAAAATCAACATACAAGCAAGGCTTACTCGGATTTCACAAGAAATGAGAACCAGCTCTCTCGTGAGCTGGGAAACCTCCACTTCATGTTCTTCCTTGCCTTCAAACGCAAGCATTCCATCAACTGAGCTATCAACCCGAGTTTAACAATTATTTTTTTTGACCTAAAAGTGTAGCAATGAACTACGCAAGGTTCAGGGTATAGTTCAATGACTTTGGTTATTGTTAAGCATTCCTAAATGCTTTAATTAGGATCCGATAGTTAATACCTTTAACAACATCGCCCTTTCGTAAGTCAAGATCCCTGACCTCCAACAGGCCTTTATTTTATTTTTTATTGAATTCAAGGGAATGCAATTCACCGACATTTATTTGCCTGACCAGAAATGCAATTTTAATTACTATTTACCCCTTGAATTCAATAAGGCACCAATTTATATTACACAAGTATTATCAGATTAATCGACCGGTCCGTAGTCTAGTGGTTAAGACTTTTGACTCGTTAAACTAAGGTTGAGGATTCAAATCCCGGCGGAGTACAAAATATATACCATTAATATTTTCAAATGTGCTCTTTGCTACGTAAAAAATTCATAAACCTTTACCAAAGACGGGTCACTAAAGGTCCATCCAGCCTTACAGCAACTGGGTCTTGTTTGAAAATTGGCGTTTTCGACAGCGACGACCAAGCTTGCAGAGGGCTCTTGAGGTGTGATTCACACAAAAACAGCGCTCACCAAATAAATAATCCTAAATTATTGTGCCAATTTTTTCTAGTGATATTATTTTTACGTTAGATTGAGGCTTTTTTTTCGAAAAAAATCAACCAACGTTTGCAGAAGAAACAACTATTTATTTGGCGCCTTTTTCAACACAGCATTATTTATACGACAACAAAAATTTACCATGTCGTAAACATTGACATCAATCAGGCGTAAGAAATCCTGCTTGGGTAAAAAATGTGTTGACTACGTGTTTGTCTATTGCAAATCAAAGATTTCCTGTGACGCTTTTTCAGCAAAGATTACAAAAGATAACGGATAAAAAGGGACCGGGATTATTTTTATTTATTTAAACGGTACAGAATACCTTTTACAAAAGCAAAAACAATGAAGCATAAAACAAAAATCATGACTAAAGATTTTAAATTATGATTAAGTACGGTCGTTAGACATTTTTTGGAATGAAAAAAACGGATGTTACTGACCGTGGACAATTCATCAGTTCGTGTTTCTTCTTCGTTGAAGACACACGCCTCCTGAAGACGTTGATATGACTCTGACGAAGAGAAAATCGTTCTTCTCTTTCCACGGTCAGTAACATCCATTTTTTCATTCCAAAAAAAAAATCATGACGCTGAATGAAATGAAAAAGAGTGCTAGCATCGATTAAAATTACGGTTGATCTGTAATGCTGGCGTCTCAGGTGGATTGCTGGTTCTTTCCATGTCCTCGACCACCAGTTTGGTCTTGTTGATGATGAAGGAAGGAAGGAAGAGCCCACTCACCGTGTGGTATCTGATGTGGGTTGCCGTTGAGGATATTCCCTCGTTGAGCTGTATGGAGCTGACGCTGCTCATGTCCTCGTCCACCAGCTCTGTCTTCTTGTAGCGCGCCATCTGCCAATAACAAAAACACTAATTTAATCGAAAAAACCATTTTAAAAGACTCCCACGACTTGATGTGGAGATAGATGTCGAGAAAAGCTCTGGAAACCATCAATAGGTCTATCATATCTATTCGTTTTACGGTCTCCCGAAATAAAATCTGCACTTAGCTGATGGCTAACCACGTTCTATTTAGTTTTAAGCCCTCTTCTTTTCTGTTCTGAATTCTTTGTTTAGGAAATTCATCATATTATAATCAATCAGAACAGTTGTCGTCGCTAAAGGGTATGAACCGGAATCTTCATGCACAAAGTATTCAAACCACACATCCTTTGTTACAAGAGCCGAAAATAATTCGGATTCAATAACAGGCAAAGCTCCGAAGAAGGTACTCACAGTGTATCAATGTATCGTAAAGAATAAAGAAGAAGAAAAAGGAAGAGAAACAAAGAAGAAAACAATCGAACCATGTTTGAGACCCGGAAGAAAAATTTCAAGAATCTAAATCCGGCCATGAAAGCAAAAAACATTATTGTTTTTTTTTTATCAATACTGATGATATTGATCGATGTATGTTTTGGGCAACTGCGTTAAATTTGTTGAAGGGACATGTATAGTCTAGTGGTTAACGCTTTGGAATCGTGATTGGAAGATGTGGCTTCGATTCCCGAGGGTGCACCAAAAATAAACATTTTCAAATACGCTGGGTTGAAAACTAAAAAAATCTGCCTTTATCAAATACCGGTCACCAAAGATCCAGTTAGGTCTTGCTTGAGAATCGACGGTTTTTACAGTGTCTTCCAGACTCGCAGAGAGCTCTTGAGGTGTGATTCACACAAATACAGTGCTCCTACAGAGCTTATACAAAAAATACGACTGACTTAGAATAGCAGGACTGTAATTAAAATATTATTAGTATGCAGTTTAATTTCAAAGGCAGCTTGTTTGAGTCGGAGCTCGGTACTCCGAGTATAAAACATTACTGAAACTCCTTTCGATCGCGTAAATCGAAAAAAATCATGAAAAGTAACTCACTCTCTAGGTGTGCCGTCGTGTTTTCCATACATATTCTATTTACGCCGTCGACAGAGAGTTTACGCAATTGTTTGATACTCGGTCTACTGGCCCGTGAGCGCAGATACGATTAAACAATTCTGCTTTTGATTTGCATCCGTCTTAGTCCGAATTACCATAAAGCATAGATAATAGGTGGAACGGATTAATAGAGTAGGTAGTTATACGAGTATGTATGTAGGTGCTCGTATCGTCCACTTAGTGCTTGTTTGTCTTACGTCCATTTTAAATAGAAGAAACAATTTTGGCTTATATTAATTTTAAGAACACCATTGTAATTACTTTTATAAAGCTGTAGTTTTCTCAAATAAATAAATAAATCAGAGGTAATTTCACATGAGCAATGTTTGCATGTGAACTGGACCAATCTAAATCTAAGTTGCAAAGATATGTTTCATTTGAGATTCATATTAAACGCATTCCCACAAGCAGACACGTATAATGTGTCTTATAAATGCTAGAAATTTATTTTGAAAATACCAAAGACAACACTAACATTATCGTGTTGTACGTTATTTTCTTAGCTCTGGTTTTCCTTGACTTATAGGATGGTATGCGGCTGACCACCCATGCTGTAAAAAATGGTTCACTTTGCCAATGTCACCCCTGTTTCAGGGAAGGTCAGCAAGAGTTGCAGGGTGTATGATCATTTGAGATTTGGGTTATCATATTGTAAGTCCACATGCGGCATGTTCAAGCGTGAACTTATACGTGTCTGCTTCTAAAAATGCATATAATGTGAATCCTTGATGTTACATAATATCTTTGATTAGATCTGGTTGTGAAGAATGTGATTCTTTAGGCAATTTCATTGAAAGGTCATGTCTGAATCAAGCGGTAGATAAGCCAAACAAGCACTGGGGGGACGGTATGTAGGTACTGCTGCGTCCTATATGACGGAGTTCGCGGTAAAATCATAAACACATACACATTTCGGAATATGGATGTAGTAGGAAATTAATATGGAATCACTATTAGGTACGTGCCGGGTATATGTGTGTGGCGAATATTCGGTGCAACTTTTGCGTGACATAATTATTATTATCATCGAAGCAAACGAGACGATTCTGGCATGGTCTCGTGTATGCTTCAATAGCCTTTAGTCATCTATAAACATGGAGTCCTGTGCTTTGGAGGGCATTAGTACCTACCCGAGCCGTTGAGAGGACGGTTACAAAAAATTGTCCGTTGTTTTTAAAAATATGTTTCTTATACTTTATGGCCTTAGTTCATCCCATACAGGCACATGCGCCTAAGATGTAGGCAATATATTATGGGTAAAAACGCAATTAAGAAGGATCAAATCTCTGAAATAGCGAATGAATGGGATATCCAGAGTCATAATAAAAGGAGGACTTGTATGAAAAAGGTTATGACTCTGGATGAAATGAAAGAAGTATGCAAGGACAGGAAGAAGTGGCGGCTAATCTGCAATGTTGATTTCTAATGTTGGTGTATTCATTTGCTACATTTTTTGCATAGGAAATTTTTGACTTTTTTTGTATAGATTTCTTTGTAAGGTTTTGTTCTTTTTTTATATTTAAATGTAATTTATTATTCATATTCCTTGACTTATAGGTTGGTATGAGGCTGACCACCCATACTGTAAAAAATGGTTCACTTTGCCAATGTCACCCCTGTTTCAGGGAAGGTCGGCAAAAGTTGTGGGGCTTATGTTCATTTCTAATCTAATCTAATCTAATCTAAGCTGCAAAGATATATATCATTTAAGTTTTATATTAAATGCATTCCCACAAGCAGATATGTATAATTTCGCGCTAACACATGCCGCATGTGGACCTACAATATAAAAACCCAATCTCAAATGAACATAAGCCTTGCAACTCTTGCCGTCCTTCCCTGAAACAGAGGTGACATTGGCAAAGTGAACCAATTTTTACATTATGGGTGGTCAGCCGCATAACAACCTATAAGTCAAGGAACTGCATTTGAGGTTTGGATTTTATTTGTAAGTACACATTCAGCATTTGTAAGCGCGAACTACACTTGTTGGTTTGTGGGCATACATCTGAGAGCTTTAAATGAATATATCCTTGCAACTTAGATTATAGATTATTATTATTATAAGATTGATATTGAGATTTAAAATTCATAATCTAAGTTTGATTGGAGCCATCGTTAGCACTTCAGTCAATTTAAAATGAGTTATTTTAAAGGAATGGGAGAGTATATCTATTCTGAATGTATTTGCCTATATCCTATGTACGCGCCTGCTACATTTTGCTACGAATGTATGATGTATAATCAGTTTTCTCTGCTTAATGGTTGGCAGAAGCTCCTCTGTAGTGCGCATTCATGCCTATTTCCGGCCAGGCAAAATACATTGGTGAATGTGATGTGAGGGTTTTTCCTCTTTCTTTTACGTTGGGCGCCAAAATGTGAGGGTTTTTCCTCTGTCCTGCTGATTGACACAATTAATAATGTAACAGCCACTTTAATATGTTTACTTTTATTCCTTTCACAATGTATACACAATAAACCACAGCACAATAATATTAATTATTCTTAATTACACATGCTTGTGGCTCTCACGCCAGGCAAGCTTCTTCCCTCTTTCTGCATTCTTTTGTTTTCCTTTTTCCATTCAAATTTAAATACAATGTTCCATTCTACCAAACAAACAAACTCATCTCGTTACAGTGAATCTCCTCACAAATCTCTAGTGGCCATCGCCACATATTCGGCGAATGTTTGGTGACATTGTGTGTATGGGCCATGAAACAAGACGCGCGCTATTTGACACGTCGCCGCCATCTTGGTGTTTTCCGATGCCCGCAGCGTGTAGGTATTTACAGAAGCACATTTACGCTTCAATTGGTAAATAGGTATGCAAAATTATAACCACGCCAGTGATAAAATACATGAACTGCGAGTACATCCGAGTGACGCAAGCTACACCACCTTGCACGTGTTTTTTTTTTTAAATAAATTCAAGAAGAGGGATGCCATTCAACAACGTATTTCGTCTATAATATAATCTATAATCTAAATTGCAAGGATATATTCATTAAAAGCTCTCAGATGTATGCCCACAAACCAACACGTGTAGTTCGTGCTTACAAATGCTGAATGTATACTTACAAATGAAATCCAAACATCAAATGAACATATGCCCCACAGCTTTTGCCGACCTTCCCTGACACAGGGTGACATTGGCAAAGTGAACCATTTTTTACAGTATGGGTGGTCAGCCTCATACCAACCTATAAGTCAAGGAATATGAATCAGAAATATGAATTGAAGACTTTTTTGAAAAATATTTGATACGCATTAATATTATTGATTAGTAATTCACTCTTTTATTCAGTGAATTGAATATCCGGTCGATAGTTCAGTTGGTAGAATGCTTGCGTGCTATGCCCAGGCCGAGTGCTAGGGTTCGATCCCCAACAAGGGTGCAATTATGGTAAAAACTTAATTGTTAACGGTGCAAAACTTCTCTCCGCTTTATCCTATTCTTGAAAGGATACCGTTGGTATTTTATGAAACATTTTGTCAAGAAATCAAAATTTTGTGAAACAAAATGGGAAACCACTTCGTTGAATAATTGTGGGTTTTCTCTGCTTTGAAAGAGACAGCTTCTCATTTCTCGAGTATTATTATGATTTACGAGTTTAGTTTCATACAAACTTCGTTTTATTTATTTCACAAAACTTACTTTAAGATTTCGTTCACATTTGGTTTATTCACAGAGTTAACTTCACAGTTAACGGTTGCTTGACCACCTAGCTCGACAGCTCCGATACAAGTCTAACGCTACAGACAGCGCTGCCTTAGTTCTTGTTTATCGTATACGCCATTGAGAAAATCTTAAGCAATGTTTGTATGTGTACTGGACCAATGTGTCTTATGAAAACAAGAAATTTATTTAAAAAATATTTAAAAGAACTCTCACATTATCGAGTTTTACGGTTTTTCTTAGCTCAGATTGTGTAGAATTTGATTCATAAGACAACTGCATGAAAAAGTCATATTTGACAAGATTGGCGTATACAATAAACAAGAACTGGGGGAGCGAGCTATGGTCCTTTTATAGCATGGCATAAGGATGGTTCTTGAAACATTAGGAACTAGAAAATGCGAGATTTTGTCAGAATATTCTATTTAGAATATTCGAGCTAGCACTCACACCATCGAACAAATACAAGTAGGTGCAATTATTTAAACGTCTACATCTAGAGACATACAGATACACTCGCACAAGTAAAAACACTCAGACGCACAATCACACATTCGTAACAGTGTGATAAAACAGATCGCGTAATTAAAATAAATGTATTAAAACTAAATCATTCATAGGGTTGCTGTAGTATCTTCAGTACAATTTTGTATGAACACAATGGTGGGAAATTCACGCGAAGATTTATACCTGAGATAAATCATATTTTTAAAATAAGTAAATAAACATGTATAAAAACTTACATAAAAGTACTCCAGACACATTTTAGCACTATTCAAACTCACTTTTTCACTTTTGAATATTTTTTACAATTTCAGCAAATAAACACAGATCCACCATGTTTCTTAGAGGTACCTATGTACATTTAAAATAATAAATACAAAAACAAACACAGAGCTCGTAGTTTTATTTTTGCAACTGAACATCTGGTTTTGGAATATAAACATTGATTTAAAAATATTTTGACTCTGTATTTACAAATTTCAGTAGTCCATTTCGGTACCTACATTTATGATGACGTGGAAAGATTGATAGAATGGAGTCGAAACAAGGAAGCTGGGAAACAATTGTGACGTTTGTTAATCAATCTTTTTTTAATAAATTGTTTTTGTGGTTTTTCGGGTTAGACCATGGTCTATTTGCAGTTTTTTTTTTTTAAATAAATTTGTGAAGAGGATTGCAATTCACCAACCTATTTTTGCCTGACCAGTTGTCTTCATGCGAAAGCAGAAGCTTGTGTGCATGCAACGACATCTGAAACAGGGTCAATGTTATGGTCAAAGGGGCCAGCCGTGGCTCGAACCAACGTTATCTGAACCAAATACGCCAGCTGAACAAGCGTCTTGACCGCCGTGGCCATAGCACCGACTGCTGAGTTTTCTTTTTACGAGCAGAAAGCATTCTCAAGGCGAGTAATAGCGACATGGTGTTGTCGGCAGATAAAAATGCTTTCTGTCCGTGAAAGCGAACGCAAAACGCACCTAAGCTACACACATAGTGTAACTTCTAGCCGCGTTATCCCCGAAGGGTTCGCATGTGGCGAGTTGAACCTGTTTGTGAAAGTGAAACGAAACGAATGTGAAAGTTTCAAAGTGTACTATTTTTTTTTAGTTGCTGAGGATACGAAATGCATTGCTCACTTGATCCCATTTCAGACGGATTGAATTCTGCCCGGTTTATCTATGAATTACTGGAACAACTGTGTGAAAGCTC
Organism: Agapetus fuscipes; assembly: GCA_951799405.1. NCBI lineage: Eukaryota > Metazoa > Arthropoda > Insecta > Trichoptera > Glossosomatidae > Agapetus > Agapetus fuscipes. Next base: position 12,544,035 of record OX637345.1, read on the forward strand.
TCATAGACCCCCATACTATAAGGCTTACAGCCCGGCACCCCATAGAAAAAACCATATACGTACAAACCGGGTATTATGCGTTGTGTAGAAATGGGATGGGCTACGCTACTAAGCTACACATATAGTGCAACTTCTTGCCGCGTTTTCCCCGAAGGGATCGCATGTGGCGAGTGGAACATGTTGTTATGATTTGACTTGGGGTTCTTTTAATTCAATTGCTATTTAAATATCTATTTTCTTCTGTTCTTTTAATTCAATATATCTGTTCTTTTAATATCTGTTCTTTTAATTCAATTGCTATTTAAATATCTACACAAGATCTATTTTTTACAAAATAGCATACAATGTACTCTTCACTCTCTGCTAACAGTCTTCGCGTTACAATGTTCTAAGCGACTTTATCTCCCAACAGAATCTTTGCTAGAAACCTACTTATATGTGCCGCAGAGATGATTCTTGCATGTTCGAAAACATGGTAGATACTTCCATAATGGATTATACTAGAGCATTGTACCACACTATACCAGAGTGCTCACACACACCAATCAGCGTGCCTAGGCTCACGTCCACACGAACTCATACGTTCGTAACAATATTTATTTTTACAGGTAAGGGGTCGCATTACCCATTTGCATTATGTTGGGGGGCGTACAGAACCGAATTCTAAAAAAAAATATATACGTCTTTGCGGGCCGCAACCGCTGTGTCTGCGGGACCGCATGTTGACATGCCTGCTGTAAAATTTGATTATTTTTTACCAAAGTTACCCCTTTTTTCAGTGAAATTCGGAAAGAGTTGCAGGGTGCGTATTCATTTGAGTACACAATTTGCAGCATAATATGTAAATGCAAGTTTTTCTGCTTGATAGTATAAAATGGTTCACTTTGCCAATGTCACCGCTGCTTCAGGGAAGGTCGTCAAGAGTTGCAGGGCTTATGTTCATTTGAGATTGGGTTTTTTATATTGTAGGTCCACATGCGGCGTGTGTAAGCGCGAAATTATGCATGTCTGCTTGTGGGAATGCATTTAATATAAATCTCAAATGATACATATCTTTGCAGCTTAGATTTAGATTTAGATATCGTGCATTAAATAAATATAATACCTTTGCTACTTAGATTATAGATACAGGTGTACTTTTCCCAAAAAAAAATGGGAAAGGAAGTAAAATTCCTTAGAATTGTAAAAACGTAGGGAATCACAAACCTTTTACTTCAGTTTATATACAACATACTTTATCTAAGTTCGAACAGTTTACCTTTAGAATGGCATGCCGTAAATTACCAGTATACCACTGGGCAGTTTATGGATTGGCTTATTTTCAGAGTTTGCCTGCAACCGTCATGAAATTCAACAAAATTTATGATGTTTACACAATGTCAGGGAAATTCCAAAAATACCCAGTTGATGAACGCTTCACATTGACGGTGGCCTAGGAAACTCTGAACTACCTACATATAATATTCAAAATATTTAGATTACAGGGAGGAAAACGTCTAACCTTGGAAGGAATTAATATTGTTTTTTACAACAAAATTTTAGTCCTTAAAAGTAGCTGAAGACCTTCGAGTACGACAATATGCCTACTTAGAGAAGAGCATTTGAATTAAAAAAAAAAACTAGTGTCCGGTGATCGCTTGACGCTTACACAAGCTGCATGCCGACTTACAGAATAAAACACAAACCTCAAATGAACATAAGCCCTGCAACTCCATATCCCTTCCCTGAAACAGGGATGGGATTGGTAACGGTTAAACATTTTTTACACCATTGGTAATCAGCCTCATTGCAACATATAAGCCAAGGAATTTCTATTGATTACAAATAAAAAAATATATATATTTATGTAGGTCAGTAGGTACCAAATGTTGTTTTCTTATTAATTTTATTTTACGAATGCACTTAATTTTTTTCGGCGAAAACACGTCACACTCATACTTGACTACGGTCCTTAGCAACCAATAACACAATATTTTGCTCCCCTTTATTTTCCCTAGCAACCCGGCCGATTGCTATCACGATTAAAATGCGTCGAGTCCATTACAGTTCCATTCACTTTGTTAACATCACATTTTCAATTAATTTATTATTAAATCTTTTAACGTTTGTTTTGTCTTCAAGGGACAATTTTATTTATTTATCTACCCGGTCGAGTTTTTAATTCAGTGGACACGTCATCTGTCGGCCGCGAACGGAAGCTAACTGACATCTTATCTTTATCATTGATAAACAAAGAACTCAATCTAGTGTAGGGTGCGACGCCCAGTCATTGAACCTTTCAAATAAATAGTTTATAATTTCTTAAACTGTACGATGCTAAAATTTTCCTGGGGTGGAAGTCTCGACAGCCGTCGGTAGATCTTAAATTTGAATATAGGACCAAATAAAACATGGGGGTGTGTAAGTCCGGTCGATAAATCAGCTGGTAGAATGCTTGAGGGCTTGGGCTCAAATCCCACTGTGGTGTCAGAAATAATTTCCCGTTTCGGTGTTTATCTTAAAACCCAAACTAAAATACTGGCAAGGTTTATTCAGCCTTTACAAGAAATAAATAATCCCCCGACAGCCCCCTCGGTAGCTGGCAACTAAAGTGGTTGACGGCCGGCCGGCCGGTCCTCTTACCTGTAAAAATAAATACATTACACTCGCCACATGCGAAACACTTCGGGGAAAACGGGCAAGATGTTGCACTATGTGTGTAGCTTAGTTGAGTTGCGTAGTTGCGGTGCACAAACAGCTGATCGTTGTTCCATATAAAATGGATCAGCTGTTGATACGCCGTCATGTTTTATTTTACCATATCTTTAAATAGATACGGTAGGTAATATCTACCAACGGCTGTCCCTCCACAAATGGATCAAATCACAAATGGTCAGGGCTGAAAATCTCATTAATTTGTGAAATAGCTGAGCATCCACGGTTGGGTATGGGTACATCTATGGTAATTCTTACCTACCGAATATCGGTAATATTAGTATAAAGACTAATCATCTGTTCACTTGCGGCCATCTTGGATTGACAGGTCTTCATACAAATATTACCGATATTCGGTAGCCCAGGTTCTTTTCCAGATGAATAAGCACCAGAGCCAAACGCCTGATTTCTAAGCCAAAAATTGGTTTTATTTCGGCCACATGAGACTTATTTTTCCACAGCATGGGTGGTCAGTAGTGTCCGACCGAAAGTGTACTTTCACTTTCGGCCGAAAGCCGTAGCCGAATTTCGGCAAAATTCTACTTTCGGCAGAAAGCCGAAAGCCGAAGCCGAAAGCCGAAACTGAAAGCCGTAGCCGAAAGTATGTATATTATTTAAGTGCCTAGTTAGTTATGCATTATTTAGTTAGAAGGATATGCAAGTAACAATAAAAGGTGTTTACAATTCTGGGAACTTTTTTATTTAATGCAAAACTATATGCAATTTTTTTTTAAATTACTAATAGGTACAATTATTAATAATTAAAAATCAAACAAATTAAAAAACTTAAAAAACTTTTCATGTTTCTTTCATCGCCTAATTAAGTTAAACAAATGCAACAAAAATACTTTATATAAGAAATGAAATTAAATGAAAATAAAACAATTATAAAAAACGGTAATAAAAAAAACTTTTCATGTTTAAGTCAACGCCCAATTAGTTATACAGGGCGTAAACGACCGTCAAGTCAGTCAATCTTCTTATTTTAAACTACATATGTTCTCCATAATTATGTTGTGTATGTGTAGTACACGAATATGAAAGAATTTTTCAATTTATTTAAGACTCCGGTCAAAAAAAAAATCCCGTTGTTTGTAAAAATATGTTTCTTATACTTTATGGTCTTAGTAAAAGAGTGACATTAATGAAAAAAATCACGCGTGCTTAATAATTTTTTGTCTTAATTTCAAAGTTAGTTTTTTTTATATAACTTAAAAAATGACGTCACAAAAAAATATTTTAAAAAACTCGTTTTTTTTTACTTTTTTTTGCTCGGATTTTGTTGTTTTGTATTTTGGAAATATTTTTTTTCTTTATAATTATAGAATGATACAAATTCTAGTTTGTAGTGTGATTTTTAATAAAATAATGTGATTAGTTTTTGTGCTAATATGAAAAAACTGAAACTAATTAACTTATTTAATTCTTGAAAACAGTTTTTTCATATTATCTCAAAAACTATTCACATAATTCTATTAAAAATCACACTACAAACTAGAATTTGTATCATTCTATAATTATAAAGAAAAAAAATATTTCCAAAATGCAAAACAACAAAATCCGAGCAAAAAAAGTAAAAAAAACGAGTTTTTTTAAATATTTTTTTGTGGCGTCATTTTTTAAGTTATATAAAAAAAACTAGTTTTAAATTAAGACAAATATTTATTTTACACGCATGATTTTTTTCATTAGTGTCACTCTTTTACTAAGGCCATAAAGTATGAGAAACATATTTTTAAAAACAACGGGATTTTTTTTTTGAACACGGCCTTAATAAACATTTATTCGTCTAAAGGCCGCCAATCGCGTCGCGGCGTTCGCGTCGCGTTGCGTGCACGCGGGTGGTCGGTTTGTCTGCCTAACTTTCGGTTGGGCCGAAAGTGACCACTACTTTCGGCCGAAACCGTAAGTTTGCCGAATGTGGCAAATATTGGCCGAAAGGCCGAAAGCCGAAAGCCGAAACCGAATATTCGGTCGGACACTAGACTGGTCAGCCACATAATGCTTTATTGAAGAAAAAATATAAAGTGGCCAATGATTGGACGTATCACCCCATTCTTTATTCCCAATATTATAAGGCGTACGTTTTATAATAATAATACGATAAAAGGAGATTATTTTATTACGTAGGGATCGTATGAACCCAGTATGTAATATATTGAAAACAATTAAATAAAGTATAATCCTTCTATCTTAAAACTTATATTTAGTGACTAAATTCATAATTCATGGAAAAATCACATCTATAGATATGAATTAGTTTGTTTTTTTAAGGCCTGTTGCACCAAACTCCAACCAGACAATAATCAAAATTAAACCGGTCGATAGCTCAGGTGGTAGAGTGCTTGCATTCCATGCCGAAAGCTCGGGTTCGAATCCCACCGAGGGTGTTAGAAATGATTTCCCGTTTCGGTGTTTATTTCAAACGCCAAAATAAAATACCGGCAAGGTTTACTTAGCCTTCACAAGAAATGAGTACCAGCACTCTCGGGAGCTGGGAAACCTCCACTTCAACTGAAGTGGTTGGCGTAAGGCCGGCCCCCTTACCTGTAAAAATAAATAGGTTCAACTCGCCACATGCGACCCCTTCGGGGATAACGCGGCAAGTAGTTACACTATATGTGCAGCTTAGTTGCGAAGTGTGATTTCTCCCATCAAATCAAAAATTTGGTTGCATGCATCAGCTGATGTACATAATCTTCCCTGTTCAAATTCCATCATATTATTACCCACTTCCGAGAAATATTTAACCGAGGTGCTTACCAGAATTAAGCAATCAAATTTGATGTGTCAATCAAATATTGATTGGAGGTTGGTGCAACAGGCCCTTAGTAACTTTCTTACATAATGCAGAGCTATGAATGCAAAATGAGTAAAGTGCTGTTGTGTCGAGATTTGAACCTTGAACTCCGCAAGCGCATCTTGATGTGCTATGTCTTCCTAATCGCGCTATATGGTATGGAGGGATGGACTCTCACACAAGCACTGGAGAGACGAATCGAAGCGTTCGAGATGTGTCTCTACCGAATAATGCTTCGGATCTCTTGGCGTGATCGGGTCACCAATGAGGAAGTCATCCGACGTATGCACACCACAAAGGAACTTCTTCGGTCACATTATGAGAAATAACGCCTTCTCCATCTTATCATACAGGTTTTAAGATTGAGGGTAGAAGAACGCAAGCAGTGCTATTCTCACAACATTTGAACCATAGCTGATCTACGGATCATCAATTTTTTTAATGTTAAAGTCACTGTATTCTGCGGATGAGCCATGACTTTGCTGTTTGAGAATAATACCGAAGGACGTCAAAGGAAATCGTGGCTGAAAAACCTGCAACAATGGTTCGGTAGAAGCACTAAAATCTAAATCTAAATCTAAGTAGCAAAGATATGTATCATTTGAGATTCATATTAAATGCATTCCCACAAGCAGACACGCATAATTTCGCGCTCACACATGCCGCACGTGGACCTTCAATATAAAAAAATCCAATCTCAAATTAACATACGCCCTGAAACTATTTCCGACCTTCCCTGAAACAGGGGTGACATTGGCAAAGTGAACCATTTTTTACAGTATGGGTGGTCAGCCTCATACCAACTTATAAGTCAAAGAAGCACCAAATTCCTATTTCGAGCCGTAGCATCCAAGGGGAAAAAAGTCATGATTATCGCCGATCCACGATAGAAGTGACTCTAAAAGAAGAAGAAGAAGTGTCTGATATATAGGCTATAACTCGAAAAATGTAGGTATGCAATTTTTTAATAACCTCGTGTAGGTATATTTTGCGGTGAGATAGGTAAGTACCAGGAATGTACCTAGTTTATGTAAATATACAGATAACAGCTCCAGTATCAAGGGTAAAATGTAACTGATATATGGTAGGGAGATTGCAATGTTTACATTGCAAATGTGTACTTGTTATATCTAAATACAACAACACTCTTCATCCCAGCACTCTATCTCCTCCTGCCACTCCTATCCTGATTAATTATGAACTCTCTGACATGTTTTAGTAGCTGCCTTTTGAAAAATGGACTCCACGTATCTATCAATCTATGAAGTAATCAAATTTTCTTTGAACAGCTTTAATAATATTTCAAAATTGAGTCATGTGAAAGCCAAGACTTGAGTTGCAGCCGGGATTTTGAGCTTACACATGACAATTGTTTGTTCATTTTATAACAAACGCGCTGTTGAAATTTTGTTTGCAGTCACTTTTGAGGTTATTTTTCGGTCCTATTTTATAGTAAAATGAAAATTTGTTACTTTGTAACAATTATTATTACCTTTTCATTTAAAAATAGCATGAAAAATAGTAATAATAACAAACATAATTATCTGTTTATGTACTTAAATAACACCCACTAACCCTAGATTTGACCTTATAGAATAGAGACATCATGCTTATCCATTGTTTAACGTTTATAGTTAGATAGGGAAGTGTATGCAAACGCGAAACGCAATTGCAAGGAAATTATCCAAAGGAATTAATAATGGGTTATTGCTAGGGAATGCAATCTCGATCACGCGAGATCTCGAATCTCGAGAGATCTCGGCTTTTTTTGAAATTCTATTTCGACGATAGGGAATCTCGCTTTTTCAATCTCATTACAGATGGACTGGTCCGTAAGTCAAGTGGTAACATTTCGGACTCGTAAATGGAAGGTTGTGGGCTCGAATCCCGGCGGAGCACAAACAAATATACCATTATATTTTCAAATTAGCACTTTGTCTGGGTTGAAAAATTGATAAACTTTTACCAAAGACCAGTCACCAAAGGTTCATCTAGCCTTACAGCAACTGGGTCTTGTTTGAGAATTGGCGCTTTGTAGCAACGACGAATCTCGTAAAAAATCCGGTCGATAGCTCAGTTGGTAGAGCGCTCACGTCCAATCGGTCTAATGCTAGACACCTAGGATTCGATCACAACCAAGCAAAGCATTCAGAAATGATTTCCCGTTTCGGTGTTTATTTCAAACCAAAAAAAATACCTACTGGCAAGGTCTAAGTACTCAGCTGTGAATCTTGTATAGAACTTGATAATATAATTTTTTAATTAAAGTTTGGTATGAGGCTGACCACCCATGCTATAAAAATTGGTTCACTTTTGTCCATCCCTGATTCAGAGGAAGTCAGCATTAGTTTTCGGCTTTACAGTCATTTCAGGTTTGTTTTTTGTTTTGTTCTTACACACTCAGCATGCGTAAGCACGGATTTACGTGTGTCTGCACAAGCATGCTTGTGGGCATGCATTTAATGCGAATCTTAAATGTTTCAGTGTCTGCGAAACGTAGATTAGATGTAGATCGAGCTAAGTACCTACTTAGGTATCAATCGAATTAATTGAATAAAAATCAGAAAGACTGCCTGAAGTGGAAGTGACGTTTTGAAAGAGGTTTTGAAGATTTTGACCACCCCTAATGAAATGAAAACTGAGTGTCAGTAAATACAAAAAATAATAGGTACATAGGTACCTTTTGTCGATTGGATTGTATTCTTCGGAAACAAAAAAAATGCATTTCAGTGATTAAAACGCAATATGACATTAATTTAGCGGGCATATGTTTGTATTTTAATTAGAAAAAAACACAGCTTTGATGTCAGGAAAGCAAAACGTCAAAGTATTGATTTTTTTACAAATATTTTTTACCTGTATAGCTGGTGTCAAATGTAAAGACGGCATGCGGGTTGTCCAAAAATGTTAACCAGTATTTCCAGCTTCAATAACACGCAAAATCACTTGTAAAACAGAGGAAATAACATTTTTACACCAACAATGTGTGCCAGTGACATCTTGTCTGCGCAACAGATAGAAAACACATATTTTCCCCGTTTACAGGGGTTTTTCCTTAATGTTTTTCATCCCCTTTGAAAGTGCGTTCAATGTTAAAATGTCAAACTTGGCAAACAATTTTAATCAAACGACGAAACAACCAATAGATTATTCTGTTTTAATTGTTATAATACTTTTTAATTTTGCACCAATGAAGAATTCACGAGAAAATTTAAAAGAAAATGAGTCGGCTTACTTTATATTTATTTGAATTTAAATTTTTCTTTGCGCCATTTTGAAAGTGGCATCTAGCGGATCGCAATGAAAGTATTTACAAAAATACAAATACGTGTTTTGTTTTTACATTTGAACATTAATTTTAATATTGTAATCTACGTTTTCAAAACTATTTATATTTTTAAGCTAACTTTATATTTTTATAGACGTTGAAAAAAAGAATTACGTAATTAAATTAGTAGTTTGACTCAGCACATTTTCCAAGTGAAAATAGAATTCATTTTTAATTATTAAATAAATTGAAAGAAGCTTTGTTAAAAGATCGCTAGATGCCAGTAAATTTATCACTGTTTATTTCTATACTAGAAAAGTAAGCACAGCTCTGTACACTTCAATGCAATGTTTGAAATTAGATGTATTTTGTAGTGAACATAGTATGGCGGATATTTGTCTTGTGTTCAGAGTATTACTTTTCCCCCTTCCCGCTCGAATATGGTTCACTTGGAAAATTGTAATTTGACTTTTGCAGTAGCAAACCGGCGGCTGCGCATTTTAGTCGTTCTATTATAGGACAATAGACCTTTCCCTACCTGTCACATCGCGAACATTTGTAGCGTACGAAAATAAAACATTGAGTGAGTGAAATTTGTGTTTTCATTCGAGCTTTGATATTCCGAAATGGCTGCCCCAGTGAAGAAAGTCCCTATCCATCTCCAGGTCAGTCTACTTCATACAATTTTCACGGACAAACCGCACATTTTCGCTATCGATTTTTCCTGCACATAATAATAATTAGATTTTTTTGTAAAGGTTCGCCGTACGATACGGTTGTCGGTTATTGTAAAGGTTTACTGTTATTTTCGCTCTTTGCTTTATGTATTGTAAACTTAAAGTACCGGCCGGAGAAATAATCAACAGACCATGGAATAATTTTAAACCTAAGAGTGCGGTAAATTTTAACTGAGCACTCTTCTTCTTTATTCATGCTAAATTACTTAGGAAATATGAATTGAATGAATTATTACGTACACAAACAATAGTTATTTACTCATTTTCACGATAAAAGTATTGTTATCAATTAATAATAACAATATAAGTTGTGAATACGCCAAACAAGTAATCTTTAAGTATTTTTTTGCTTTATCAAAAATATTAATAAGTTAATTGCTAATGATTATAATATAATAGTAGCTTATCTATTTATTACTAAACCAATAAAAAAAATGGCAATTGTATAAATATTATCAGTATTTACTGGTGCCATTAGTTTTACCCGTTTGGCCACTCTTCATTTTTTGGCCATCACCGCTGTTGTGGCCACTGCCACTGAGTTGGCCACTACCTAACGGCATACCTAAAACATAATTTTATTGTTAGTCGATGCCACTGATTTGGCCACTCCCCCTTTTTTGTTACTGATTTGGCCGCTACCACTGTTGATGGCAGAGGACAACTCTGCCACTGTTTTGGTCTCTGTTCTCTTTTACTCACTGTTTGAGTCAGTACTCAGTATCCCTCTTTTTTTGCACTGACCCTCTTATCCTCTAACCCTAATTTCACGACTACCACTGATTTGGCCAGTGCCCCTATTTGTTATCAATGATTTGGCCACTCTCCCTGTTTTGGTCACTGCCTCTCCACTGAACTTCTTGTCCACTGCCCCTACTTTGACCCCTGCTACTGTATTGACCACTGCCACTGTTTTAGGTACAGCGTGTGCTTTGTAACTGCTCCCCCTCCCCCCACCTCCTTCCTTTTTTATTTTTGATTTGGCCACCACCCCTTTCGACTCATGATCCTTACGGACAACTGCCTCTTATTGGCTATTTATTCTTCCATTCTGACCACTACTCCAACTCTGATTTGCATTTAATTATTCATTGTAGGTATGTTTTTCAGGTACCTATGTTTATAAAATATATTTTTTTCTCCTAAGTATTTTTTAACTCTAAAGATTTTTTTTCTTCATTTTAAACCCTTTTATTATTATAGATACAGTATATAATATGGCCACTGTCCTCGGAAAAGAGCGCCGTTTTTGTGTGTGTCACACCTCAAGGGCCCTCTCAAATAACGGATAAGATTTTTTGTAAAGATGCGTCTTTAGTGCTCCTTTAAAGACACCAACAGTTTCCGCCTTCCTCACATTAGGTGGTAGTCTGTTCCACTCCATTGGGCCCGCAAACCGGAAAGCACGGTCCCCAAAATTAGTGCGTGTCTGACGTGACGGCTGGACTAAGTCAACCACCCCACACTCCGCAGATCTGAGAGTTTGGCGTCTCAAATCTGTCTCAACACGTGAGAACTAATATATCGGTATGAAGCTGACCATCCAAACTGTAAAAATGGTTCACCTTGTCAATTTCACTTCTGTTTTAGACAGCGACAAAATTTGCAGCGTATATGTTTATTTGAGATTTGGGTTTTTATTTTGCAAGTACACATCTGTAAGCACTTACTTACATGTGTCTTACTTGTCGGAATTCATGTAATATGAATTTTAAATGTAAATGTATCTTTGCAACTTAAATTATAGATGACAGATACAGACCGGTCCGTAGTTCAGTGGTAACACTTCGGACTCTGAATGGAAGGTTGTCGGTTCGAATCCTGGCGGAGCAAAAAAAAATCATATTTTCAAATTTGCTCTTCGCTGGGTTGAAAAATTCATAAACCTTTACCAAAGACCGGTCATCAAAAGGTCCATCCAGCCTTACAGCAACTGGGTCTTGCTTGAGAATTGGCGCTTTCTAGAGCGACGACCAAGCTCGCAGAGGGCTCTTGAGGTGTGATACACACAAAAACAGCGCTCACCAAATAAATCGGCCTAATTTAATTTTATTTTTTTAATACCTAGGGTACTATAGTAGGCGTTGCACGCTTCTGTGTACATTTTCTAGCGTATAGATTTTTCTCACCGGGGCGTTTCTAAAAGTGAAATTGTCGATACGCCTGTTCGATATTATAGCTAACAGAAGATACCGACAATAAATATAATTACATATATTGTTTACTCGCTAATTCCCGTTATTTTCAACCTTACTTTTGCTTTGACTGACAAAAATGTGAAATCTCAAAAACGAAAATTTCATGTTATAAAAAAAAAAAGTTTTTTTTTAAAGAAATCCTGTGCGGGAGACTCCCTAGATTTGAGAGACTCTAGGGGTATATGACACTTTTTTTAGTGCCGCAGAGGTGTTGCGTACCTACGAGCTTGGTCGTCGCTACAAAGCGCCAATACTCAAGCAAGTAAGGGGGCCGGCCTCACACCAGCCACTCTCAGTTGAAGTGGGGGTGTCCCAGCTCCCGGGGGGGCTGGTTCTCATTTCTTGTGAAGGCTGAGTAAACCTTGAGATCGAATACCAATTGAGCTATCGACCTTTTTACGAGCTTGGTCGTCGTCGCTACAAAGCGCCAATTCTCAAGCATCACCCAGTTGCTGTATGGCTTAATGGACCTTTGAATCAAATCAATTTCCTTTGGTTAAACCTAGATTGATCAAATATTCAGAAAACCTGCAAAATAATTTCGGGATGGGTTCGGGGTGGGCAATTCATTCGAGTCTCCCTGCATCACATAAATCATTTAATAAAGGAAGTTCTTCATAAGTAAGTACGAAAACTTCTTCAAAGAAATTACAGGAATTTTTTATGGACAGTCGGCGAAAATCACACGCTCCCTTTTGCCAAGTTGATTGTAAAGGCGCCGCCGGGCGGCGTGTTCCCATTCCACGACCTAAAAGGAATGTTCACTCAGAAATGCACACGGAAGTATCATACCCTAAATCTGCCGTTATTGTTTCTTACACTTTATGGTCTTAGCAAAAAAGTGACAGTAATGAAAAAAATCAAGCATGTTTATTAATTTTTTATCTTAATTATAAAGTTTAAACAAAATATATAACTTAAAAATTGCGACCACAAAAAAATATTTAAAAAAAATACGTTTTTTTCACTTCTGTAGCTACTTTCTCGTGTGTGCTATGTTTTGGAAATATTTTTTTTCATTCTATTTATAGAACTATACATTGTCTAGTGTAGTATCGAAACCGTTTTTTTATAATGTCAATAGTTTTTGAGTAAATATGGAAAAACTGAAACTACTTGATGAATTAAATTTTTTCCGTGTGCTTGTCTGAGTAAACATTCCTTTTAGGTCAAGGAATGGGAACACGCCGCCGGGCACTGTTAGTTTTCTATACTTTCCTTTTCGATAAGAGATCGGTGTCCCAGTGGGCAGGGAAGGTGCACGACCTACGCGCGAACAGGTTGTGACGACTGACGACCACATGCTCAGATCCACAACTGGTTATTTAGCGTGCTACGGGTACTCCTAAACTTGATGATTGTAAACAACAGCTGTCACTGTCTCTCTCTAGAACCTGTGCACTGTTACTCATAGTCGTCAATAAATCAATGGGCTATCGCCTCTACAACTTTCGATACGAAATAAGTTCCGCTTATTTTAGACAACCCTTAGATTTTGTAGGGTTTGTGTATTCACACAGTGAAAATTAAATTTATTTAAAATAAAATTATTTTTTCTTTAACGTAGTTTATTTTTCATCTTTATTGTACCTATACCTATCTATTTATTTGAATTTATAAAATTTTGATCTATGGTTTGTTCTTAATAATTTTAATTTGACATACATCACTCTTGATAATGACCTGAATATTGATGGTCGAAAGTGCTCGAGATATAAAATATTGTTGTGAAAATTAAACTACGTTAAAGAAAAAATAATTTTATTTTATATAGACAACCCAGTTCAAAGGCAAATAAATATTTTGTTATCCGACCGGTCCGTAGTTTAGTGGTAACACTTCGGACTCTGAATGGAAGGTTGTGGGTTCGAATCCCGGCGGAGCACAAAAAATATACCATTTATATTTTCAAATTTGTTCCTCGCCGGGTTGAAAATTTCATAAACCTTTACCAATGACCGGTCACTGAAGGGCCATCCAGCCTTACTACAACTGGGTGTTGCTTGAGAATTGGCGCTTTGTAGCGCCGACGAACAAGCTCGTAAACATGTCAATAGCTCAATTGGTAGAATGCTCGCATTCCATGCCGAGAGCAAGGGCTCGATCTCAAGGTTTACTCACAAGAAATGAGAATCAGCCCCCCCGGGAGCTGGGAACCCCCACTTCAACTGAAATTGGCTGGTGTGAGGCCGGCCCCCTTACCCGTAAAAATAAATAGGTCCAGAAGCCACATGCGACCCCTTCGGGGATAACGCAGGCAAGAAGTTACACTATATGTGTAGCTGGGTTGCGTTTTTGGTTGGTGAAGTCCAGGACCATCTCAAGGGCGCCATGGCTTCTTGAAAATAGCAATGTCCTCAGCCCTTTTCTGGAGGTGGTGGTGGGCTGGTTTATTCCAACATTGACGGAAAAAATGTACCCAGCCACCGCAAAGCTCCTGTCTGCAAAATTTGACGTGTTTGACTTCATTGACAGACCCACCCTGTTGGAGGGCTACAGATTGTATATGCCTGACGACCACACCCGAGGGCGAGGATATGATTTATTTCATGTGCCGAAAAACAGTACTGATGTCGTGGTTCAACACTCTGTGACTCGGAGTATACAGCTCTTAAATAAATAATTAGTCTAATATAGACATTTTTGAGTGTAATTTATTAATATTTAAAAATATATCAATAGAGTTCCTCCCAGCGTGTTGATAGCTGTGAGGGTGCACTGTAGTTAGGGTAACCTGTATTGTGCACAATAAAATGATGATATGGAGAAATAGTGGCACAGCATGCTGCGCTCTAGCACTCTTCTAGGTCCTGCTTTTGAAAAAACGATATCACTCACAGTGATCGCTATAAGTCGAGTAAAACAATCATTAGCGAAGAGTTAATGACCGGAAATACGTTGTACGTAGCAGCGCATAGTACACTTTGTGTTTCTTTAATGTTTACTCCGTGTATACTGTATAGGCAATGAAACCAACGCAGGCAATCAATATCCTAATAGGTACCTACTACGAAAAAATGTCCATTGACAGAATGTCCACTGACACTATACCCATTGACAAATCGCACGCTTTATAATAAAGAGCAATAACTCAAAAAATTAGAATGTTGGGAAATCACATTTGAAGTTTAGACAACCAGTACAACTTGTATGGGATGAAAATGGCGACAGATGTTTTATCTCGGTCATATTCGCCCAAATTGAACGGCTGTCGCATTCTACCTATTCATCTCGCATTGTTCTTGCGTTTTATTACAAAATCTCGTTTTTCCAAATTTTTGAGTTATTGCTCTTTATTATTAAACGTGCGAAATGTTCACGCGACAAAATGTCCACCAACATAATCTCCACCTGACAAAATGTCCATTGACACTATTCCCACCAACACAATGTCCATTGACAAATGTCCACGTGACAAAATGTCCATTGACACTATTCCCACCGACACAATGTCCATTGACATATGTCCACGTGACAAAATGTCCATTGACACTATTCCCACCAACACAATGTCCATTGACAAAATATGTCCACGTGACAAAATGTCCATTAACACTATTCCCACCAACACAATGTCCATTGACAAATGTCCACGTGACAAAATGTCCACGTGACAAAATGTCCATTGACACTATTCCCACCAACACAATGTCCATTGACAAAATATGTCCACGTGACAAAATGCCCATTGACACTATTCCCACCGACACAATGTCCATTGACATATGTTCATGTGACAAAATGTCCACCGACATAATGTCCACCTGACAAAATTTCCACGCGACAGAATGTCCAACGACAGAATGCCCACCGACATAATGTCACTTCGTTTTTTCCCAATCATACTTCTTGGATGGTCCATTCCTACTGTATGGACTTTACTAATTTCACTTCACTCACCGTCCAGGCTTCACTTGCATACATCAAAGTGGATATTTTTTAAAGATTCTGGTTCCTGGCGATGCAAGCGGTAGCACCCAGCACACACCTGCCTTTCATTATTCTCCTTTCAAATTCACCGATCATTCTTCAAACCACTCTGATGTATGGAAGTGAAGCCTGGACGGTGAGTGAAAGTTAAATTAGTAAAATCCATACAGTGGAGATGGACTACCTAAGGGGCCGTCCATAAATTACGTCATCGATTTTGGCCGATTTTCGACCCCCCCCTTCCCCCTTACAATCATCCTATAGTCATTATATAATGACCCCCCCCCCTCTTGCTGTAATAATGGATGAGCTTAATAGTTAATAATGTTATATTACTTACATAATATTTTGTAGAAATTGGTATTTACAAGAACGACGTCACTTTTGGTACCGTACATCATTTGCCATCATCCGCAGACCAGACACCCCCCCCCCCCTCCCCCCTTTAATGCGAATGACGTAATATATGGACACCCCTAAGAAGAATGATTGGAAAAATTCGGAGGGACATTATGTCGGTGGGTATTCTGTCAATGGGCATTTTTTCGTGACACGTAGGTATTAATACGAGTGTGTTAACTTTGTTTTAAAATATTTTTTTTTGTACTAAAAATGTCAATAATGTGTGTACTGAAAGAAAACATGACACAAAAAAAGCAAACATTTCCATATTCTATAATTTACTCGTATGTGTACGCCCACAAGTAGACACGTGTATGTTTGCGCTTACATAATACACTGTTACATAATTACATGTGCACTTGCAAAATCAAAAATCAAAACTCAAATCTAAAATTAACATAACCTACTGCAACTTTTCTATATCGATACCTTAAAGGTAAAACTGAATAAGTGGCATATTAATCTAACATGGGTTCCTCAGATTGATGCACTTTTTCCTATTTTCTACGTGAAAAAACATTAACAATGTAAAAATCCTGTAGTTTAGAAGTTTGTCATGAGCGCTGCCTCATAACTAGTTCACTTACTATGAGAAGTTACACCCAATAAAATGTTTTATCCACGATTTTTCAGTGTCAGTGAATCAGCACTTGTTCAGTTTTACCTTTAAGGTGGCGATATGATGTGAAAATAAAAATGCGGAAACCTATACGTTGTTATTCACACACAGCAAATCCATGGCTCAACCGCCACCTAACGTGAATTTTCTATACAAAAAAAACGAAGATAATCTGTGGATCAAATGTTATGTGAATAACTCTGATAGGTAATAGTTATAAAAATGCAACTTAATCCGGTCGATAGCTCATTTGGTAGAGTGCTTGCATTCCATGCCATGAGCTCAGGTCCGAATGCCACCGAGGGTGTCAGAAATGATTTCCCATTTCGGTGTTTATTTTAAACCCCAAAATAAAATACCGGCAAGGCTTACTGAGCATTCACAAGAAATGAGTACCAGCCCCCTCGGGAGCTGGGAAACCCCTACTTCAACTGAAATGGTTGGCGTAAGACCGGCCCCCTTACCTTTAAAAATAAATAGATTCAACCCGCTACATGCGACCCCTTCGGGGATAACGCTTCAAAAAGTTGCACTATATGTGTAGCTTACTTGCGTTTGCGTTTTGCGTTGCAATCGATGGGCTCAACCGCTAAACAGATTTTGACATGAATATTACGTCAAGAGATGGATCGTGTGAAGTTTGTTATCGATCGCATCAAAAAACATTAATTTCACATTTTTGTATATTTTCCCCCGGTAATGGCGTGGGGCTGTCCTCCTTATCTGTAAAAATACATGTAGGTATTCCAAATGCTGAACTTGCTTAAAAACATTAACTGAAGTGGTTGGCATAAGGCCACCCCTCTTACCTGAATAAATAAATAGATTCCACGCACCATTCCACGCAATATAGGAAGAATAGCAAAGAACAAGCGATTGACGTTGGATCTGAGAATGGCGGTACACAATGGCATATTGATACCGACTTTGATGTATGGAAGTGAAGCATGGACAGTGAACGATAGCGAAGTAAGTAAAGTACTCGTATGTACGGTGGAAATGAAGCATTTGCGAAGCATGACAGGAAAAACTGAGGGATAGAGTTAGGAATGAATGGGTAAATAAATAATGTAATTTGAAAGAGGATGGGAAAGTTAAGGTACAAAAGAATGTGATGAGATGGTTTGGGCATGTGGAAAGAATGGATGATGATAGGCTGACAAAGTATGTATACAGAGATAGTGTGAAAGGAAAAAGAGGTACTTAAGGGACGACCGAGAAAAGTATGGAGTGATCAGATTGTGAAAGAATGGGATGTACAAAGCGAGCGCAAAAGAAGAAAATGCATGAAAAAGGTGATGGATATGAATGAATTGAAAGAGGTATGTAAGGATAAGAAGAAATGGAGGCAGCTCTGCAGAGGCTCTGGCCACCCCTAGTGGAATGGCGACAGAGTTACAGTTACAGTTACATGCGACCTCTTCGTGGGCTAAAAGTTGCACTACATGTGCAGCTTAGTTGCGTTAACTTGAAGGTTTTCCATTATTTACCTACCTACATTTTCTGGGTTTAACTCTTATCGTACATAATCTCAGTTTATCTATTACCAGATAGCGATAATAAAATTATTAAGATAATGAAGAATTTCGTCAACATGAATTTTTATGGTGGACAACATTATCATGGTTATTTATGGAAATCACTCTAAACTAGGGACGAGCACTCCGTTGAGGCCAAAACAGCCAACCAACGTTAATATATATTACTTTTCAGATTTTTCAATTTTCAAAAATATGTGGCTCTATTTCTTGAGATATAATACATACTATGGGACACAGTTGTTCCCATCCCTATCTAAATCTAAGCTGCAAAGATATATATCATCTAAGATTCATATTAAACGCATTCCCACAAGCAGACATGTATAATTTCGCGCTAACACATGCCGCATGTGGACCTACAATATAAAAACCCAATCTCAAATGAACATAAGCCCTGCAACTCAGGGTAAACAGGGGTGACATCACTGACATCGGCAAAGTGATACATTTTTACAGTATGGGTGGTCAGCCTCATACCAACCTGTAAATCAAGGAATATCCTATCAAACACAAAAATCAGGTTTCCTGTGAAATCCTATGTTTTCTTGCTTTCTCTCTTATGTGTTTGCCACGTTGTTTCAAAAGAATGCCTTTTTTCTTTAAAACTTGTCAATTTCACCGAACAAAACACATAAAAAAAATTATAATGCGTGCGCATAGCGTTCACGCAGGAATGAATTTCAAAGCTGCCAACATTCTGGAAAGATTTCGTAGTTTCAACCAAGTTTTTTTTTGTTTACAATGAAACATTACTGTGAAGATCTTTGTTCTCTTTGCTGTAAGGCTGGATGGACCTTTGGTGACCGGTTTGTGGTAAGGGTATATGAATTCAAAAATATAAGTGGTATTTTTTTGTGCTCCGCCGGGGTTTGAACCCGCATTCTTCCATTCACGAGTCTGAAGCGCTTACCACTAGATAGACTAGACTACGCACCGGTTGAATGTCATTTGTGATTAGTGCCGACTCCAGGGTCCATATATGCTACTTTAGTGATGTGAACTGTCGTTATGTAACCGGTGCGGTGTTATTTCACTGATACATTATTTTACGCGTTTGTTTACGTTTATATTTAGTAAGTAGGTAGATCCTGCGAGCGCGCACCGGCACACTGGCGGTATATATTTAGAAATTAGCCAAAGTCTAGGTACATTGCAAAATAACTATCATTCCCGCAAAGTATTCATATGTTTTTCCTCAAAATCTATCAACATAATATGAACGTTCAAAAAAGTAACTTTAATATAGAAATAAATAACGTTACCAAGATGTACGTATTAGATTTATGCTCACAAGTAAACACGTTCGTTGTCTTGTTAGCGAGCCTTACAAAATGCTACACATAGCTTATGTTCATTTGAGATTTATTTTTATTTTACAATTTAAGCAATAACTGCTTGCGGGGACGCTTTTAATATGAGTATTGTTTGTTAATGTATCTTTGCAACTTAGATTAAAAATAAATATTGTTATGTAAATAGTAGGTATAAACAAAATAAATAGGGAAGGTGCATATAGATTCTAGCTGTAGGATGAATTATTATTAAGTACGTAGAGTAAGGAAATATTTTGTAAGTAATAATTGCATTCGAAGCTTTTGGAATATCATAGACGTTTCCAGGCGAAATTAAGTTCTAGAAAGTTTGATAGCCATAGCTATAAAAGGCGCAACTCGCCTGCAGGCGAGTCAGTCCCCAAGTACTAGTAGCCTTTACAGGCCAAGACAGCGAAAGTGAACTATCATGTGAATTGTAAAATAAATTACTTTAAAATAAATATCCGGCAGTTTTAATCAAGAAGACCAATATTTAACTTAAAAAAACATTAGAACCCTAAAAACACAACAATATCGTATCCTTTGGACATAAACCAACTAAATCAATGTACCTACCAGTGGAGTGCCCCTGTTTTAACATTAAGTAAACTTAACTCGATTCCGTAAATTGAAAAAATGTACGAATACAAAATCTCTCTCCAGGCGTGCTTGCCAATATTCTATACATTTTCTTAGTTACGCAATAGAGGTGAGTTTCACGTAATTGTTTTATACTCGGTGCACAAAACTCAGAAGTAAAAGTTATTGAACTGTAGATGGCATTATTTTTAAGCGTCATCAGTCACCGTTATCATCATCATCTGATGTAGTTTAATCATGCAGAAGTATCTAGTTATTGAATTGAATTAATGACGCTCAGTGTGAAAGGTCATCGAGGCGTGTAAGCTATAATCCCACAACCAGCGAGCGAATGAATAATATCACAGTGATGATTGTACTCAAAAGTATCTGATACTCTTAATAACTGTTATTCGAAACGTGTATAAGTTAAATGTCAAAGTAAAAAATGATAATGATAAAAAAATGATGATTGTAAAGGTGACATTGACTGCAATTTTATCAATATTGCCTGCTTAATAATAATAATCTATCAAAAGCTCAGTATTTTAAATTATAAAGATTTACATAAAGCCGAAGTATCTGATTCACAGATAACATAGAAATAATATAATATAACAAATAACATGTTACACAAGGCAAACTGATAATTCGAAGTCGTAATAACAAATAACAAAGACAATACCACCTCGTACTAACAAAGGATTTGACACAAATTCCAAAACTAAAAAAATGTGACCCTACCCGGACGAGTTGTTAGGAAAAAGTAAAACTAATATTTTGTTGCTTGTTGCTAAGGTCCCTAGTCACATACAGGGCTATTCTTAGACATTGTAGTCGCCCGTTGAGTCTACGCTTTGACAAACTAATGATGCATTTGTATGAAGACCTGTCAATCTAAGATGGCCGCCAGTGAACAGCTGATTACAGTCTTCATACAAAAACTACCAAAATTCGGTAGGTAAGAATGACCCTGGTCATGAAACTTCCAGGCGAGGCATCATTAGTTTGTCAAAGCGTGGGCTCAACCGACGACTAAAATGTCTAAGAATAGCCCCGTTAGAAACTTAATTAAAATATTTCTTATTTTTTACCAATTTTCCTACGCAACAAAATAAATAAGTGAATAATAAAACTAAGGATTAGGTACAGTTTCTAAACGAGTCACGGATAACCTCCCAATGCAGCTGCTCGCTCATTAAATCAGTCGCAGTATCTTTATCTGTATTTGATACTTAGCAGTTAGTTCATCTCTATTGTCCAGTTGTATTAGTTCATACTTATATTGTATCCAATGGTCATCATAAAATAAACACGTGGGTGCAATGGTATTCTATAAACCCACTACAAAATATCATAGAGACAAGACTCGAGAGAGCAGTGGGACGACTCGGAGCAAGGTGGCATTGTGAGTATGGAACTGGAGAAGAAAGGCGTCATACAAACAGTGGTTGATGAAGGAGGTCAGGACACACACAGGGCAAGGTGTCTGTACGGAGTGGTGGTGGATTGTCATACATTGTGAGTATGGAACTGGAGAAGAAGGGCGTCATACAAACAGTGATTGATGAAAAAGGCCAAGATACACAAAAGCATATTATCCAAAAAACGGCTTAATTCTCACCCCTCATAAGTACAAATTTACTTATTTTCTGGTCGATAGCTCAGTTTGTAGAATGCTTGCTTTTCGTGCCAAAGAACTAGGGCTTGATTCCCTCCAAAGGTGTCAAAAATGTTTCCCATTTTCATGTCACACACGCACATGAGATCGCCTCGGGGTAAACGCGGTTAGAAATTGTACTATATGTGCAATGTTTTATATTCACTTCTCTCATCCATTCACACCTTTCATCAATAAGTGCTGCCATATTGTGGTATACTGATAAGGTAGAAATAACTTTTAAACTCTTACGCCTTAGGCCCATTTCAGACACAACGTATTCTGCCCGGATTGTCTATTGATTACCGGACAAACTGTGTCAAAGCTTCTTTACATCTCCATACACAACCGCCTTCCGACACTGCGCCGGATAGACCACAGTCCACACCATAGACAAACCGGGTAGAACGCGTCTAGTGTGAAATATCTGTTATTCTGTACCCGACATCTAGATATCCATGGACTAAATAAAGAAAGACTAAAGGCGAACCTACGAACTAAAATAATCTATAATATAGATTCTAACAAATTGGGGGAGCTTCAAGCTCGCACCATGGTTAAAAATATCGAGGAGACTTTTATGAGATGTTTTTTTTATGGGGTGACAGAAAACATTTCAGTCTTTTATCTCGCCATGTCCTGTATTTCACAGACTTTCATGACCAATTGTCATCTTATAAGCTACGGTGTAAGTGGGTCTATCATGGCTCATTCTGGAGACATGGTCTCTCATCTTACTATGTCCTCTATTTCACAGACTTTTCTACTGAGGTTAGGCCATTTTAATAATTTAAGTATGCAAGTCCGGGAAAAATGGCGGTTGATTTGCAATATTGGCGGCTATAGTATTTTGAATCGACATCTTGTAATTATTTATTTCGTTCGTTGACTTGTGGGTTGGTATCAGACTGTACTATGGTGATGATGATGAGTTGATGATTTTTTTTAAATAGATTTGTGAAGAGGAATGCTATTCACCAACCTATTCTGCCTGGCCAGAAACAGGTATTAATATCATCAATTAATAATTCATTATTGTTTATATTAATGAATAATTACCCAATAACATATGTTGAACCAGGGTCAAAGTTATGGTCAAGTGACCCAAGCGGGGATCGAACCAACGTTATTCTATTCCACATACGCTAGAAAGATCGGCCACTTGGCCTCCTTGGCCATAACACCGACGATTTCTTTACAGCGCCGTTTCGTGATATAGTCACTCCAAGGGCGCTTGTGCATGTGATGCCAGAAATTTGCTTGTCTTCAGTGCATTCCGGAACTTTCCATGGTCTTCTAGCTCTCTCACATGATGTGGCAGGTGGACCAGCAACTGCAAATGCACAGTCTCCAAACATTGTGATAACTCTTCTTATCGGTACTTCTATCTTTGATTTGGCTCCGGTTTCAGCCGAGCTCAGTATTAGGTTTTTTTTGCCGACTATCCTTGCATACCTCTTTCAGTTCATTCATATCCACCTCAGTGTAGTATGCTCAAACCTTAAACCTAATACCCGTCCTGTATGTATGTGTCAGAAGGACCTACAGTGCATTAACTATAATGCAAAGCTATGAAATATAAGATTTATATTTTCTCACGTTCCTTGAATTATAGGTTGGTATGCGGCTGGCCACCCATACTGCAAAAAATGGTTCACTTTGCCAATGTCACCCCTGTTTCAGGGAAAGACGGCAAGAGTTATATATATAATACAAAATTTGTATAGAGCCTTTTATGACAGTGTGTCACTACAAAGGCGCTTGTCCATATGATTGGACGAAGAGGTGAGTTGCAGGGTGTATGTCCATTCGAGATTTGGTTTTTATGTTGTAGGTTCACATGCGGCATGTGCAAGCGCGAACTTGTACGCGTCTGCTTGTAAAAATGCATGTAATGTGAATCTCCAATGTTACATATCTTTGCAACTTAGATTAGATTAGATAAGACGTGGCGGAAGACCTTCCCGTGAAGTAAAACTAGCGTCACGACAAAATAAATTCCTCTATTTGTCTAGTCTACTTACGTATATATTGATAAACCTAGATGTAAGAAAATACAATGAGTTCCAAGAGAAGAATGGTTCTGGTCGTTATTGTACGAATTAAAATGGGCTAGGTCAAAAATCAATGGCAATATGAATAAATCTGACGGCTTGATTTATTTTTATTGTGCGAAAAATCGCATTAGCTAATGAGGACGCTCGGAATACCGCGAATGAATCAAATCATACTCATTCCTTGATGGAGGAATTTTCATATGTTTTTGTCTAAAATTGTCATATTTCTTTTTCTTGTTTGTGAGCCACCTTTAGTGAATTTTCTTGATATAATGTAAAATTGAATAAGTGACATATTAAGCTAGCATGGATTTCTCAGATAAATGCGCCTTTTTATCTAGTTTCTACGAGAGAAAACACTAACGAAATGTGAAGATCCTGTAGTTTAGAAGTTTGTCATGAGCACTGCATTATAATTAGTTACAATGAGGAATGTAACTGTAACTCTGTCGCCATTCCAATAGGGGTGGCCAGAGCTTCTGCAGAGCTGCCGCCATTTATTTCTATCCTTACATACCTCTTTCAGTTCATTCATATCCATCACCTTTTTCATGCATTTTCTTATTTTACGCTCGCTTTGTATATCCTAACCTTTCACAATCTCCTCAATCTGATCACTCCATACTTTTCTCGGTCGTCCCTTACCTCTTTTTCTTTTCACACTTCCTCTGTATGTCTCTGTGTCTGCTCATGAATTTGCCATTATATGTATTGCGTTATGATGGTTTGAGATTTTAACTACTCTGGAAAAATCTACTAAATAAAAAAAACTCTACTAAGCTACACATACAGTGCAACTTTTTGCCGCGTTTTTCTCGAAGGGTTTGCATGCGGCCAGTGGAACCTATTTATGTTTTTAGGTGGCAAGCCTTACGCCAAAAGCTTCAGTTTAAAAGGGCGTTTCCCCGCTCGCGAGGGCGCTGGTACGCATTTCTTTTAAAGGCTGAGTGAACCTAGGCAGTATTTTATTTTCAGTTGGAAATAAACACCGAAATGGGAAATCATTTCTGACACCCTCGGTGAGGATCGATCCCTTGCTCTCGGCATCGAGTGCAAGCACTCTACCAATCGAGCTATCGACCGGGCCGAAATAAATAAAAATTGAATATCTAACATTTTATGAACGAAAAAAAAACTCCGACAAGATTTAGATGAAGGGGTAGTGTTGCCCATTTTTTCCATCTATAGAATTTGAGCTAAGAGCGATGTTGATATATAGATAGGTGTGTTTACTTTGGGGGGAGATGGCACTTGGACGTTTTCATCTCCTGATGGACAGATATGTTTTCATGTTGACTCTACTAATGTAAAATGCATTACAAAATAATATAATATTAGGATGATTCATATGGTGAGCGCTGTTTTTGTGCGAATCACACCTCCAGTCTGGTTGATAGCTCAGTTGGTAGAATTCTTGCATTCCATGGCGATAGCAAGGGTTCAATCCCCACCGAGGATGGCAGAAATGAGTTCCCGTTTCACATTTGTTTACCGGCATCCTTTAAAAGAAATGAGAACCAGCCTCTTCGGGAGCTGGGAAACCACCACTTCAACTGAAGTCTTTGGCGTAAAGCCGGCCCCTTAACCCGTAAAAATAAACAGGTCACGTGCGAACCCTTCGGAGAAAACGTAGGCAAGAAGTTACACTATACGTGTAGCATAGTTGCTTTGCGTGTCTTATTTCAGAAATGAGAACCGGCCCTCTCTAAAATTGGGAAACCCTTATTGCAACTGATGTGGCTGGCGTAATGCCGTTCCCCTTACGTGTAAAAATAAATAGGTCCCGAATCGTACATCTGAGCTTTTCGGGGAAAACGCGGCATGAAGTTCTACTATATGTAGAGCTTAATTCCTCAAAAGTCCTCTGCGAGCTTGATTGTCGCTATAGAAAACGCGTATTTTTATCTTTCCTTCTATTCTCTTCTTTCATCTCACTTGCGTGCTTTCCAGAAACTTCCTTCGGTTCGGTTTTGTTACGAACAATACAGTTACTTAGAACTTACTATTGTTTGCATAGATTTTCTTCCTTTTTTAAACATTTGTTCAGTACCCCTTGGGCAGGAGCCATTGCGTGCCCGCTCCGTTCAGACCTTCACAACTAGATAAGGAAAGTATCGTAGTAGGTAAGTGAGCCAGTACCTACTAATATGCTAAACATGAAATATGGCTACGTCAATGAGCAGGCCTCCGGTCTAATAACGAGGACAGTTTTTAAGTAGTAAGTGGTAAGTAGGAAGAGCGATAAGTTGCTTGAAGTGTCCAGATTTAGACTAGAGGCAATTTACTTACCTATGAAAGAAGTATGCAAGGACAGGAAGAAGTGGCGGCTAATCTGCAATGCTGATTTGTAATGTTGGTTTATCAGTTTGCTACATTTTTTGCATAAGAAATTTTTGACTTTTTTTGTATAGATTTCTTTTTAAGGTTTTGTTATTTTTTATATTTAAATGTAATTTATTATTCATATTCCTTGACTTATAGGTATGAGGCTGACCACCCATACTGTAAAAAATGGTTCACTTTGCCAGTGTCACCCCTGTTTCAGGGAAGGTCGGCAAAAGTTGTGGGGCTTATGTTCATTTGAGGTTTGAATTTTATTTGTAAGTACACAATCAGCATTTGTAAGCGCGAACTACACGTGTTTGTTTGTGGGCATACATCTGAGAGCTTTGAATGAATATATCCTTGCAACTTAGATTATAGATATTATAGATTATTATAGAACCTATAATAAGTACTATACTCGGTTGAACAAAATACAATCTCTTCCTTCTCTTCCTCAGTCCACTCCTGGATGTAGTCCTTTTCCAATCTTTTCCATGTTTGTCTATCGGCTGCTGTGTTCAGCCATCCTATGCCTGCAGTTCTCTTGATGTCGTCCAGCCACCTCAGTTGGGGTCTCCCCGCTCCCCGCTTGGACATCATGCGCCGCCACTGGACGATTTCCTTTGTTGCGAGGTGACCAGCCCAGCGCCACTCTAAGCTGGCCACTCACTGTATGGCATCGGTGACACCAGCGCGTCCACGGATCTCCTGGTTTGGAACCCTGTCGCTGGACGATCCTTTCCGGCCACCTGTCTTGGTCCTGTCTTGCGATGTGACCTGTACAGCGCCACTTAAAGCAAGCCATGCGTTGTATGATATCAGTGACACCAGTGCGTCTACGAATCTCCTGGTTTGAAATCCTGATTCTGTGACTGATTCCCAGCATCCTCCTTTCAATGACCCATTGGCACGTCCTCAGTCTGTTGGCGCTATACTGAGTGAGCCCTTTTGTTTCCAAGCCATAGGTGGACACTTTTTTCAAAAAACTATTAAGAAAATCAACTGCTCTTTTATTTGTTTCCACTATTTATTGACCGGTCGGTAGTCTAGTGGTTAGCGCTTCGGATTCGTAAAAGGAAGGTCGTGGGTTCGATTCCCAGAGGAGCACTAAAAAATACCATTTATGTTTTCAAATATGCTCGTCGCTTCCAAAATTTCACATGAACAATGTTTGTATGTGTACTGGTCTAATTTCTCTTATGAAAACTGGAAATCGATTTTTAAAATATCTAAAACAGCTCTCATACATATTATCTAGTTTTACGATTTTTCTCAGCGTACATTATGTACCTACATAGAATGTGATTCTTAAGACAATTTCATTGAAAGGTCTTCTTTGAATCAAATGGTAGACAAGCCAAACAAGCACTGGGCCGTCTGCTATTCAAACCAGTTAAACCCTTCTTACCCAACCTAACTTACTTACCACTAACCTACTGACCACTAACCAGATGCCCTCGTCTCAAGAGCCTGCGAGTTAGTCTAATTTTGAGGTCCCATAAACCCGTGGTATAATACCTGGGTACCTATTCGTACTAGGCTATGACTAAGTATTGATTACCAGCCTCGTTTTGCATATTATTACTTGAACTCTTTTGCCACAATAGGTTAAGCTTTTCATAAAAAAACACGTCACCTAGTGAACTATGGCAAAACTTGCTCGGCATATTTAAGTTTTTCTTCTTGTGTGTCATGATATGCGTCCACAATGAGGTCGGAACATTGAAAATGGCACGAAAATTAATCTGGTCTATAGTTCAGTTGGTAGAGTGCATGTATGCCATGC
Source organism: Agapetus fuscipes (assembly GCA_951799405.1). Taxonomy (NCBI): domain Eukaryota; kingdom Metazoa; phylum Arthropoda; class Insecta; order Trichoptera; family Glossosomatidae; genus Agapetus; species Agapetus fuscipes. Next base: position 12,571,944 of record OX637345.1, read on the forward strand.
CGAGAAATCTGAGTTCGAATCCCACCGAGGGTGTCGGAAATGATTTTCCGTTTCGGTGTTTATTTCAAACCCGAAGTAAAATATCGGAAAGGTTCACTCAGCCTTCACAAGAAATGAGCACCAACCAATTTATATTTACAAAATGTTATTTGTCGTGTATGTTTCTTGACTTATAGGTTGGTATGCGGCTGACCACCTATGCTGTAAAAATGGTGCACTTTGCCAATGTCACCCCTGTTTCAGGGGAGGACGGCAAGAGTTGCGGGGTGCATGTCCATTTGAGATTTGGTTTTTATGTTGTAGGTTCACATGAGGCATGTGCAAGCGCGAACTTGTACGTGTCTGGTTGTGGGAATGCATGTTATGTGTACCTATCTCCAATGTAACATATCTTAGCAACTTAGATTAGATTAGAACCCTCGGCAACCACTTCGACTGAAGTAGTTGGCGTAAGTCCGGCCTCCTTACCTGTAAAAATAAATAGGTTCCACTCGCCATATGCGATCCCTTCGGGGAAGACGCGGCAAGAACACTTCATGTGTAGCTTAATAGCGTTCAGTAGCGTTTCATATACGTACTTATCTTCGTAACTTACAGTGTTATTCTCAAACAGCAAAAGCATGGCTTATCCTTAGTCTACAGAGAATTTTCTACACAAAAATCAATGATCTATAGATCAGCTATGGATCGAATGTGTTGTGATAGATTATAGAGAGATGATAGAATTCTGTTGGCCTATATGGAGTATCTGTCGCTTAGATCATTTCTGTATATGTGCCTTCACCTTCTGACAATCCCATACGTCACCCTAACGACTGGCATTAATAATGTGTCGCCCCTTTCCTTCTTCTTCTTGCTCTTGTCCCATCGTAGGGCAGACGACAAAGAGATGATTTCAAGCCGAAGTGACAAAAATAAGAAATGACATTTTTAGTGTGGCATCCCCCTTCTGAAGTTACTTCAATGCATTTTCGTATAATATTTATTCACGGTTTCTGTCTTTCTTTAAAGTAAGTAGAAAACATATCTACATAACGCTGCCTTAGTTCTTGTTTATCGTAAACGCCATCGAGAGAATTTTACATGAGCAATGTTTGCATGTGTACTGGACCAATGTGTCTTATGAAAACAAGAAATTTATTTCAAAAATATTTAAAAGAACTCTCACATTATCGAGTTTTACGGTTTTTCTTAGCTCAGATTGTGTAGAATTTGATTTTTAAGACAACTGCATGAAAAAGTCATATTTGACAAGATTGGCGTATACGATAAACAAGAACTGGGGGAGTGATAATGCTAGCTGTACTCTGCCACGCGTTGCTGCGGTGCAGTCTGGATCATCTATGTACCGAAGTTGCAAAGATGTATCAGCATTTAGGATCGCAACGCAACGCAACGCAACTAAGCTACACATATAGTGTAACTTCTTGCCGCGTTATCCCCGAGGGGGTCGCATGTGGCGAGTTGAACCTATTTATTTTTACAGGTAAGGGGGCCGGCCTTACGCTAACCACTTCAGATGAAGTGGGGGTTTCCCAGCTCCCGAGAGGGCTGGTACTCATTTCTTGTGAAGGCTGAGTAAACCTTGCCGGTATTTTTATTTTGGGGTTTGAAATAAACACCGAAAAGGGAAATCATTTCTGACACCCTCGCCTCGGCGGGATTCGAACCCGAGCTCACGGCATGGAATGCAAGCACTCTACCAACTGAGCTATCGACCGGACTAATCCATATTACAAAAATGTAATTGGATGAAATGAAAGAAGTATGTAAGGACAGAAAGAAATGGCGGTTGATCTGTAATTCTGGCGGCTAGGGCTAGGGTTTCTCAAGTTTTCCAATTTTTTTATATGTTTATAAATTAGAATTTTGTAATTTGTATTTGTTTTTAATGTTAATCATATGTTTATCCATTTGTTTATGTTATTTGTTGTATATATTCCTTGACTTGTAGGTTGATATGCGGCTGACCACCCATGCTGTAGAAAATGGTTCACTTTGTCAATGTCATCCCTGTTTCAGGGAAGGTCGGCAAGAGTTGCAGGGTGTATGTCCATCTGAGACTTGGTTTCGATATTGTAGGTTCACATGCGGCATTGTACGTGTCTGCTTGTGAGAATGCATATATCGCACGTTTAATAATAAAGAGCAATAACTCAAAAAACAAGAATGTTGGGAAATCACGTTTAAAGTTCAGACACCCAGTACAACTTGTATGGGATGAAAAAGGCGGCCGATGTTTTATCTCGGTCATATTCGTCCAAATTAAACGGTTGTCGCATTCTACCTATTCTTCTCGCATTGTTCTTGCGTTTTATTACAAAATCTCGATTTTCCCAATTTTCGAGTTATTTCTTTTTATTATTAAGCGTGCGATATGTGAATCCTCAATGTTACATATCTTTGTAACATTGGGGATTTAGCAACTTTAGATTGATTGTGTTTTTTCTTTTTCTTTGTTTTTTTAAGGAATCCTGTGCGGGATAATGGATAATGTCTGTGATAAAGTCTGTGTAGTATCTAGATGTTAGATACTTATATAATTGTATTAATAGATATTGTATTTGTATTGCTCGAGATTGCTCGAGTTTTTGGATGTCCTTTGACTTTACAGTCTCGAATTTTCCAATTGTCAATGATTCGAGAATGATCCTTATTCTTGCTATAAAAAAGGCCAAAGCTCTCTGTAACGGGAGAATTCAAGCGGCCGTTGCATTCTGTAGGTGTAAAGTTACCTCTGTATGTGAACCGAATCTGAAATAATGTCTTTCAAATGAGAATACTTGAAAGAAAATGTGTCTCTTAGTCAAAGAAAAAAAACTACTTTATCAATTTTAAATAAAGAAAAAACACGCCCTTATTTTTTATGTTTTCAAAAAAATAATATATATCACGTTTTTATCTATAATTATTTGTCTAGTATCCACATATTTCGTTTGATCATGTGCTGACGATATACATACATTGAATATCTAATCTAATCTAAGTTGCAATGATATGGTTCATTGGAGATTCACATTACATGCATTCCCACAACCAGACACGTACAAGTTCACGCTTGCGCATGCCTCTTATGAACCCACAACATAAAAACCAAATCTCAAATGGACATACACCCTGCAACTCTTGCCGTCATTCCCTGTAACAGGAGTGACATTGGCAAAGTGAACCATTTTTACAGCATGGGGGGTCAGCCGCATACCAGGAATATACTTTTTAAAAATGAAGACAAAAACCACTAGTTCTATAATCTATAATCTAAGTTGCAAGGATATATTTATTCAAAGCTCTCAGATGTATGCCCACAAACAAACACGTGTAGTTCGCGCTTACAAATGCTGATTGTGTACTTACAAATAAAATCCAAACCTCAAATGAACATAAGCCCTGCAACTCTTCCCGACATTCCCTGAAACAGGGGTGACATTGGCAAAGTGAGCCATTTTTTACAGTTTGGGTGGTCAGCCTCATACCAACCTATAAGTCAAGGAATACATACTGCAATAATATTAATAATAAGTGCTTATGAAAAACTTGTAAACTGCAGGATTTTCACACTTTCTTAGTATTTTCTTTCGTAGAAAATAGGAAAGTAGGTGCATTTATCTGAGAAACCCATTTTTTTAAGGAATCCTGTGCGGGAGGCTCTTCTTGAAAGTCTCGGGGGTCTATGTCAGTTCATTTATGTTTATTTACCTACTCTACGGTGTGCAGCTTAGATTACATTTTCCATTAGTACTCGAATTGCATAGTAACCTCCACCATCCCATTGCACAACAAATTACTCTCCGATCCGACTGTCTGTTATTTACTCTTCCTATGTATGCAAACCGCAAAAGAACCGTTGTATACTTGTACATATATACTTGACTGAGCTATTTACCTACAGGCTGAGACTTTAAGCGCTGCGCATTCGAAGCGATTGCATGGAAAAAAAGAGCAAGAAGATGTGCAAAGTCGCCGTTTAAATTTTTGGCGATGCTTTTTGTTGGAGTTCTCAGCCATATGGTGGATATCTCACGAATATTGTATCGCCCACAGTGACGACCAACCATCGAAGCTAAATCGTTATTGGCCTCGCTTAGTGTTCTGTTCACTGAAGCTGGGTCAACCTTTGTGACCGGTCTTGATGGAAGCATTTGAAAAGTCATCCAGAACCTTTTTTTACGTTTTTGATGATACAGACTTACAGCCATTACACATTAGACGCATTCTGCCACCGTTCTGCCTAGGTTAGAAGTCTCGACGACCGTCGATAGATCTTACCCTACCTACTCGTATTTGAAGATAGTACACAATAAAACATGGCGTCGTATTAACAGCAGATCCATTTTATATGGAACAACAAATCAGCTGTTCAAGCACCGCCATGTTAAAGTTTATTACAAAAATTATAATTATTTCACTTAGACCGGTCCGTAGTTCAGCGGTAACACTTCGGACTCTGAATGAAAGGTTGTGGGTTCGAAACCCGGCGGAGCACAAAAAAATATACCATTTATATTTTCAAATTTGCTCTACGCTGGGTGGAAAAATTGATAAACCTTTACCAATGACCGGTCACCAAAGGTCCATCCAGCCTTACAGCAACTGGGTCTTGCTTGAGAATTGGCGCTTTGTAGCGACGACGACCAAGCTCGTAAAAAGGTCGATAGCTCAATCGGTAGAATGCTTGCATTCCATGACGAGAGCAATGGTTCGATCTCAAGGTTTACTCAGCCTTCACAAGAAATGAGAACCAGCCCCCCCATCCGGGAGCTTGGAAACCCCCACTTCAACTGAAAGAGGTTGGTGTGAGGCTAGCCCCCTATCACGTAAAAATAAATAGGTCACGAATCGCCACATGCGACCCCTTCGGGGATAACGCAGGCAAGAAGTTACACTATATGTGTAGCTTAGTTGCGTTTTTTGTTCACCCAATAAAAAAAATTATCCATGCTTTCGCAAATCAGCAATTATTCAGTTTTACCTTTAAGGTGGCGATATCTCTGCAACTCAGATTAATTATGAATCGAAAGTATAGCTAGATCAGAATTTCATATCCCAACTCCCCTACATATGGATGACATATTAAATTGAATTATATGATAAGAGGGTGCCAGCATATTAAAAACCGTAGGTACCCCAAATCAATTTAGGAGCATTTATTCCTTGACTTATAGGTTGGTATGAGGCTGACCACCCATACTGTAAAAAATGGTTCACTTTGCCAATGTCACCCCTGTTTCAGGGAAGGTCGGCAAAAGTTGTGGGGCTTATGTTCATTTGAGGTTTGGATTTTATTTGTAAGTACACATTCAGCATTTGTAAGCGCGAACTACACTTGTTGGTTTGTGGGCATACATCTGAGAGCTTTAAATGAATATATCTTTGCAACTTAGATTATAGATTATAGATTATATACTTACTTGCAGTTAAGTTCTTTACCGCGAGTATACAACATCACATAAAATCTCCTCGAACGCGTAAATAGAAAAATGTATGAAAGATACAACAGCACCCTTAGTGAGTGATTTAGTTTTCCTACATTTTTTACAATTTATGCCATTGAGGCGAGATTTATAATGTTTTATACTCGGGGTACTTATGACAATAATTTCTAAGGGTGTGTTTTGAAAGACAGAGGGAGTTTTGATTCGCTTAAAACACTCGCTTTTTAGAGTGAATAATGTGATAAAATAAATTCAAAAAGAGTTATATGAGTTGTGACATCTATTCTATCATATATAATATAAGTTGCAAATATATGGTGGCATTTAAGGCTCATATTTAATGCATGCCCACAAGCAAGCACATGTAAGTTCGCTCTTACACATGCTGCATGTGTAATAATAAATAGTAATATTAGGCTGATTTGTTTGGTGAGCACTGTTTTTGTGTGAATAACACCTCAAGAGCCCTCTACGAGTTTGGTCGTCGCTGTAAGAAGCGCCAATTCTCAAGCAAAACCCAGTTGGTGTAAGGCTATAGATGGACCTATGGTGACCAGTCTACGGTAAAGGCAGATTATATATTTTTCAACCCAGCAAATTTGCAAAATTAAATCTTTTTCGTGCTCCGCTGGGATTCGAACTCACTTCCTTCCAATCATAAGTCCAACGTGTTCTCCATTAGACTGCAGACCGGTGTAATTACAAAATAAACCAAACTCCCAAAACAGCTGCCGTCTTTCCTTGACAACGGGGTGGCATTGGTAAAAGTGAACCATGTTTTTACAGCATACTTGAAGGGGTCATCTCATACCAACCTATTAGTCATGGAAGTCTTTGCAAAAGTTTACCATTTTACGATATGTGTAGTCAGCCTCATATCAAGGAGTGATTCATATGCACCCCATCGTAACGCAGGCTGCGGCAAGAGTTGTCCAACCCTCCGCAACGCACGGATGATAAATTATATAATCTGTTGAATTAAATACAGAGCACGTGCTGACACGTGTTGGGGAATATATTTGTGAATATAGCAGCAAGTCAAAAATATATATTATTTTAGACTGCGGTCGGTCGACGGCTTAGTTGGTAAACGCTTGCCTTCAAAGCTAGAGGGCTAGGGATGATTACACGTGTCGCCGTTTTTCTTTAAGCCGAAATCAAAGTACCGGCAAGGTTTACTCAGCCTTCACAAAAAATGAGAACCAGTTCCCTAAGAAACAGGCAAATCATCACTGTAATTAAGTGGTTGGTGTAAGGCTGTCCCCCTCGCCTCTGAAAAAAAAAAGTTTTTACTCGCCGCCGCCTCAGAAGAAACATTTGGAATAAAATAGAAAATACATTATTCAAGGGACTGTTTGGTCTATAGCTCAGTTGGTAAATAAATTTCGTTCCACGCTAGAGGGCTAGGGTATGAAACCCATCAAGGGTGTCAAATTATTTCTCATTTCGGTGTTTTTTTTAAATCCAAAGTAAAAATATCGGCAAGGTGTACTCAGTCTTAACAAATCATGGGAACTTGCCCGAATGCATGAAAAAGGTGATGGATATGAATGAATTGAAAGATGTATGTAAGGATAGGAAAAAATGGAGGCAGCTCTGCAGAGGCTCTGGCCACCCCTAGCGGAATAGCGACAGAGTTACAGTTACAGTGCCCTATAGGCAGCTGAGAGACCCTCACTTCAACTGAAGTGGTTGGCGTATCGCCTGTCCTCCTAACTGTAAAAATAAATAACTTTGGGGATGTCGCGCTAAAAAGTTGCAATGTGTGTGCAGCCTGGTTGCGTTTTTTGTTATTACATTTCCTTGTATAATTCGACCAAGGTTGTGCATGACTGCGTGTCGGCACGCGTTTTAGTCTCCAGTAATAATTCTTTAATAGATCATTAGTACGCTGAGCAGAGTGAATGACTTCACCGCATACTAACCAATATATAACACACGTCTATTTACTCCTATTTATACCATATATACATACATGAGTACGCTTTTCTAAATTTCGTGCTGGAGGCGCAACACCACTACGCAACTAAGTGTAACTTCTTGTCTGCGTTACCCCGAAGGGGTCGCATGTGGCGCTTCGGGACCTATTTATTTTTACAGGTAAGGGGGCCGGCCTCACACCAACCACTTTCAGTTGAAGTGAGGGTTTCCCAGCTCCCGGGGGGGCTGGTTCTCATTTCTTGTAAAGGCTGAGTAAACCTTTGAGATCGAACCCTTGCTCTCGGCATGGAATGCAAGCATTCTACGAATTGAGCTATCGACCTTTTTACGAGCTTGATCGTCGTCGCTACAAAGCGCCAATTCTGAAGCAAGACCCAGTTGCTGTAAGGCTGGATGGACCTTTAGTGACCGGTCATTGGTAAAGGTTGTATGAATTTTTCAACCCAGCGAAGAGCAAATTTGAAAATATAAAAGAAAAAAAAAAAGAATCGAACCCACAACCTTCCCATTCAGAGTCCGAAGTGTTACCACTGAGCTACGGACCGGTCGGAGGCGCATGCTCCGAATCCCTTGGACGGCTAGACGCACCAACGAGTTCATTCTACGGAAGCTACATTTGAATGTCTTGACTCTGGCCAGCATAAATTTGTTACGTTGGGTTCTTTTTAAATTAAACTGCGATTTTTTATTTTGCGCTGTATATGGTTACACAGTACTTCTCTAGCTCTGTCGACTTTGCGTCACAATGTTTCAAGCGTCTCTGACTCTTTGCACCATTGCGGCTCGTATATATAGGTACGAAAGAGATGATTCTTGCATGTTCTAGATAATTCCACATACTCATATAATGGATTGTTCCACACACATATACAATATTGTTTGACACTATTCCAGTTACACACCAGCAAACTACGTGCACACTTACTCATATTTCGTAACAATATGTACACGCCGTATTCTTCAGTTCTGTGGACACGTTGTCCGTGGCAATGAGGATAACCTGGAACGACTGATTGTTATCGGTGCGTGGAGGGGAAGAGAGGAAGAGGAAGATCCCCCACACGATGGACCGATCAAGTGAAGACAGTAGCAGGCATATTGGTGGTCGAGGCGCTGGGAGCAGCACAGTCAAGAAGAAAGAACGATCCGGTCGATGCTTTTTGGCCACCTGTCTAATGACGTGACCTACTAGCGCCACTTTCAACAGACCATGCGTTGTACTAAATCGGTGACACCAGTGCGTCTACGGATCTCCTGGTTTGGAACCCTGTCCCTAAGGCTGATTCCCAGCATTCTCATTTCAAAGGTTCTTTGGCAAGTCCTCTGCACCCTGAGTACGAGTTGCAAAACTTGAGTAAAGTAAAGTTTACGGAAAGTATTAAAGCGTGGTTTTCCCCAAAATCTGCCGTTATGTTTGTTTGAACTAGATTTTCTTCATCACTGTAACTCTTGCTAATACCATAAAATGTAAGAAACAAAAACGGCAGATTTTGGGGAAAATCACTCTTTAATACTTTCCGTAAACTTAACTTTACTCAAGTTTTGCAACTCGTACTCAGGGTACAGTTTGCTGGCGCTATACTTTGTGAGCCATTTCATTTTCTGATCATAGGTGTATACTGGAAGAAGATGGATAGACCCTGCGTTTCTGGTTTATAGCAAGACAACCTATTATTCAGGGAACTATCTATTGATGAAAATTAACTCTTGTATGTTTTCTTTTGTGCAGAGTTCCCAGAATCGTCTCCTGATCAAGAACGGTAAAGTGGTGAACCACGATGAGATGATAGACGCCGATGTCTTCATAGAGGATGGCGTCATCAAGTGAGTACAAATAATATGTACATCCCTTACATAATATATAGGCATCTTTTTTTTTTTTTTTTTTTTTTTTTTTTTTTTTTTTTTTTTTTAAAATTTTATTCAACAAAACAGGAAAATACATTAAAATATATAAAACAATAATAAAAATATATACAATTGATGTTGTACCTTCCCAATTACAATGTTGACATTAAATATAAGTATTAAAAATAAAAAGAATATAAAAAAAGAATATAAATATAAATACTAATGACAGTAAGATATTTTTTCATACAATGTTGACATTAAATATAAGTATTAAAATAAAAAAAAGAATACAAATATAAATACTAATGATAGTAAAACATTTTCATTCTTTTTTTTCAAACACAAAATATAAAATATAAAAACCTATTAAAATAATCATGATAACCGTAATGACACCAAACAATAAGAGATAAAAACAGAATTACATATATCAAATCAGCCTTACATTCACTTGAACATGCCAATATTTTTAATTATAATTTTAATTTTTCCCACTCACTAATACCTACACACTGAAATTCTAGACAAAATTCATTATATTTCATGAACACGTTTCTATTATTATTACAATTACAATTATTATTATTATTATTTTACATCATTAATCAAGAATTAAGGGCAAAGTATGGCCGTCGTTAACTTTTTCAAAGTATTGGTCGATTTGTAAAAAATATCCAGTTCACTAAACTTTTCATTGAACAACCGCGAAGCTCTCAAGAGGAATGAGTTTCCGTATGAATTTGTTCTGTGAGACGGAATATAGAGCTGGATTTTGGTGTTTCTTGACGTCATCCTAGGCACTCGGATTCCCACTTCAGACAGGAGTTCGGAGCAAGACACGTTACCCCGGATGAGTTTGAATAGGAACATTAGGTCCAGAACACTCCGTCTCGCTTGGAGCGAAAACAAACCATAGTGTTGCAGCGCCGTATGATAGTCGGCAAGCTCTCGATGGAGACCGTCTCGGTACAAGAGTGTCCTGATGAGGCGTTTTTGGATGGCCTCTAATCTATTGACATAGATGATATATTGCGGGTTCCAAACTTGGCAAGCATATTCAAGTATTGGTCTTACGTAAACTTTATAAAGACATAATGCCACTGCAGTGTTTCGGAATGGCTTACAAGATCTCAAAACAAACCCAAGCAGTTTGTATGATCTTTTAATGATGCTATCTATGTGGTAATTGAATCTCAATTTGTTGTCTAATACAAGCCCCAGATCACGTACTTGATCGGCAGGTTCCACGAACTCCGATTGAATCTCGTATTCAAAGACTAATGGGTTCTTTTTCCTAGTGAACCTCACGATGCAACATTTAGAAACATTTAAAGAAAGTTTATTTACGATACAATATTCACCAAAGCGTTTCAAATCTCTTTGGATAGATACACAATCTCTCACGGATGCCACCTCTGAAAAAATCTTCATATCGTCTGCATAAAGTAAGACGCTTGAATTGAGGAAGCAATGTCTTATATCGTTTATAAAAATTAAGAATAAAAGAGGACCCAGATGGCTACCCTGCGGCACACCCGAGACGACCCGTTCACGTTTGGAGGTGATTCCCCCAATCGTTACAGATATTGTTCTATCATACAGGTATGATTTGAGCCACCGGAGTAGGTCACCGTGTATTCCTTGCCTCTCCAGCTTGGCAATTAGGATCTTGTGGCTAATCTTATCAAAACATTTGGAGTAATCAGTGTAGATCACATCAGCCTGAGATCCTGCGTCCATAATCTTTAGAATTTTTTCCGTAAACAGTACCAGATTTGATGCGGTGGACCTGCCTGGTAAAAACCCATGTTGATTTACATCAATTGCATTTTTCACCGCGGAAAAAATCTGATCATATGCTATTTTTTCGAGTAACTTCCCAAATATAGATAACTTAGACACAGGGCGATAGTTTTCAACATTGTCTTTATTTCCAGATTTGTAAATTGGTACTATGTGCGCATATTTCCATTTACGTGGAAAAACACCCAGACTAAGTGATTTTTTAAATATTATTGCTAATGGCTTAATTAATTTATCACAACAGTTTTTTATGAAAACAACCGGCAAACCATCCGGACCACAACCCTTCCTCACGTCTAATGAGCGAATGTTTTCACATAACCTATCCTCATTGATGACTATGGACGAGATAGTGGAGCAATCATTAAATGAATCACCAGATTGACGTGCAACCGATAAACCATCATCTTCCACGAAAACGGAGGAAAAGTATTTAAGGAACAAGTCAGATATCCCAGCAGCATCATTTTTTATTTCATTTTCGTACTTCATTTCATTTGGAATACAGCTTTCGCCTTTTTTTGATTTAATAAAGGAAAATAGTTTTTTGGGGTCATTTCTAATAGACGTCTCCATGTGGTTCAAATATTTACGCTTGCATATCTTTTCCTGTTGTTTGAATCTACTTCTTAGTAATGAAAATGTGGAGTAGTCCAACGGATTTCCGTAACGCCTAAACTTAGTATGGAACAATTGTTTTTCTTTTAAGATTTTCTTCAAAGCGTTGGAATACCAAGGAGGGTACTGCGTATTGGTGCTACATAATCGAGATTTCGGGACATATTCATCAATAATTTCATTTACCACACGGTAGAAATTATCCACCATCTCATCAATATCATCCGAATCCAGAATTGAGTCCCAATCGACCATAGACAAAGAATTGTTAATTATTGTATAGTCGGCCTTTTTGTATACGTACACCATTCTCGGGGTACTCGTACGTAAGGAGCTTAGAATGCCACTATGATGCGTCACCCGCATACATAGAGACTTGTGATGACGATCCTCGGGCACGAGTGGAGACAAAGGGGTGTCAACCGTCACATTCTTGTTGCATAAAACTAGGTCTAAAATTCTGCCATTAACATTTGGAAGCCCGTTAAACTGTCTAAGGTCAGAAAATGCCATAAAATCTTGTACAATGAAGGTAGATGGGTCACTATAAGGTGTAAAGCTATAAGAAGAGTTAACACAATGTTTGGAGAGCGTGTATTTGCAGTTGCTGGTCCTCTGGCCTGGAACCACCTGCCAAATCATGTGAGAGAGCTAGAGGACCATGGAAAGTTCCGGAATGCACTGAAGTAAATTTCTGGCATCGTTTGCACCAGCGCCCTTGGAGTGACTACATCACGAAACGGCGCTATAAAGAAATCACCAACTCATCATCGTCAATAGGGTCGGCTCTACGCTAGCTCTTGAGTAGAAGGGCTTAAAAGGAAGCTCCACTTGAAGTGGAGGTTTGCTTTCTCCCAAGGGGGCTGGTTCTCATTTCTAATGCAGGCTGAGTAAACCTTGACAGTATTTTGATTTTGGGTTTGAAATTAAAAAAAAACGTCAGAATGGGAAGTTATGTATGACACCCTTGGTGTGGATCGAGCTCTTGCGTTCTGGTATGGATGGTACTTTTTTCACGTATTTACTTTACGTAAGGTATTTCCCAAAGAATTTTACGGGCGTTTTTCTTCGAAACAGTTCTTCCTTTTCCAGCCATGCCCTTTCCGATGCGTACTATATTTTTAGACGTGTAAATGGGGAGTAGTTGAAGAATGCACAGAGACAGGAAACTGTACGTCTTGTTAGTAAACGGATGACGAGAAATGCTTAAGACAGTGAAGTATGAAGACCACCTATGTAATTCTACCGACATTCTATTCGATAGCTCAGTTTGGTTAAGTTTTTGTTTACTGAACTAGAAGTCTTGGTTTGTTATCCAAAAGTGTGACCAAAAATGATCGTCCAGTGGCAACCTAGGATGTCTAAATGGAGAGACCACAGCTGAGATCAATCGGTCCGTAGTATAATGGTTACACTTTGGACTCGTAAATGGAAGGTTGTGGGTTCGAATAAATATAATTAATATAACGAAATAATATTAGGATGATTTATTTGGTGAGCGCTGTTGTTGTGTGAACCACACCTCAAGAGCCCTGTGTAAGCTTCGTCGTCGTTAAAGAAAACGACAATTCTCAAATAAGACCCAGTTGCTCTAAACTTGGATGGATCTTAGGTAACCGGTCTCTGGTACAAGCATATCTTTTTTTTACCCCAGCGAAGAGCAAATTTGAAAATATAAATGGTATATTTTTGTGGTCCGCCGGGACTCGAACCCACAACCTTCCATTTAGAGTCCGAAGTGTTACCTACCACTGAACTACGGACCGGTCTAGACAGTGAAAAAGAAGAAGAGGAGAGAATGAACCTGTACAGTCAGTCAACATGCATCAGACATGCTTAACCATAAAGTGTATGTATGCAGGCTCCCCCATAAGTACAGTCAGTGAATGTTAGTCGGGGCGCCTAATTTAACACTTCCGTTTTATGCTAAACACCAGTCTATAATCATATTATTATGTATAGTGCACACCATTGAGTTATAGAATAGTGAAGTAGACGCTATATCCTTTTCAACCTACCTCAACATAAATCTTCGTTAATTAGAAAGAGAACAAGAATACTCCGAGTGTCACCAAACTGCTAACAGGCAAAAGGTACAGTTGTTGTATTTTTTTGCGCTGTTGGCATCATGCAAATGTCTTCTCTGCGCGGAAATCGTGCGCAATGTTGCAATAGTTATGGTCAGGGAATTCGTCAATGTGGTCCGCTCAATAAAGGTCACATTCAGCGAATGGACCATCGGAGCCTGGAGAAGACGATTGTGATGACGAACGAAGACCACGTTCGAGATGGCTGGATGGAGCGGTGGCGGATTGCCGTGCAGTGGGGATGTGGGACTGGAGGAGGAAGACGTTGGATAGACAGCGCTGGCAGCGGTTGCTGAGGGAGGCCAAGACCCACCCCGGGTTGTCGTGCCAATGATGATGAGGATGATGAGGGAATTCGTCAATTTTCAAAGAAAAATTACGTGATTATAAAACATAACGGCATGTTTAATTATATTGGGTGTCGTAAACACAATATGGAAAAAGCATACGAATTCACATGATCATTGATTTTAAAAATGTAATTTGTCGTGTATGTTCCTTGGCTTATAGGTTGGTATGCGGCTTACCACCCATGCTGTAAAAATGGTTCACTTTGCCAATGCCACCCCTGTTTCAGGGAAGGACGGCAAGAGTTGCTGGGTGTATGTGCATTATGGGGCATCCACACGCTTGCAGCAAGCGCCTTGCGGCGAGTAGTCTAGGAGCTAGACGTATGAAACCTTACCTCAGTCAGGCTGGTAGTTTGCATCGAGTACATCATTTTTTCACAGATCCAAAACGCTCCAGGATAGGAAAAGGCAGATCTGTGAATAAATCATGTACTCGATGCAAACTACCAGCCTGATCATGTCTCTGCCTGGTAGTCGATGAGGTAAGGTTTCATACGTCTAGCTCTTAGACTACTTGAAGCAAGGCGCTTGCCGCAAGCGTGTGGATGCCCCATTAGAGATTTGGGTTTTTATGTTGTAGGCATTGGTTGTAGGTTCACATGCGGCATGTGCAAGCGCGAACTTGTACGCGTCTGCTTGTGAGAATGCATATACTGCATTGATATAATGTGAATCCCCAATGTAACATATCTTTGCAACTTAGATTAGATTAAATATTCTGTGGTGTTTGACAGCTCTGTGATTAACAGTTTAGTGTGATAGTATGTTACGATGCATGGCATATGTCGTACACCTATGTAACTAGGGTACTTAGAAAACAATAACAAATTATTAGTTAGCTGCGCTAGCAAACCGGCCGTGTGACGTCACAACTTTTTTGGTGCATGCCCAAACCCTCTTCGAACCCGTCCTGTATGTATGTGTCAGAATGACCCACATCACGTGGCCGCTCACACCAAGCTATTTTTTTTACAAGTGGTGAATCGGTTCGTTGTGAAGTTAAGAGCAATGGCACGACAAAACAAGAACCTCTACAGAAGACAGTTGAATTGTCAGAAAAATTGTTGTTGCTCGTGATCGAGGATTGTAGGTACATGAGGTGACCTTTGGTGATGCATCAACAGAAAGCGCAGAAGCTAACGCTACTAAGCTACACATATAGTGTACCTTCTTGCCGCGTTAGGGGTCGCATGTGGAGAGTGGAACCTATTTATTTATACAGTTAAGGGGACCGGTCTTACGCCAACCACTTCAGTTGAAGTGGGTGTAGCTATATGAATGGTATCGCATTGTTTGTCCAACGTGTTGATGACTGGGAGAACCATGGAATTGAGTGCAAGCCTATTCCAACTGAGCTACACATAGGTACAGTTCAACTTAATACCGCGTTGTCTTGTTGTGCGGAACCTATTTATTTTCACTGATAAGGGGTCAGCCTACCGCCAACGCAAGCGTTCTACCAACTGAGCCACCGACTCAACAATAGGAAATAAATGTATTTTTTTAAATAACTTGTAACCCATACAAACGAGTACATAATTAAAATGTTTATTTTTATATGTGTTATATCATGACTTCAAGCCGAGAATATTAATTAACTTCGCTCCACCCTAATGTGGATGCAGCGATGCTAAACCAGCGATATATAAGCGCACAAAAAAGTAAACCAAGTTTTTACAGAACGGGGGTCAGCCTCATACCTCCAACCCATTCGTCGAGAAACTTGAAGAAGTAAAAAATGTGGCGAAAAATTACGTTTGTGTAACAGAAAAGTTAACAGAGATTTTCATACTTTCGTCAGCGCTAGAGTGCTGTTCATAACAAATATCGTTGCTATGGTGATTTCATAGGTTTCTATGGTGATATGGACATAGATTTAAGACGGAGTAGAGGCACGTTGATTGCAAAGAAAATGACAAAAACATTTTATCTGCGTGGTCGAAAACGCACTATCAACAATGGCTGGCGTCAAAAACTGGTGCTTCGTGTCGTTAGGAACTAAATTATTTACTAAATTAATTATTACCTCAATGATGCTAAACCAGCGATACAAAAACATGACAAATCTTATACTTTAATAATAAAAAAAAACGTTGTTTATGAGATGCTATGGCTCTGCAGTTCCCTTGCAGTGGATTCACAAAACGGCATTTTAATAAAGGTCATACAATGTATCATGCGGTTGATAGCTCAGTTGGTAGAATGCTTGCGTTCCATACCGAAATCTAGGGTTCGATGATGTCAGAAACCCGTTCCGGTGTTTATTTGTCGCCCAAAATCAAAATACCGTCAATCTTTACTCAGTGAAGTGGTTGGTGTAAGACCGGCCCCTTGCTTGTGAAAGTAAATGGGTTCCACCCGCCAAATGCGGCTGGATGAATTTGCCGTTTCCCTGACGGTCCGGCCGCTTGACATCGCGATTTTTTCGTCTACGAAATTTGTGCAGAGTCCTTCCATTTGGCGCGTCTTTTCAAGCTCTTTGCAGGAGCTTTACTCCTTTATTTCATGTTCATCGTATGGTATTCCTGTCTATCTTCAAATTTTGGTAAAAATATTTATCTTTCAGCGGGTAAACGTCACACATCTACGTAACTAGGGTCCTTAGCAACGAGTAGGTAACTATATTTGTTTCTCTTTTCCCTAACAGCCCGGTCGTTTTTTTGTTTATTGAATTTGTGCCGAGATATATTATTAAGCTGTAATAAGTTTCTAGAACTCATATAGTTGTTTTTTAGGTATATTTATTTTTAAAAGGTTGTGCCTCGCTGCGTATGTCCGGTGATACACTCAGCGGAAGCACGCGTCCCGCTTTTGGCATTCACTGACCCCATAGGAATACTAATTCAACTACATAGCATGTACCATCAACAAATAATTATAATTGCTTAAAATAATGCAATTCAAGATACTAGGACCACCCTATTGCATTCTCCAAAGATTACAGTTTCTTGTTCCTTGACTAATAGGTTGGCATGAGTCTGCCCCCATGCTAAAAAAAATGTTCACTTCTGCCAATGTCACCCCGGTTTCAGGGAAAGGCGGCAGGAGTTGCAAGGTTTGTGGAGTTTCACGAGTTTTGATTTATTTGTAAGTGTGAAAATATGCGTGTCTGATTGTACATTAAATATTTATATAGCTTTGAAACTAAGATTAGCTATATATATACATATAGATAGACACATGCCTGCTTTCATGGAGCCTGAAAAGAAGGTTATCATGACGGACCGAAAGGAGCGCAGCATATGCCAAATCTCGAAGAACTTCAACACCTCTTTTTACTTCTAATACATCGCACGCTTAATAATAAAGAGCAATAACTCAAAAATTGGGAAAATCGAGATTTTGTAATAAAACGCAAGAACAATGCGAGAAGAATAGGTAGAATGCGACAGCCGTTCAATTTGGACGAATATGACCGAGATAAAACATCGGTCGCCTTTTTCATCCCATACAAGTTGTACTGGTTGTCTGAACTTCAAACGTGATTTCCCAAAATTCTTATTTTTTTAGTTATTTCTCTTTACTATTAAGCGTGCGACATGTTCTCCCTCCTCTGACCCACGCCCTGTATATCCATCCCATCCGGGGATGTGTCACAGGACTCGCATACAAAACATTTAAATAGATGCAAGTGGCAGAAGGCCCTCCCGTGAGGCTAACACTCTCTCCAGTGTAAAACAAGACAAGGTGGCTCAGAGCACAAGCAAGCAATGATAGCCATAAGTGTAGGAGTTTAAAGGCTCGATGGTTTTAAATTCCACCCTGCTGGGTTTCGTTTCTGGGCATCTTTAGTAAGTTTTGACTTAAGGCCACAGTGAGCATCATATTAGTGAACATGTTCGAGAGGCGATCTTCTGACTAAGTTGCCTTGAGGTGGAAAGAAAATAAAATAAGATATATTTTAATTAGTTTAATTATACTAAGGAATTCTCGCCATAGCTTGTGCAGAACTTGGAAATAGCCTCAAAGTTGGACTTATTGGCAAAATAGTCCGCATATCCAATAGGGCCAACTGCCGGTCGGGCAGCGTCAAAGAGCACCTCCCGACCGGACTGCAAGGCTTCGCAGTCCCACAGAACGTGATGCACTTCTATAGAACACTCTTGAACAGTTCATTGTTTCCATTTCCAGAGAGATTGGCCGAAACCTCATCATCCCGGGCGGCACCCGCACCATCGACGCCACCGGTCGGCTGGTGATGCCCGGAGGCATAGACCCCCACACGCATCTGGAGTTGGAGATGATGGGCGCCAAGACCATTGACAACTTTTACAGCGGAACAAGAGCGGCCGTAGCTGGAGGAACCACCATGATCAGTTAATACATTTTCTCTTCTACCATTGCCAATTCATCGCCAAAAACCAAATTTGATGTCTCATCTTCAAAGTTAGACATCTTACCATTTTTTCTATATTTTGAAATTTTTCTTCACAGCGCCTAATCTGTCTTCTAGGGTTATATGAGTCATTAAAAACGCTCCTCAGAATAAATAAATAAAATGGTCCTTTTTGCTCACTTGCTTAGAACTGCAATAATCATTATGACTTGGTAGAAAAAAACTGCTTCGAGCTGTTTTGTTTATTAAAACATTATCAAGACTTTTCCCGTTTTTTTCTTCAAAATCTTCCCATTGTCACACTGATTCATTTTATTCAAGATATTTAAGATCAGGCAAATTGCTTCAATCTCCCTCTAAAACATGCCTTGCATCATTTAACCGTAAGAGCTATTTTAATATACCACTGTTAAGGCTTGTTCATCATTTAGCCTTGACATTCACTAGCATATTGTTCTCTAGATTCTCATGCATCTGCAAGTACTTTCTAATGAGTTCTATGCTCTCGATTTTACTGTGTCAAAGTCATGATAAAGCAATATTCCGATGACTTTTGCATCAAGCGTTTCCACTTTCATATAAACCAAACGTAGCAATGTTCTGATCTGTGGGTTTGATATTCTTGTTTTACCCCAGGCAGGTTAGTTAGTGGGTTAGGTTAGTGTGAAAGGAAAAACAGAAAAGGGACGACCGACAAAGTATGGAGTGACCAGATTGAGGAGATTGTGAAAGAATGGGATATACAAAGTGAGCGTAAAAGAAGAAAATGCATGAAAATGGTGATGGATATGAATGAATTGATAGAGGTATGTCAGGATAGGAAAAAATGGAGGCAGCTCTGCAGAGGCTCTGGCCACTCCTAGCGGAATGGCGACAGAGTAACAGTTTACAGTTACAGGTTTACTTGCAGATGCCTGAAATTGGAGTTTTGTCTTCTGATTGAATTCCCAAATTACGGCACTGAGGCCATTGATGAAATGAAAAGTAGACGGTTCTCGTTTTTAAATCTGCCTTTGAAACTGAAATCCTGTAAATCATCCTCATTCTTATTTTCACTATTTTTTTTCCAGTTGATTTTGCTCTTCCGCGCAAAGGCGAGTCCCTGGTAGAAGCTTACAACAGATGGCGCAGCCTAGCTGATGAAAAGGTAACCCATTCTCCTGAAACTGATGCTAGACAACTATCTATATACCACACGTAAGGCCCGTGACAGACTAGATGCATTCTGCTCATATTGTCTATGGATTACCGGGTCAAAAGTCTAGTAGCATATGGGGGTGTAGGAAGGCTGTCATACAGTCTGTCCGGTAATCCATAGACAAACCGGGCAGAATGCGTCTAGCGCAGGGGTCGGCAACCTGCAGCTCTTTGGATGTATAGCTGCGGCTCTTTAGTTCCAAACGCAAATATTACTTATTTCATAAAAAAAACACTTAAAAACCGTTTGGAATTGATTCACGAGGATTAGGCACCGATTCTATCTCTCACCCCCCCCCCCCTCTCCCCCCCGTCGACACTGTGGTTTATGCGAGCATTATTTATTGTTAGCAAGAAAAAAATTGTGGCTCTTTACAAACATTGAAATTTTGTAACTATTAATTTTTGGCTCTTCCTACTCAAAAGGTTGCCGACCCATGGTCTAGCTTAAAAAGTGCCTAAGAGTGTCCGTCTTCCAGGGACGACTAATATTCTGGTCCTACTTACCGTAGAGCTCAAAGTCATTGTCTGCTTTCAGAGATTGTATTTTCAACTTAAATTGTATCTTTTTACAGATCAGATCATTTCAGGTTGTATTGTATTCCAGGTGTGCTGTGACTACGGCCTTCACGTCGGTGTCACCTGGTGGTCGGACAGCGTGCGCAAGGAGATGTCTTTGCTGTGTGACGAGGAGCACGGCGTCAACTCCTTCAAGATGTTCATGGCGTACAGAGACGCCTGGATGCTGGATGACTACGAGCTGTACGAGGCCTTCGAGGAGTGCAACAATCTGGGCGCACTGCCTCAGGTACTATAACAATAGAATGCTCATGACAAGAAGTACGGTGTCAATTCCTTCATTCTTTCAATAGTGAAGTCTTTAAGGGTGTACGGTAGGGGTTTGTGTTGGGTCCATTACTATTTGACATATCTATGAACAAGTTTGTGCGATTTTATATTAATTTATACTTGATGATTGTGAATTGATAAAAATTGATAAAAAGTAAGCAAATTGAGTGGACTACCAGCTCTAAGAGGTCCTTCGAGGAGTGCAACAATCTGGTTGCACTGCCTGCCTTCTTATTATTATTGCCTTCTTATGTTTCTCTATCAGCTGCTGTGTTCAGCCATCCTCTGACTGCAGTTCCCTTGATGTCATCCAGCCACCTCAGTTGCCGTCTCCTCACTCCCCGCTTGGACATCCTAGGCCACCACTGGACGATCCTTTTCAGTGACCTGTTATGGTTCTGCCTTGCGATGTGACCAGCCCAACGCCACTTTAAGCAGGCCACTCGCTGTATGACATCAGTGACACCAGTGCGTCTACGGATCTCCTGGTTGGGAACCCTGTCTCTGAGGCTGATTCCCAGCATCCGTCTTTCAATGGCTCTTTGGCACATCCTCAGTCTGTTGGATTATCTAATTAGGTACTAATAATCATAACAATATATTAAATGAAGGTTTTTCTCTCGCAGGTCCACGCTGAGAATGGCAGCATCATAGCCAAGAACACGGAGCGGCTGCTGTCCAAGGGTGTGACGGGGCCGGAGGGGCACGAGCTATCTCGCAGCGAGGAGGTGGAGGCAGAGGCTGTCAACAGGGCCTGCGTCATCGCCAACCAGGTCAGCAACTCACATTTTTATCACCCAGAAAATTGTACAGGAGACACTCTGAGTTTTATACACGTTTTGGATATGGATATGTGTATGGAATTATTTCATATAGCCGCTAGTTTAGGGTAGTTTCCATTATAGATATATTCCATCCTGTGTCAAATCTGCCATTCTTGTCGAAGGTGCTGGAGCGGATTGTCTCGCGGCGGTTGGTATCCTATCTGGATGCAAGCGGCTTAATGCCTAAGAGGCAGTCTGCATACCGGAAATATCACTCAACAGAAACCGGTATGCTCATGCTTGTATCGGATATGATATCAGCTGTGGAGTGTGGTAATCTAGCCTTACTGGCGCTTCTTGATATGAGTGCGGCCTTTGACACAGTAAGTCACCCAATTCTTATTGAGAGATTGGAGGTGTCATTTGGTTTGACCGGAGGGGCTTTGGCGTGGTTTTCTTCCTATCTGGTGGAGCGCAGACAGGCGGTGCGTATTTGTGATAGTGTTTCACCTACCTACTCGCTGTCTTCCGGGGTCCCACAGGGCTCTGTGCTGGGTCCGATCCTTTTCATATTGTATACTGCTGAGATTGAGAGTATTGTTGAAAAATGGGGCCTCATCGCACACTCATATGCAGATGACTGGCAAATATACTCTCATTCTCGGCCAGACATGGCTGAGGACCTCAGTTGCAGGGTCTCTGGGTGTATCGCGGAGGTCGGTGGGTGGATGAGGAACAATGGCCTAATCTTAAACATGGATAAGACGGAGATACTCTGGGCAGCCACATCGAGGCGTGACCACCTTCTGGTGAATAGAGTACCACTCTCCATAGGAGGTAAGCTAATCCAGCCTTCTGATTCGGTAAGACTTCTAGGAGTCTTACTGGATCGTAACCTGACACTGGATAGGCAAATAGATGCCACAATAGCTTCTTCTTTTTTTTCGCTTCGCCAAATAAAGGCAATAAGAAAATGTCTGCCGTCAGATGCGGTTAAGACCCTGGTGAGTGCGTTTGTGATGTCTCGGATTGACTATTGCTCGACGCTTTATAGTGGTCAGCCGAAGAAACAGTTTAATCGCTTTCAATCTGTGTTGAATTCGGCAGCAAGACTCATATTCGGGATTCCCAAATTCGCTCACATCACCCCGCTGTTAAAAAAACTTCATTGGCTTCGTTTCCCGGAGAGGGTGGTCTTCCGTGTTTGTTTAATGGTATATAAAGCCATCAATGGCTTGGCCCCACCTTATCTGGCTGATATGATTTCACCTGTTGAAATGGGTGTTAGGAGGCAGACACTCAGATCTGCGGGTGATGGAGTAGTCAATTTGGTTCAGCCGCGCCGTCAGATTCGTACAAACTTCGGAGACCGCGCTTTCCGTGTTGCGGGGCCGGTGGAGTGGAACAGACTGCCACCCGGAGTGAAGAACTCCAAATCTGTGGGTGTATTTCGAGGAGCACTCAAGGCACACTTGTTTAGAAAGTCTTATCCATGATCGGAGAGGGCCCTTGAGGTGTGACACACACAAAAACGGCGCTCTCTTATCATGTGTAATTTAAAATAAATCAGCCTGTTATTATTATTATTATTATAGATGTTAGATTTTAAGAAACTGAAAAAGCATAATACCTCAAAAACAAAAATTCAACTTGTATCTGGAGAGTTGCTTTCCGGGATCTGTTGCCGTGGTCTGTGGGAGCTGGAGCCGGACGTTTCGCCCATGTCTACGATGGACTTTTTCAGCGTGAAATGAGGAAGATGATCTTGATGAAACTGTGATGAAAGTGTGGGTTCACTTGGTATTTAAGTATGAACAATTATGAGACTCTACCTGTGTGTTGTGTTGTGGAGAAGCAACATCTGTTTACTATGTATGTATTTAAAACTGTGGGGTATTTCATCAACGCATCTTGTTTCTTAATTGTGTTTGTCAATGAAAAATGTCATCTATGGATCTTATTATAAACCTTGGAGAACTCACAAAGCATAAATTTTGGACAATAATGCTTTTGTAAAATATGCTGGATACAAGTATCATATATCTTTGCAACTTAGATTATAGATTCTACAAGTAGCAATAACTTATCCATACACTATATTGAACGGCATATTTTTGTGTTTCCAGGCGCAGACACCGTTGTACGTCGTCCACATGATGTCCAAGTCAGCGGTCAAGGCGCTGACAGAAGCCCGCCGACGGGGTCAGGTCAAACCCGTCTTCGGAGAAACGTTGGCAGCGACCATCGGGACTGACGGTAATATTTGTTCAAAATTACCATAGCAATCAATGAAGTATTTGTATACTCAAGTAAACGGCTAGGTGCAAGTCCCACAGATATTCGAAATAGACTTTCGATTCAAATTTACTGATTCTCAAAATTAAATGAGACCCTACGCTTGCAAGAACATGGAGAACTGCCCAAAGTTGCCCACTGGCTTTGAGTAGTCAAAGATATGTTAAAGGATTTCCATCTAAACCGAAATTGAGGCGACAATCTAGGTTTTTCTCTAATGAAATAAAATATAAGGAAATGATTTTCTGTTCCCATTTCTTTATCATTTTTTTTTAAATCTTTGGTTCTATGTGACTTATATAATTCCCCACCATCCAGTAAATGGAGTAATTTATGGAATGTGCAACAGCACCCCTAGTGAGTTATTACTTTTCATACATTTTTACATAGGATGGTTGGAATTGAACAATGTTTGATACTAGGGTTACTAGTAATGTTACTAGTAGTGTATTATTATACTTTTATGATTTAATTTAAATATTATTATTTATTTTTTTTGTGTATGTTTCTTCTTGCTTTTTTTTATTGATCATTTTATTTTGTATTTTATCATCCTCTTACTGTCAATACCTCATTAAGTTATGTGTGAAAAAAAAAGTTATTTTTCTGGTCAATAGCTCAGTCTGTAGAGTGATTGCATTCCATGCCGAGAGCTCGGGTTCGAGTCCTAGAAATTATTTCCCGTTTTGGTGTTTATTTCAAAATCCAAAATAAAATACCATTAAGGCTTACTCAGCCTTCACAAGAAATGATCACCGGCCCCCTCGGGAGCTGGGAAACCCCACTTCAACTTACGTGGTTGGCGTAAGGCTGGCCCCCTTAAATCTGTAGAGTGATTGCATTCCATGCCGAGAGCTCGGGTTCGAGTCCTAGAAATTATTTCCCGTTTTGGTGTTTATTTCAAAATCCAAAATAAAATACCATTAAGGCTTACTCAGCCTTCACAAGAAATGATCACCGGCCCCCTCGGGAGCTGGGAAACCCCACTTCAACTTACGTGGTTGGCGTAAGGCTGGCCCCCTTAAATCTAAAAATAATAATGTTCCACTCACCACATGCAAAATCCTTTGAGGATTACGTGGAAAGAAGTTACACTATATGTGTATTCCACCACCATAAAATGTAAAGCTGAGTACAGTAACAGATTGCTTCTTCCCCACAAACAATAAGAGATATTGACAGGAAAGGGAAATTATTTTCATTTTTTACTATCATGTTAAAATCATTTTATGTTTTGGATGTCTAACAAAAATATTGCTTTTTAGCTAAATATGGTGAAAAAATATCCATTCTTGTTCAATTGATTTGAAAAAAATTTTTGATGGATATAACAGGCAATAAGTTAATTTTCATTTTTTTTTTTTTGACAACTACTAAAACTTGACAGTTCCGTAGTCTAGTGGTTAACGCTACGGACTCATTATCAGATTGCTGTGAATTTGATTCTTAGCGGAGCGTATATAAATTATCATGTAAGTTTCAAATATGCTCCTTACTGGATTGAAAAATTCATATTCTTTTACCAATGAATGGTCACCAAACATGATTCTAACTGAATCTTGCATGAGAATTGTCGCCTTTTAAAACTAGGACCAAGCTGGCAAAGGGCTCTTGAGATTTTCTTTACACATAAACGGCGCACGCTAGATTTTTTTTATCATTGTCTTTGAAGCTATGAAAATATTTGTGGATATTTTTTGCCAAACAAAATCAGCTTCACTTGTTAATGTGGCATATTTTCTTGGTTTGGAATATTCCAAAGTAAAAGAAAAACATGCTGAATTTTCGAGTGAAATTGAATATTATATATTGTGTTGTCTTATATTCGTATTCGAAAACAACGCTATGAAAATTTGCAACAGTGTGCTTGAATTCTAAGCATATGATAAATTAACCAATCATAGGCTCAGGATTTTTGCATTGTACTGTGATCTATCATAGCATTGTTCTTTAATACCAGTGTTATTTTGTCTTGTCCTCGCATAACGCACTAATATATCAAACAAACAAACGGGGTTTCATTCATAATAACATACATGCAAACATATATCTGTTGAATATATCATAAATCCAGGGTGCTGCATTTTATTAACCACTTGAAAACTGTAATGTATTTTTTGCCTATTTTTTACGCTTACAAGTAAGGTTTGTTAAAAATCATACAGAAACAGATGACTGACATCTGTTGGAAAATAGTGAAAGCTTTATTCAATATTGAAATGATCTAAAGACAAAAGCGCCATCTGTATTACCGACCGAAATGGCAAGGTCACGAGAGGGCGGCCATGTTAGGTTGTTGTTGTGATTTGCCAAATGATCATGTGAATTGTATTCAGCTCCAATAAAGTAACCATTTTATTGACAAATAAAATTAGTTATTTACTTGAAAAACTAATAAACATGACTTTATTTTATTTTGATTAAAAATATTGTACTTAGGTCATTCAAATGCTATGACATTTTTACACAAATATTCATTTTAAAAATATAATTTTTTTGTTAAAAAAAACAGGTGGCAGTAGTCATTTACATCAAATGACATCTCTTATATAAAAGAAAAATCATAAAGCTTTGGCAATTTTTCAATAGATGTCAGAGTAAAAAAAACATGGCATTTGTATCATACGCTGGGAATTTCTTTAAAAAAAAACATGATTGTTTTTCAAGAAGTTATAAAGTAAGGAAATGGCCTAATTGTATAAATATTCCTAAACTGAAAAACTAACACAAAAATTGAGAAATATATTCAACATATATTTTTTCATTGAAATGTTAGTTTGACGTATAGGATTGTTTATAATTCTGGCCCATAGGAGCACTGTATGGGATTTGATAGCTTTGGATGTAAATTTGTGGATCGTGTGTTTATATAACTGCATCGGGAAGCTTTACCAAGTGCTGTCCTGCATTTCAAGTGTGAAACGGTGAGCAAAATTAAACTAATAATTTGAAGTATTCATATAACAGAATTATTCGGTGACGCCTTGTATAACATCAGCTAAAGTGACACCATATTTTACTATTAGCTTAAATAAATCAATAATACACGTTCAAATTTCTTATGTAGAATATCTCGTCTTCAGAAAAAACATCAGTGCTATGGCTAAAAGTGTCAAATCGTTAATGTGGACTTGGGTATTTGAAATAAAACAACGCTGGTTCGATACCCGTTGGGCCCTTTGACCATATGCGGATAAGGCGTTGGCACTTGAATCATAGTTTTTTAAACTAACGCAAGTTAGAGTTCCGTCATATCCTATTGGTGTAAACTTTGGCTCTATTGCAATAGATGTCATTGTGTAATTATGAGTTTATAATTCATTAAAATAATTATAATGAATTATTTTTTGATAATGTTAATACCTATTCTGGCCAGACAAAATAGGTTATCAAATCGCATTTCACTTCACAAATCCATTTAAAGAAATAAAAAACTTAGAACTCATTAAAATAATGATAAAATGAAATATTAATTGATGGTGTTAATACCTGTTTCTGGCCAAGCAAAAAAGGTTGGTGCATTGCATTCCTTTTCACAAATTTACTTTTAAAATAATAATCAAAATACAAGGTGTCGCCGTGTAGCTCAAACAATAAATATTATGCATGGCGTTATTGACACTCGCTGAATACAAAGCCGCGTGGGTCGTGCCTGCCGCGGCCCACGCTCAGCGGCCCCCACTTGTTTGATGTGACCACGGTGCGTTGTGTGTGAGGACAGGGACCCAGTGTAAACATGCTTGCTTCCGCCATGCCGCCGGACACATCATGTCGCCGCCCCTGCGATCTGCGCCCGACACACAAACAGCCATCATTGAAGCTCTCGCCAGGTAATTATTTTTAATTTTTTTTTTTATTTTTATTATGCACACCAGGTTACCCTAACTACAGTGCACCCTCACAGCTATCAACAGGCTGGGAGGAACTCTATCACTGGATTTTTAAATATTAATAAATTACACTCAAATATGACTATATTTATAAGAGCTTTATACTCCCAAGTTACAGGGTATTGCATTTTGTTTGTAAATTTAATGACATGTTCCTTGACTTATACGTTGGTATAAGACTGACCACCCATACTGCAAAAAAAAAACACTTTGCCAATGTCACCCTTGTTTCAAGGAAGGTCGGCAAAAGTTGCAGGGGTCATGTTCATTTGAGGTTTAGTTTTTTTTTAGTACACATGGAGCATTTGTAAGCACGAACTTACACATGCCCGTTTGTGAGCATGCATTTAGTATGAATTTTAAATGTTAATATGTCTTTGCAACATAGATTATAGATATGCCATTGTATCTGATTCAAATCTCAAGAGAACAAGCCCTGCGAGGTAGATGGCATACTTTGTTTATTACATTGCTGGTCGTTTACTACATATAGCAGACTCTACGTATACTGTAACATATATAGGTTTCAAACCCTTGGACAAAGTTACAGTTAATGTGCAACTTAGTTGCAAGTTTCTTTACATGAAATGCTTCCCCTGTTACTCCCCAACTATAACCAACGGGCTCTTTTAATCTAATCGACTGTATTAAAAGGTATAAAGTTTATCAACTGTATATGCTAGCTCACCAAATAAATCATCACACATATTCATATAGGATTATTCACTCCACTTCTCAAATAGTATATATTGGTCGTTGTGTAATTTTTCCCTGCTCACACTGTTATGGTTATGGTCTGCAGAGACGACCTGCAGCTGCTGGGCAGCGACCACTGCACCTTCACGGAGGAGGACAAGGCGCTGGGCCAGGACAACTTCAGCAAGATCCCCAACGGGGTCAACGGTGTGGAGGACAGGATGTCCCTGGCCTGGGAGAAGGGAGTGCACGCTGGTAATTATATATAATGTTGGGATCATGACCAGTGCACCTCATTACACAATGAAACCGTTGAACAATGGGCAAAGTTATTGTCAATGGGCTCATCGGGAGTCTTAGAGCAGGTAGAGTTGGTTTTAGTTCAAAATTGCTTGTCAAAGTAACGAACGTTGAACGCTAGGCCATAGCACCGACACCTGGGTTTTTTGTACCTGTTGTATTCTGTAAAGCAACTTTACTCAAGATTGGAATTCTTTGGGTGACTTGAGTCACTTCAGATTTTATTATCATATTCTCTTATACTTCTTTGGACGTTTACTTGTGTAGGTGTCATGGATCCGTGTCGCTTTGTGGCCGTGACCAGCGCCAACGCTGCCAAGATCTTCAACATCTACCCGCAGAAGGGGCGCATCGCCGAGGGCAGCGACGCCGACATCCTGGTGTGGAACCCCAGCGGCACGAGGACCATCACGGCCAAGGAACACCACCAGGCCGTGGACTTCAACATCTTCGAGGTAATCCACATACACAATGTACAAAAAAATAATCTAGGACTTGGAAGGCCATTTTGGCTGAAGAAAAAATGATATTGCAACAAAACCAAATCTCTAGTACCTCAATTGCAACATTGGAAAGGAGGATTCTCATAACATACATATACATAATTGATTTGAATAATGCACTAATTACTAATGGTGCATTTGTATGAAGACCTGTCAATCCAAGATGGTCGCAAGTGAACAACTGATTTGTCTTCATACAAATATTACAAAATTCGGTAGATAAAAATGACTGTGCTGATGAAATTTTAGGCACCATTAGTTTGTCAAAGCGTGGGCTCAACCGACGACTAAAATGGCGCCTAAGCCCGTAAGTATTTAATTGTAAAGTAAGTAGGAATGTAGTTTGGTTCTGTATTCTAAGGCAAGTATTTAAATACGGCTCTGAGACCACAAAAAGACTTTTTACTCGTTCAAAACCGGTTTAAACATTGAGAGTTGGATTTGGAAATTTTAAAAATGTGAGCTGCATTAAAATGATAATCTGTTCATTGTTCTGATGAATATTTCTAACCTTCTTCTATAGTTTTCGTCCCTTCCTCAGTTTAACCATATTGCTTTTTCTTTATCAACTGTTCATCACATTATATTCTTTGACCAATACTCATGTGCTCATTTTTTTTTGTTTTCTTGCCTCCAGGGTCAAACAGTGCATGGCATTCCCGAGTATGTGATAGTGAGAGGTGTTGTCAGCGTGGATGATGGAAACCTCAGGGTCTCCGAAGGTAAATATAGTTCATCATCCTCATGTCAATCAATCACTGTTTGTATGACGCCCTTCTTATCTAAATCTAAATCTAAATCTAAGCTGCAAAGATATGTA
This sequence comes from Agapetus fuscipes, assembly GCA_951799405.1. NCBI lineage: Eukaryota > Metazoa > Arthropoda > Insecta > Trichoptera > Glossosomatidae > Agapetus > Agapetus fuscipes. The sequence continues at coordinate 12,601,676 of OX637345.1, forward strand.
TCATTTGAGATTCATATTAAATGCATTCCCACAAGCAGACATGCATAATTTCGCGCTTACACATGCTGCATGTGGACCTACAATATAAAAACCCCAATCTCAAATGAACATAAGCCCTGCAACTCTTGCCGACCTTCCCTGAAGCAGGGGTGACATTGGCAAAGTGAACCATTTTTTACAGTATGGGTGGTCAGCCGCATACCAACCTATCAATCAAGGAGTACATGCAATTGATACAATCAAATACATAAATAAATCAATTAAATTAAATGCATCGTCTATCATCATTATCACCATCGGCAGCGAAGCTCATATTTCGGGATATACAAATTCGCTCACATCAAAAAAACTACATTGGCTTCGTTTCCCAAAGAGGGTGGTCTACAGTGTTTGTCGATGGTATATAAAGCCATCAATGGCTTGGCTCCACCTTATCTGACTGACATGATTTCACCTGTTGAGATGGGTGTGAGGAGGCAGACACTCAGATCTGCGGGCGATCAATTTGGTTCAGCTGCACCGTCAGAGCCGTAGAAATTTCGGAGACCGTACTCTCTGTGTTGCGGGTCTGGTGGAGTGGAACAGTCTGCCACTTGGAGTGAAGAACTTCAAATCTGTGATCTGTGATCTGTTATCCAGTTCCATAATCACAATGTATGACAATCCACCACCACTCCGTACAGACACCTTGCCCTGTGTGTGTCCTGACCTCCTTCAATAATAAGAATTTAAAGATATAAAATAAGAATTGAGGGATGGCTGAATATTGTGAAAAATGGAAATGCATGGATAAGATTGGAGGAAGCCTATCTCCAAGAGTGGACCAAAAAAGGGTGAGAAAGATAAAGACAATAAAAAATAATTCCCTTGTTGTCATTTGTATCTTAATCAATTATAATATTGTTCAATACTTTGTATGAAAATAAAACTTTTCCACTTTGCCAACAGATGGCAGTATTGTTTATATGGATTGATAAGAATCCTTTCATTATGCAACAATAAATGTCACTTTGAATGCTTTTGTATTTGTAGGGTTCGGCAAGTTCATCAAGACTCCAGTCAACAGTCCGGCTGTCTATGGTCAACCGTCCAACGGAACTGCAGAAGAAGAAGACGTGAAAGAAAAGGAAGCGCCGCGTAAATACACAAACGGGCGGAACCATTTGCAAGGTAAGATAAGCTTGTTTGCGTAAAATATGGTAACAAATAATTAAACTTGCGCTTACTATATTCAAATTGTTTCTCTTCTACAATGCTCCTAAATCTCAAAGATTTGAATGAGGTTGATCTCCCATAATGTAAAAAAATACTACCCTATTTTAGGGAACTTTGACAAGAGTTGCAATGTTTTGTAGTTGTGATTTTCAAACTTTAGTGCACTCGCAGTATGAAAAAGTGAAAACCTACAAATGTTTGATTTCTATGTGCCTCAAAATGTGATTAATCTCTGCAACTTTGATTTAAGGTTTTATTAGTTTGAATCTAGTGCTCATTTGTAAATATACGAAAATGTAATTTATTCATATTTTTAATTAATTAGATTTTCCACAATTATTAGTATGTTTAAGTATCTAGTGCTGCCATTTAGAATTAAAGCATTGTATATTTTGCTCAAGGCTCTATATTAAAGTCGTCAAACGGGCTCTCTCCGACAACTGGCAATACCCCACAAGTCAAACGTGAGTTTTTTTTATGATTTAGCCTAGACACGCACCACTCATAGCCAAGACATCAACCATTTATCGAATACACAAACCATTACTCTCTATTTGTTTCTTTAGTTGTTCAGTATTGTCTTATAGAATGGAAGCATTGTATATTTTGCTCAAGTTTAGAACTTATACGAGTAGAAGTATGTATTTGAATTGTTATGAACTCACTCCAATAACTGGCAAGTACTGACAATACCTATTGGCCGAAAGTGAGTTTCTTTGTATATGTATATAGCTAAGGCACGCACAAATAATAGCCGAGACGTAAATCAATCAACTGTTATGGACTCATTTCAACACTTCTTCTGGTCGAAAATGTATTTCTTTTTGATTTAGCTAAGACACTCACCACTCTTAATCAAGAAATCAACCATTTATCAAATATAGAAACTATTTTGTACTTTTTGTATCACTGGTTATTTGGTGTTATTATATAGAATTACAGTGTTGTATATTTTGCTCAAGGCTCTATATTAAAGTCAGCAAACTGGCAACCTCCACCAACTGGCAATACGCTACAGGTCAAAAGTGAGTTTTTGGAATATTCAGCAAAGATATGCACCACTCATAGCCGAGACATCAACCGCAAAGCCAATACACAAACCGTCAATTTTTCTATTCTAGGCACCGTTTACCACTGTTAACTACAGCTTAGCGCGTGCACGAACCAAAAATGTCAGCTTGGCGAGTAACCATTTAACTGTAGCACTTATATAATTGCAAATTTCAAAATCTCATGGAGCAATCATCCATACAGTTTATTATTTTTTATTATTTAAACATTGTAAAAATTAAAACACCAACCACATCACTAGACAGCCTTAGGGAAATCAGTAAATCATCATTTGGTCTATACATCAGTAAAAACATAGAGTCAAAATAATCACTTAAAATTTGTACCGTTCAGCAAAGACACAAACCCATTGTAATGAAAATAAAGGATTATATTAAATTTACTTTCAGCCACTGCTTACACCAATTATTATTATTAAAATATTTTTGTTTCCACCTCATTCATAATGTGTCTTTTTAACACAATTTTTACATTTACGCATGAAGACACGTCATGCGTTTCACAATAAACATTTTTCCTTTGTCTTTAAAATAACACATTAGCAATTAATTTTGGTTCTCCTTAGGACTCGTATGAAAACATGTGCCTGTATGGGATGCTCCCCCCTGTCTTCTAGTTGTCTCCCAGCTCCATTTGTGGTTAGCATGATTATCTCTGCAAGTGTTTTTTTAATCTTTGACTTCTCTTAACCCCCCTACCTTCAGGTTACTTTCCGAGAAATAGGCAAAAAATAAACAGGAATCGAAACCACAATGTACGTGCCCCTGACTTTTGAAGAGTATGTATGAAAAATTACGAAAAGATAAACAAACAACTGAACGCTTAGCCTGTCCTTGAAGATCTAACTTGTCTAGACTTGTAATGACGTGACTTTGGGACTCAGGCAGACGCCAGGCGGTTTGTAGTTTTCAAATATACTATTTTTTCTCAAGCGCGTACGCGATACGGGATGTAGCAGAATGGTATACTCAAAGTTTGCGTATCGCGTACGTTCATATGCACAGGGCAGTTAAACTCTCTTTGATGAATGGTTTTGCAGAGCTGGACATCAGATCTCCGGTGAACAAGTACTTAGAGGACATGAGCAGCGCCTCCTCCACCTGCTCCACTCCCACGGGCAGGAAGATGAGGACGGAGCACCAGAGGAACATGCAGGATTCCACTTTCTCCATCAGCGGTATGTAAATTAACTTCAGATTAGCATATTGTTATGATTTTACTTGGGGTTCTTTTAATTAACTTGTGATTTAAATTTATTTCACAAGATTTATTTTTCACAATATAGGTTAGAATTCCTCGCTCTCTGCTTACAATGGTGTTCGCCGTACAATGATCTAAGCGACACTGGCTCTCTCCCAGAATCTTTGTTCGTATACATATGGATGGCAGAGACGATTCTGGCATGTTCTCGAACATAGTAGATATTTCCACTAGGATTGTTTGACACTTTACCAGATTGTTTGACACACACTCGTGTACTTAGGCCGACATATGAACCCATACATTCCGACATATGAACCCATAGTAATATTTTAACTTAATTTTGAGGTTAATTACACTTTTCTGATATTTGACAAACCGTTATGGGATAACTTACTTTATGGAGGTACCCTCTCCGCACAATTATTGAGGTTGAACTGATTTTAATATCACAGATTATTACCCTTAAACAAAGGCTATAATTATGATTAGAAATGCAACAACAATTATCATTTTTGCTTTCAAAAACAAAAATATGGGTAACACAGTGCCATCTATTGAGATTAACTCAAAGCAAAACCACTGGTGTTAATCATTAATTTAACTATTTTGTTTACAGAGGAATTGGATGGCGGGGACAGGAGAACCTCCGTTAGGGTCAGGAATCCGCCTGGCGGTAAATCATCTGGACTGTGGTAGACTCTTTAGCAAGTCAGCCCGTGTAACGAGACGAGAAGTCAAACATTTAATGAGATAAGATAACATCGCGGAAGACGATAACGAAGGAATGGTCCCATCAGTCAAAACATTTATTGCAATTTTTCTTTCAATTTTCTGTGTCATTTATTTCACAGATTGATGACCAATTATCGTCTCATAAGCTACGCTGTGAGTGAGTCTACCATGGCTCATTCTGGAGACATGGTCTCTCATCTTACAATGTCCTCTATTTCACAGACTTTTATGTGGTCTTCCCGCTGGACGTTGACCAATTGTCATCTCATAAGCTACGGTGTGAGTGAGTCTATCATGGCTCATTCTGGAGACACGGTCTCTCATCTTACTATGTCCTCTATTACAAAGACTTTAATGTGGTCTCCCAGCTGGACGTTGACCAATTCTTTTCATCTGCTAGACGTTCTAGAGACCAAACTCACATCAAATATTAAGAAATTTGTTTAATAGAGTTGCTGATCCTCCATGTTATCCAAGTTTTGACCTGAATAGAAATTATCTTCCATCGTCCCTACATCAAAACTCATCATAAATTTTTATATTCATTAAATTATATTTATTGATGTTTGTTATACTGAAAAGTATTCAATGAGTATCTTTAAAATCACCCCGTTTTGTGAAACTTTTGCCGCTTTGTCTTAGGATGAAAGTGTATCTGGATTATTTCTGCAGAACAAGATTCACACGTGTATTTATTGAATAAATTAAGTTTTTAGTTATATTGACAAAACCATTTTTTTTTTCAACTGAGAATTTTAAAATGAAAGCGGGTTCAAGAAAACTGCAGTGATTTTCTGTTTGTAAGAAAACAGAACCAAATTCATATGAAATCATAAAAATATTAATTGTATTTGATTGTATTAAAATAATCAATTGTTGCAGTTTTTCAGTTAGGTGGTACCAATGGAATGTTTTTTTCAAAGAGAAAGCCCCCTTGAGGCGTGTATTTAATATATTTTAAGCAAATAATTGTAAGATTTATATTTAGCAAAGCTTCGAACCATTTGAAATGAAATTAATTATTTTACTTTATGAAACTAACAATAGATGTCATTCTACCGTTAATGTTGGCAATTGTTGGTGAAAGTGAAATACATTTTTTTTACTTGACCAAAATTTTCATAAAAATTGTTATCTCAAGGGTGAAATTTTATTTAATTTATTTTGTTAATTTTATCACATACAATGCTTTATTAGATTTAGTATGGGAGGAACGGATTAAGAAAAAAATACCAACCTTGATGTTTTCATACGTTTTTAAACTGAAAATATTTATATAAAAAAACACAGTAAACTATGCTTACATAATCATGTGTATCAAATAATAAAAAAAATCATTTGTGTATGTTGGTAACAAAATAAAACATAAATACCTACCACCGTAATTATTACATTGTATAAGTGCGTAGTATATAGATGTCTTTTGAAGAAAACGGTAAATTTAAAAATCCCTTTTAATTTTCACTTAGGCTAAAAATATTTATTCTTAATTATGTCATCCGTTTACTGTCAATATCTTTCTTTTGAGAGGAAGAAGATAACCGTCTATTTTGAGAGCTCCATTGGCTTCACGTTCCACTGCCCATAGACAATAAATTGTGCTCGATGACGCACAGGGAACTCCATGAGAAGACACCACCGTAACTCGCGGAAGTCATTAAGTAAACTGTATTGAAAAGTACACATATGTCTTAGCACCCGGCGAAAAGTGGAGCTAGAACATTTATCAATGAGCTATGTGCAAGTCGGCAATAGTGTTTGGTGAGCGTTCTTTTGCGCTGGTGACTTCAACGTCATGGAAAGGACTGCTACTTGTGGTTCGAGAGATTGCCGACAGCAGTCACTTCAACAGACGTCTCAAGACCGATCTATCCATTGAATCTGTTGGGGCTCCCTTGGTAACAATGTCACAAAACGGAGACAATGAAAAACGACAACTGGTTCATCATTATCCAACTACTAGGAGCATTGCTTTACCCCGTAATTGTTTGTTGCTAGACTCAACTCTGCATTATGTGGTGGTAGAAGTTTACTCTCCTGTGCAATGTTAGAAACTATAGACAGTACGAGGATGCTAATAATCAAAGCATTTTTCTCTTTGAATGTGGTAAGCATTTTAAATGTGTGAGTTTTTTTTTTAATTTTTTAAATTTATAATAAACAAAGTTTCATACCATTTTTTTATTAGATAATAATTATAATAACAAAAATTACTTAATGTAAGTCGCAAATGATTTATTGTTTTAATTGAAACCTGACAAATTATTATTATCTGTTATTGTCACAAACTATGTAACGTTAAGTTAGGTTAGATTTTACTTACCGAGGATTATATTGCATATGATGTTTGCTCCGCAAGAAGCAGTTAACTCCGTTTATTAAATCCTGAATCTTCGAACACCCTCTCACATGAGATCTGCAGGTCCGAGAATCATATGTTTCTATTTTTTATTTCTGGCTAGCCAAACCACCTCTGCAGGATCCAACCAATGAGGATCCTGTATTCAAATCAATATTGACTTCACCCAAAAGTCGATAAATAGACCCCACGAGAGATGAAAGGTCACAGTTGACCCTTTACCATCTTGCCTTCAGCATTTCCAATGACCAGTCAGATTTAGGGTCAAAACTCCATACAATAAATTATTTTAATTACTGAATAATCTTTACTTCAATTAACTACCTTCATAAACAGTTCATTTCATTATGCTGATTAGTTTGACAAATTGAAGAAATGTTATTACTCTCTTTTAAACCTTTCTCCACGCAAGTTCATGAATGAACTTTGTCAGATTAATTCAAATGTTACAGCGATGAATTTACTTCAAAGTAATTGAAAATTATTTCAATCATTCGGACGGAAAGGAGATGTCCTCTCTCACAAATAATGGAGTATATTCCTGTTGAACAAAATTTAATACATACCTAAGAATAAACTTTGAGATCTAAGAGCTGTCATCTTCAATAATTGAGTGGACCTGTTCTTGCGGAGCATTGCTGATGTTTAATTACTTTGTTACTTCCTTTCTAGTTTTGTTATTGTTTTCTTGTTTAACTTTTACAATAAATAATAACCATGATTCTTTGCACAAATTTTTGGGGGTCAACAAATAAATAAAACATTTAAAATTTATGGGATTTTCAGGGACATGATTTTCTGACATGCAAGCAATTGCACTTCTACATATTTTGCTATAAGAACTGAAGCTTCTGGATTTGTGGCAAGAGTGGCTTCACTTTTGTCAACTTCCTTCCAAAGAGAGTTAACTGGGAAAATTAGTACTGCATTGGATTTGTCTTTGAGTCAGCTTCACACTGGATTATCCCAGACACAGGCGACGTGTATGTCTCTCTGGTTTCCCTTGAAGAGATCATGGATGGATCAGCTTGCCGGCCAGGAGGGGCAACAGCGCAGGTGCTCCATAGTTTGCTGAGCTCCACACTCGTAGAGAGAAGAGTCCTCCTGATACAGAAATCCCCAGATCAACATTTTGAATCGGGCATTGGATTTACTGCCTTATCTTAAAGCCGTTTTTGAATTGAGATAATTTCATTGTAATCTGTCTTCAGTACTCTCGACACTTTGACTTAAAAAGAAAAATTCAAGCAGTCCAATGCATGTTTCACTTTCCTTTTCTTATGCATTGAAACATCTTTATTTTTGCCTCCAAAAATTTGTCTCAAAGAGTGATATTGACATGTGTGCAGTGTTCACTTTACACAAGAGCGCACGTGAAGTCTCTAGTCTTGTTTTTTCTTCTTTATTTTATTGTTACATATCTCTCTAACTACATGCACACTTTATTCTGCCTCAATAAAGCCAAGTACAGAACCATAAACTGTTATTATTTATCCTGGACACAAACCTTGTAATATTGTAAGTCTAAATGGCGCGGTGGTGGAGTATCATGAAGTATAAGAGAACTGGGGTAGAAGTCTGGACGATTTATTGGTTCTTATCGTATCTGGGAGGAATAAAACATTGCGGTGCCTGAACAGTTGATAATTGTTCCATATAAAATGGATCAGCTGTTGATACGCCGCCATGTTTTATTTCATCCTATCTTCAAATACATACGGTAAGATTCTTCACCCCTGGAGATGTTGGACAGACAGCGCTGCTAACAGTAGATGAAGGAGACCAAGACTGAACTCAGGCTGTCAAGTCAATGGTAATGATAGAACTATAAAATGAACACTCGACTATTTCCCTATTTCAGAGGATTTCCCCCACATTTCAGGGTAAAATAAAAGAGAAATAGTATTTTTAATGTTTTTATTTAGATGCCAACATTCAGTCCTAGAATTATAAAATAATAATATTGCGTTACACTCAAACGAGAGAAATACCAACTGCAAGTTCACATGCAACAATCATTAAGTCAGTTTTTACAGCGTCAAGACAGCCCAGCTGTCTTAGGATACTTTCACAGACAATTTTTTTTGATAAATGGAAATCCAAGGTGTCAAATAACCATAAACTGTAGGAGATAGAAAGTCGTTAAGGATAGAGCTTTCAAGATGAGATTTTTATCAATAATATGATGCAAAGAAAGGACTGACTTCATAATGTTGCATGGATTTCTGAACACTTCAACTATTAAAAAAAGGACAGTTTAAAACTAAAATATAGATCTTTAACTTTCAAAAAGATATTTAATGTAAATAAGCATTTTTACGCAGCGTAATATTTGTTAACTAGTTAGAAGCTGCATTAAAAGTATCCTGTTGAAAACAATTAAAAATAACAGAAGATGTTGAAACAATTTAACATTTTTGTTCTATTTTCAGTTAACAGGATTTCCACTGCAAGCGTAACAACTGTCAAACTTAAAAAAAAATGTTACGCATTAAAAGTTAAGGTGTTATTACTTGATAATATTGATAGAATTTGATGAAACACATAATCTAAAACATAGAAATTTATGTTTTACGCAGGTTTTAATAAAATCAAGTTTTGTGTAGTAATTAAAATTACAAACGGTAAGATTCAAGTGCAATGCCTTGCTTGGTGATTTTGTGAAGCGTAAATTTGGACAAAATTTACCTATCAAGTGTAAATATCAAAGGATTAGATAGAATTTTCACTGTTCAAAGGTAAATATTAAATTATACTTACATGCAAGAAGTATGGACCAAAACCCTTAAAAATTAAAAAAAAATGGCAAATCATTTTGTAAATGATGAAATATGTATATTTAAAAATAAAACTAAAAATAATAATACTATATGAATTATAAAAGTATTAAAAAATATAAAGGTTTTAAGTAGCTTTCAGTGGACAAGTAAAAATGCCTAAGAACCATTATTTTGTTGACTGTCAATTTTGCCAACCAACACATTTTCTGAATTTAAGTCACTTTTCCTTGTTCACTTTTGATACAAATAATATCATGTAAAATTGTTATCATTTTTGACAGAAGAAATTTGTGCTTTTATATAAATACGAAGTCCCGAAAAAACCACTTTCCAAAATTTATTATTTCCGTTATTCTGCAAATATCTGTGTTATTTTTACGTGATCTTATAATCAACTTTAAGTCGAGACATTATTTTGCAAGAAAAATGAAGATACGCAATACTCACAGAATACAGACATGATTGGCATTGTTCACGCCAAAGCGCCATCTTTCGATCATTCCTCAAATTAACCTCCTTATCCTGGAACTTCACCATTATTATCCAAAATCTGTTTTACCGACCCACATATTGCGACTTGCATTTTGATCTTGGAGCAAGAAGGTTGTCGATAAAAACTTCGTGGGTGAAATTCGAAAACGTCGTGAATTTAACCGTTGTGCAGTCCATAGCAAGTTTGGACATTTGTGTGTGTTTTGTGTCCTCAAGAGCCGTGTGGTTTGAGCGCGCCTTTTGGACAACGGGAGCCGACTGCAGTCGATCCAAGCTGGATGACGGGAGACACGAGGTAGGTGGCAAATTCCTTGGGTCCTTCCTTCCTTTTGTCCCGATCGAGAGTTTGGAGCAGTTGCGCCCCCAATCGTCGTCGTCGAGACTCCTCAGATCATTTCTCGCATTGAGGAGCCCTCGAAAGTAATTAAGATACTCCAAATAGGAAGCATCGGCGCAGTGTTGCGTGCGTGAGATTCGCTTGCGCGTGCTGCGTGCGCATCCAGGCATTGATAGTTAGGAAAAATAATATTGGGACATTGTCGAGTAAAACTTAGTATAAATAAATAAAATACTGAACGCACCAGGTACCTGCATGAACTCATACATTTGTTTGTAAATCATATTTCATGTAATGCTACTTTGAAAACAGTTAACTGTGTAAGTTGAATAATAATAAGAAGTATTACACCAAACATTACATTAATTGATAATTAAAATTACTTCAGAACATCATGAGGAATCAGAATTACGCAGAGAACCATAAAAATTACGCAATTAAGGATTTCTCTACGTAGTTTTGATAAATATACTTGAACATGTTCTAGACTGACCTTATCTTCGATATCTGTGATAATTTCAAGCAATAAGGAATTTTTTTATAGTATGTTGGTAAGAATTGGACGTAGCAGTCAAAGTCTTTACTGCAAAGAACCAAATGACAGTTTTGAAATGTCGATTCTGACAATATGACATTAGAAAGAAGGAAGATATTCTGATCATCTTCAATAATTTTATATATTTACCAAAACTTCTACAACAGTGTTATCAATTCCAGTTTCATTTTTTACGCATTCAATTCTTTGATCTACTTTTACGCAATCACAATTCTTCACAATATTCGTCGTGTAGTGTTTTCCTAATTTACATTTCTTTAATACAAATGATTATGTTTCATTATTATTATCTTTTTTGTTGAAATTGCTTTATGTGTGTTGTGTGTAGGTATAATACTATTAATATATTTATTATATATATGTATATTATGTTTTCAATATTTATTTAATTATTTTTTTTACTTCAATCATTACACATTAATTATTAACTAACCGTAGAAGAAATATACATTCTTTTTTTACCAAACATGGACACAGATGAATCAAACAATTGAATTTTAACTTAGCGTAAAAATAGAACAAACACAATTGTTCGCTGTTAACATAAAATATACGTCTGGTTAACATTGGAGGTGTATTTTTTATGCTTTCCAAACACTTAACCATTTTTTTGTGTGAGTCAAAAAGACAAATTCATCGCATTAGACTTTTTTATGATGGTCAAATTAATTGTTTTATGAAGTATTGAATATTTTATGTTATTAAAAAGTTATTTTAATTCAAAGTTTGGTCAGATGTGTCCATCTTGTTTAACAATAAAATACACAGATAGATACAATCTAATATGGCGCCCTCCGTTCAAAGAGGAATTTTACATTTCGCTCCGAAAACAATTTCATCAATTGTGTTACGTAATAGACGAGAAAATAACCGGCAAGGCAATGTGTACGTAAACAGAGTTACACAAATGTAATAGAGAAAGGATAAAGATACATCAATACACGACCCCCATGATTTACAATTTCAAGGGGTTTTTTTTACGCTTGGGTGTTTAGGAGACCCCTATTTTTCGGGGGTCATGTTTCAATAATAATGATAATAATACAACTGTTTCTACGAAATACTCAATTACCTAAATACTAAAGCTGCTTACTTCTGGATCTTTTAATAGTTTCAACTTGAAATACCTCAATATCCCAATGCAAAAATATTTGTTCTACATTTACGCAATGTCCAAATAGCTTAAATGGTTCGGAGCTATTTTTGGGCGATAACACGTAATTTGCACTGCTTTTATACGACGATGTTGGATACAAACTTACTGTCTTTATTTTACTTTTGAAGTGTAGAAAGAAATTAATATTTAGTTTTGAAATTAATATTTTCATTTACCCAAGAGGTAATTTCACTTCTTCTACACTTAATGTATTTTTTATTCAAATTGTAAACTTTGAATGCAAAATTGAGATTCGTTTTGAAGACATTGAGTTTTTCCCCCCAATCAAATTCTTGCATCAGAGACATTTAAAGTATTTCAAATTTTGTTTTTACAATGTCAATTAAGCTAGGTTTTTTTTTGTAAAAAATTAATTACGGATGGGTGTTATATTGTAATTATTATAATTTACGAGTAGATTACGTTTCTAAGCAACAACCATCGTCTCCCGTCTTACAAAATACAAAAAAGTTCTTACTTTTTCTTGATATGAAGTGTTGGAATAGTCACGATAAGTATATTTTTTATTATTAACGTCAAGTACGATAAAACAAAATGCATTCCAACGTCGTAAAAATATTTTGATATACACTTATTTGTTTTAATTTTACGCACGTTGAAACGAAGTAAATGCTTGAGAAATGAAAATTTAACAAAAATATAGAGAATGTTAGCGTGATACGTAGACTAAGTTTTTGTTGTTGGATTTTTGATACAAATGTTACGTCATCTAATTGAAAATCATGTCAATCATAAAAGCTCGATTTGTTTGTAAGCGTAATTTCTTTCAGCACAAAAATTACGCAAGTGAAATACACAGTTTTATCTATCAATTCATGCTCAAGAACTGTCTGCGGTATTAAAACCATGACGTTTACGCTGTTTTTGATGGTGAACACAAAATTTACGCTACAAATGGATTTTCAATATGTTATGGCACCTATTAAATAAAAAATACGCAACATTTGCACCAAACTAACACTAATTTTTATTACATAGAAGTTTTATAATGTTAATTTATTTTTGCAATATAAAAAACTTATTTTCCGACAGGTGAAGAACTATATATAAGGATATAGTAAATGCAGAATTAAATTTATAATCATGTATATATATAATATTTTATGTGCATCAAGACTATGTAGGTATTACGTACTATGATATATATATTTATATATAGTACCACATACGACCATTTACGTAAATACTCCATTTACACATCTTTTATTTACTTTTACTTTTTTATTTATTTATTTCATCACTCACTAACACATAGACACATTTTCAATATATATGTATAATATAACTTTAAGTATATTTATTTTTTCTTAAAAACAGCCCGAAAATTGAAGAAAGCGGAAAAACCGATAAAAAATATCATTTTTGTTCAAAAAACTAAATATTTTGTGTTCTAGGTTTTTTTTGTATACACGTGTCATCCTAGAAGTACTGACAGAAACTAGCAAAGAAAGCCATTTTTCTTTTAAAACTTTTAGTTTTTGCAAGCGTAAAATTAGAACAAATAAATTTCTTTACTTTAATTTCACAATATTTCTTTATTCTTTCAGTCGCATTAGATGTTCCCCCCGATTCTGTTACTGTTCCCTTTATTATCATTCCACTAGGGGTGGTCAGAGTCTTCAAAATGAATAAATATCTTCTACATTAGATAAAAATTCTCAAATTATTGCCAGGATTCTGTATTAATATATTATTTGCTCGTTAGCGGGTGGCGTACTTGATGTATGGACGGAACGGTGCTATCTAAAATTACGCATTAACTCTAATATGATGAACGTTACGTGAATACAAAGTGCAACTCCTTGTGCTTTTTTTACGCTTAGAAAAGTCAAAATAAAGTCGGCTGGCGCTGACAATACCCAAGTCACGTACACACACCCGCAAGGTGGTAAACTGATTGAGCGTAAAATAAAAGAAAAAGACAATCCAAGCAATAAAAATAATAGGATTTCTTTCAAACACACTCTGAATTCATTTTTTTGATAAATCTGTTTGAAAAATCAAGAAGCCAACCTATAAAAGATATAATAAATTTAGCTTGATTGAAAAAACGTATGAGTATTTAATCACTCACTAGGTGTGCTGTTTAATTTTCTACACATTAATCTATTTACGTAATCATTGTTTTTTACTCAGGGTAAATATGGCACTATTCACTCAAACAAAGATGCGAGTATAAAATAATATTTTTTACGCATCTATAGAAACAAAACGTAAATGAGAAAATCTTTTACGCTACTTCATAGGAGATTTCCAATGCGATATACGAACGAAAAATACGGATGACACGTGTATAAGCGTAAGATATATTTGTTTTTTTTTTATTAAGTACACGACATTCACAACAGACGCAACACAACTACTGCCATCTCTCTCTCGCTCCCCATCTACCCGCATGGTGGCGTCTCCCTCTAGAATTTGATTTACGCATCTCCTCTTACATGGTAGAATTGTCCCATTCCAGCTGGTTGACGTTCTTGTACTTGTTGTGGTTCTTTATGATCACTAAAACAACAATAAAAACAATTATTTAATATTTGAAAAGTTGAACAAATGAAATATGTACTTTTTTGTTATCAGTGTGTGCTGAGTAAAAAAAAGAGATTTTCTTCTCCATACTATCAGTTTACAAGGTCAACATTTTTTTTTTTATATTCACAAAAGGAACGGAATGCTAAGATTTTATTGGTTGATGGTTTCATCCAATAGGAACATGTTAAAAGATTTTCGAGGATACACATTGGGGCCGTCCATATATTACGTCATTCGAATTAAGAGGGGGGGAGTCTGGTCCGCGGATGATGGCAAATGACGTACGAGTACCATAAGTGACGTCGTTCTTGTAAATACCAATTTCTACAAAATATACATAATATTATGTAAGATATATAACATTATTAATTATTAAGCTCATCCATTATTACAGCAAGAGGGGGGAGGGGTCATTAAATAATGACTTTTGGATGATTGTAGGGGGGGGGGGGGGGGTCGAAAATCGCCAAAAATCGATGACGTAATTTATGGACGGCCCCATTTCAGCAAATTGGACTAATACATGGTAAATGCTTTGGAATGAATTTAGTAGATGGTGCTATACAATAAATATTTTTCATCACAATTAACAGATGGTGCTTTCACTTTACTTTGGATAACATTCTGTAGACAATTGCTATCTACATCATTTTCTTTGTTATTTCTTTACTTCATAAAGAATCAATGGATGTTCTTTGATGTAATTGTGGCATAATTAGAAGATAGATGTATTTATAAGCTCACCGTCATGATCTTCGTCATCTGAAGAGTCGTGCTGACAGTCTGAGTCCGAGTCGGAGCAGGAGTCTCCGTCTGAGCTGTCCAGCATGTCCGTGCGACCCTCCTCATCATTCTGCAACAAATTTAAAAAAACATTAAACAGAAAGCAAATAGCTGTCTTCATTTTAACCTTTGTAGTCTTATCCCCGTATTCACCAATCTTACTAAATCTTACCTTAGGCCTCGCAAGTTTGAGTCCTGCAGTGTTCTATTGATGATAACTTTTTATTTAACAGATGTCAATGAATAATTCATTAAAAATAAAAATTAAAGATTTAATACTTGCTTCTGGCGAGGCAAAAACGGGTTGGCGAATTAATTTTATTTATTGAACAATTCTCTTTAGGGGCCGTCCATAAATTACGTCATTGATTTTGGCCGATTTTCGACCCCCCCCCCCCCTTACAATCATCCTATAGTCATTATCTAATGACCCCCCCTCCCCCTCTTGCTATAATAATGGATGAGCTTAATAATTAATAATGTTATATCACTTACATAATATTTTGTATATTTTGTAGAAATTGGTATTTACAAGAACGACGTCACTTTTGGTACTCGTACATCATTTGCCATCATCCGCAGACCAGACTCCCCCTCCCCCTTAAAGCGAATGACGTAATATATGGACAGCCCCTTAGCGCCACATTGTGAAAAATCTCAAGCGCGCTTTACATTATTAGTTGTTCTTTTACATAAAAATATTTGATTAAAAATATAAAATTATAAGTTAAACAAAACAAAATTTAAGTACTGAACCGTATTCCTTTTCACAAATAACAACAACAAAAAAGTAGATATGAAGTTTTGTAAATTCTCAACAGATGAGGCTGATGATCCCGAAAAGGAACTCTGCAGTATCAATCGTCAGTTTTGTTTTTCTTAGGGCACTTGAGCCAGTCTGATTTTAAAACGAAGATGTGTTGTGGCTCACCGTCTCCATGGGGTTGACGGTGATGGTGAGTGCGCTGTCGTCCCAGGCCATCTCGGCGTCCTGGCCGTGCTGCGTGCCCTGGCTGTGCTCCCCCAGCCCCCCCGCTGCCCCCGCCCTGCCCCTCCTCACCCGGGCGGCGGCCGCTCCCGCCAGCAGCACCAGGAACCCCACGCCCACCACGCCCATCAGCAGGGACACGTGATCTGCAACAGACACAGCACACTTATAATCATGTCTCTCTTCACGATGGCACTGCAGCACTGTAATCCTGGCCTCTTATGGAGAAAGGTGCTTTCTTTTCTAGTACGGATATTCTACATATTAAATTTCGAATAGGAATACGAATACAGGTATGGGAATGGTATTATTTCCGTTTAGAATACAGATACAGAGTTTTTTGGATATCCCCTAGTTTCGGTTAGTTTCGGTTGCAGATACAAGATCTTGTACGAGTAAGCATCTTTAGGATGACCAAGACAGCATGATTGAGGTGGAAGGTTGTCTGGTGGTTCCGGTGTTGAGGAGATGAGGCAAGGCAAGTGGTGACTCACTGCTCTGCTTGATGTCCTCGAGGTGGGGCTGCGGCATGTCCACGCTGTGCTGGCTCTGCTGCTTGTGGGCCTGGTACTGCCGCTGCGGCAGGGAGTGGCTGGCCGCGCGGTGCTCTCCGTGGGACGCTGACGAGTGGCCCTCCTTCAGCAACAACACAACACATTGTATTCAACTATTCTAATTGATCCCACGGTTTAATGCTTTTAATGAATCGAGAAGGTTTTCAGGTATGCGAAATATATATATATATATATTTTATTTTTTAAGGAATCCTGTGCGGGAGGCTCCCTAATTCTTGAGAGTCTTGGGGGTCTATGTCACCCTGGAAGGGTGCCGCAGAGGTGTTGCTTGAGTTCTTGGTTCTGTCGTGAGGCGCTGCAAGGAAGTGGTGATTGATGTTGGTTTTGAATAAAACCGGATTAATTGGACTGAAATCGGATTGAACCGGATGAAATATGCACTTGTATGCGAAATATGAGCTTGGCGTTATCGCCACCCTGCCTATCATCTAAGTTAGAGTATTTTATGGGGATATGTGGAATCCAGGATCTTGCTACAAATGATCTAATAACTGAATAAATGAAAAAAAAAGATCTACTCATGATCTTAATAAACACCAAAAATTCTGAATACGAGGAAATGTTCAAACTATCGATAAAAACACTTTTCAGAAATTCGGAAAAAAAACAGACGCAATTTAACCCTGTCTTTTCTTGTATGAGAAATTATGAAACTAATGTACAAAAGTCTAGGAGTCTTTCTTCTAGGAGTGCTCTGTCAGATCCCCGGGCCAAGTCATGGAACAATTGTCCGCAGCTTTCATGCAAATCCAGTCTCACACATTACGCTATTACACCAGATGAAGCTTTGGACTGTTCCCTGCCCTGCACATTTACTCTCTCCATGAATGATTGGACTCACGGCGCTTGCGATGCGGTCCACGGCATCCAGCTTGTCGGCCATGCCGGTATGCAGCTCCAGGCTGTGGTGCGCCGCGGCCTTGGGCAGCTCCTTGGACACGTGCTCCATGGACTTCAGGTGCGGGTGGATCACCGTCAGCTGATCAACACAACAAACATTGGCAATTTTGAGGAATTCTATCAAGTAAGTTAACAATTTACTGCTAGATCACTAAATGTTACCGACATAGCCACAACAGTACAACCGTTATGTTTGGAACATAACATTAGATTCAGCGCTACGGCCAAGCTGGTGTATTGTTTAAAATAAAACAGTGTCAGTTTGAATAACGTCAGACCCTCCCGACGATAGCTTTGACCCTGAGTTAACAGATGCCATTGGGTAGTTATTAACTAATGTACTGCATTCTCCTTCACAACACACAATGTTTTATAAATTAAAATATTATTTCTTGGATCACATGTGTTGGATTGACTAGGAGGTGAATTTTACAACAGACAATTTCCAAAAAGGTTATTTTATGAAACAAATACAAGCACAGAGCAATGAGGTCTGCACATAAATTGATTTAGTCTAATTGTGTCGTCATGCGGCCGGGTTACTAGGGAAAAGGCATACAAATAATGTGTATTTTCTATCACATAATATTTGGAAAGAGTGTGTCATACAAGTATTTCTGGAGAGAGTAATTTGATCAGATCCTGTTACTCACAGTTTGCACATATTCATTGCTGGTAAATCTCCCGTTGAGTTCTGAGCAGGTCAGCTTGAAGACTCTGTTCAAGTAGTAGGCTGGCTTCTTGTTGGTGTACTCAATCTGGTGGAGAACCTGTGAGGAAGACAAACAAACACATTACAAGGAAAAAAGTACAGCTTGACCAATGGTAATAAAGGGTGTCCCTCAAGGATGCCAACTGGGGCCTTTGTTGTTTGCAATATTTATGTAAAGAATTTTTATTGTATACAAATGGTCTCATAAGCCATAATGGCTCATTCTGGAGACATGGTCTCTTATCTAACTATGTCCTATATTTCATAGACTTTTATGATATTTTCCAACTCAACGTTAATCAATTGTCATCTATTATGGCTTATTCTGGACACATGGTTTCTCATCTTAATATGTACCTACGCTTTACGTCATCTTCCAACAGGACGTTGATCAATTGTAGCCTCGTAAAGTAATGTTTATTCTGGAGGCACTAGTCCTAAATCATCACAGTTTCAATTGGCTTTTGGAGAAACAAAAATAATGCCTTACCTCCTGGTAGCTGTCAACGGAATCTGCACCACCAAGGATGACGCCGTCTCTGGAGACTGTGGCGCGGATGTCATGGTTCAGAGGAAGCTCCACGGCGTCCCTGATGGAGAGAGACTCGTGGTCGGGGTTCAGGGCCGGGTACACAGACACCACGCAAGAATCCAGTTTTTGGGCAGCTTTGTCTGGACAAACAAATTAAATAAGTCGAAAATTTAAAACACATACATGAACTCTGTCTTATCTATTCAAAAAGGACTTGGAAGCACAGTCAAAACAATTTTGAAAACAAGGGAAAATTAAAAATGATGTTATTATTTAAAAGCCATGAAAAATACATTCACAATTCTTGCCCTTAAGTTTAACTAAGGCTCTCGGCACATTTTCACATTGAGCTAACAAGTTCTGCTAAGCAGTTTTGGTCTCAAAATAAAAACTAAAGTATGGTTGTTTTTTGGAAAGACTATTCTTTACACAGGTTTTCAATGTATTTAGATCATCCAAGTTGTTTAGCCAATCCAGCAATTAAATACATTATTAGACATGATTTCTAACCCGTTACAAATATTCCTACCTTTAGGCGCTGATCCATCTGAATTGAGGACGCTGACAGTCACATCTGTGAACACGCCAACGCTAGCTCTGAAGTGAGCGTAGTCAGTGGGAGTGTTGCTGGTGCCGTTGATCAGGATTGTGGGAGTCTGCGGCTGGAGGACCATGATGTAGGAGTCAGCCGGGCGCACCTTCACTGTCTTGCCATTGTCACAGCTAGAAATAAATAATTCATTAATAACTTGAATAACAAAGGTCTTTGGAGAGAGCCTTGAGGCACACCTATAGTACTAATTGTATTAAGGAAAATTGACGAAATTGAGGAAATTAAAAAACGCATTCAGAAGTCATTATTCATTAATTTTGCAACCTGGAGAAAGAAAAGGCTGATAAAGAAATGTGAATGCAATAGTTTGGGCAATTCCAAAGAATGGCTGATATATTTTCTTTAAAGATTCTATAGGGCAGTAATTCTTAACTGATGGTCTGCCACAGTAGTAGTGCGCAGGAGGGTTATGCAGCATACATCAAAGAGGATGACAAACTTGAAAAGAATATGTTAAAAGTGCAAATAAGAGTTATGTTAATATTGAAATGAATTCATTGTGGATTGATGATAGGAGAGAGCAAAGTGAGTGTTCTACTGTATGCAGTAGAATTGCAAACAATGCTCTCTAGATTGAATGAAGCTTTGTTAGGTAACCATCTGAAGTTGAATGCAAGTAAGACGAAAGTATTGATTTTTGAAAGAGATGATGAAAGTATGAATTATGAATTTAAAATTAATGGAATGAATGTTGATGTCGTAAATGAGTTTGTATACCTGGGAAGTAAGTTTGAAAAAGATGGAAGAATGACCGGTGAATTTGAAAGAAGAGTAATGAAGGGCAGGTGTGTACTGGGTGCCACAGCTTGTATCGCCAAAAATCAAAACATATCAAAAAATGCTCGATTGGCGGTACGCAGTGGCATACTTTTACCCACCTTGATGTATGGAAGCGAGGCCTGGACGGTGAATGAAAGTGAAATTAGTAAAGTCCATACTGTTGAAATGGACTTTCTAAGAAGTATGATTGGGAAAAAACGGAGTGACAGGGTGAGGAATGATTTTGTAAGAGAAGAATGTGGTGCAAGAGAAAGTGTGAAAGTGAAGATTAAAAGAAGTTTGTTAAGATGGTTTGGGCATATGGAGAGAATGAATGAGGAAAGACTGACGAAGAAAGTATATGTTGGTAGAATAGATGGATGTCGTGGTAGAGGAAGACCGAGAAAGGTATGGATGGACCAAATATCCGAAATTGCGAATGAATGGAATATCCAGAGTCATAATAAAAGAAGAGCTTGTATGAAGAAGGTTATGACTCTGGAGGAAATGAAAGAAGTATGTAAGGACAGAAAGAAATGGCGGTTGATCTGTAATGTTGGCGAATAGGGTTTATTAAATTGGAATTTGTTTTTGTTTGTAAATGGATATTTTGTATTTGAATATTATTATTTAATGATGTATAAAATGTAATTTGTCGTGTGTGTGTGTTCCTTGACTTATAGGTTGGTATGCGGCTGACCACCCATGCTGTAAAAATGGTTCACTTTGCCAATGTCACCCCTGTCTCAGGGAAGGACGGCAAGAGTTGCAGGGTGTATGTCCATTTGAGATTTGATTTTTATGTTGTAGGTTCACATGAGGCATGTGCAAGCGCGAACTTGTACGTGTCTGGTTGTGAGAATGCATGTAATGTGAATCTTCAATGTAACATATCCTTGCAACTTAGATTAGATTAGATTAGATTAGATTCACATTCCTGAACCTTGTGGTCCCTGGTCAAAATAAAACAATCAATGTGGTCCACATGTAAAACAAATATTAAGAAACACTGCTACATTGGGGATATGAGAGTTGAAGGAGAAATAAAAATATGTTTTGAAGAGCAAAGGATCAAGATTAGATCCTTGAGGCATACCAGTACAACACATATAAATACACTTACATTATGGAAGTGGCAATGTGCACATTTCTCCTGCCAGGTGTTGGGAACATTCTGGAGTTGGTGTAGGTGACCTTCCTCAGAAGGGTTTCCAAGTCTTGTACGCTGTCGCCTTCCACGGCCACGGAGTTTAAATCTACAAGGAATGAAATTACAATAAGATTTCTGTCTTTTTGATTTCTAAATTGTTGTGCTAATCTTGTATGGATTACTTACACAGGTTGGGTGCCAGGCTGAGTCCCTCTCGGCACTGAGCCAGGCACTTGAGCTGCTGGTGACCTTCCACTCCTCCCAGCAGAACAGACAGACCAGCCAGGGAGCCCTTCATAAGGTGCTTCATCTTGGCATCAGATCCTGAAAACATCAATAGATACCATCCTTACAAATATTTAATTTCAAACAAAATACACAGTTTGGTTCTAAATGCCAAGGCATTTACTCCGTCATTTCTGACTTGCAAAAAAAATCACAAATGTTGGTTGAAATCACTCATACATTAGCTAATGAGCAGGGGCGTGCATCCCATACAGGCACATGCGCCTAATAGGTAGGCAATATATGACATGAAAGCCATTTAATCTTGAAAAAAATAAAATAACAATTGATCAATGTCCAGCAGGAACATACAAAAAATTTTTTTTTTAATATTTTATTCAATTCTATTGCATTTTTACTGCCAAACAACAATCCTAAAAAAATGTGAAAATGAGTCGTTCACAGTGCTTTCCCCACTTAATGAAATTTGTGAAGTGCACTCATCTTTCATAACTTAACAGCAATTAAATGTGACATCATGCATCTCCTTACCTTGCCAGCAAGCTCCTACAGTGAACGTGGTGTTGACACCGCGGGTGGGATGCAGGGGCCAGTCATCAATGACCTCGGGGTTCTTGGGCTCGGCGTGATGCAGCTTGCCATCCACGTAGAGTTCCACATTGGGGAAGCGAACATTGACGGAATAATGGTGCCAGTCATTGTCGCAAACCTAAGACAAAAAACATAAATGTAGATCTTCCGATTCATTATCGAAAAGACAGATCATTTCTGTGCACCTCAAAACAATTTGCCCTCTTGCCATATTCTGGTCCAATCTAGAATATAACAGAATCATGACATCTGTCGTTTACTTATTCATAGTCGACCCTGACTCTTGCATTGTATTGTCGGATGAACCAATTGATATCTTTATCTAGGCAAAATGTGACCCAGATATGAATCCTTTTGAAATTGGATACAATAATAATATAAAATTTCACAAGTTCTACCTAAAACCTCTGCTTTGGATTCTAGACCTATGCAAGGACTGCACACCATTCTTCTTTGTATCCAAATAAGCTAACATTTTCCACAATGTGTTTTCTGTAAACACTCATTACAACACCCATATTTGTATGCCTTGTATGGCAAAGCTTGCATTATAATGGGAATAAAGGCAGATGGTTGGTCCAACGGCCAGAGTATACTGACAAAAGTCAGCAAAGGTCAGCAAGGTCCAACGGCCAACAACCTGCTATGCAGTTTGGCTGAAGTAGTCATTAAATAAAAATATGTATTATTATATTGAAATAAATTTAAAAAAAAAAAAAAAAATTACCTGAGGAATCTTCCATCTCCATTCAGCAGGTCTGAAGATGTTGAGATCTCCCTCGGTGAAGTCACGACGCAGCAGCAAGATCAGGCGACAGTTGCGGACAAACAAAGCAATGTGGTGACGGTTCATTTCTGTAATAACATTTAAAGAATCATTAATAAACTTATATTGCAAGCGATATGGGTGCAAAGTGTGATCCTTGAGGTACACCAGCTTGTTTTCTAACTTTGTTCCACAGAGTACTAATCCAGGTCACCTCTTTCTATAAATCACTAAATTTATTTATTTTTAGAGGCATGATTACTCATCCAAGTAAGATTTTTATTCAACAGATTTAAATGATATTCAAACTTGATGTTACGTAATTGACATCTTGTAAACTACAGTATAAGTGGGTCATTCTATAAAAATGGTATAAAATACCATGTTTATTTTACAAAATTCTGTATTTAACTTATTTTTAAGTGGTTTTTCAGATGGTCCTTGATAAGTCGCAAATAAGAGAGAATCTGTCACAGATACTGGATGCATAATCCTTCAAATTTTAGTACTTACTGTGGTCATCGGCCAGGCAGATGATGTGTTCCTTGCGGTGCTTGTCCATATCAGGATGCGCGTCGTGCTTCATCCATGTGGACACGGAAAATGTGCTGGCCATGGAATGATTGAGGACAGACTCAGGGATCACAGCTGCAGTCGTTATACCATCAAAGGAGAAGATCTGGTCAGATTCATGGCCTGTTAAATGAACAAGAAAATTGAGAATACATCAAATAGACTTCCTTATATAAACAGAGAATTCTATGGAATAAAAAATATATTTCAGAGTATAATTATGAATGAATCACTCCTACCTTCATCTGTCTTCAATGTTTTGGTCCACTCAGATCCCACTCCCGGGCTCGGTAGCAAATCAACAGACTGAGAACTTGCACCTGCAAAGCAAAGAACATTTGATTAATTTTGATATCTGGTAGGAAAGTGGAAAGAATGAATGATGATAGACTGACAAAGTATGTATACAAAAAAAGTGTGAAAGGAAAAAAAAGGGAAGGGACGACCGAGAAAAGTATGGAGTGATCAGATTGAGGAGATTGTGAAAGAATGGGATATACAAAGTGAGCGTAAAAGAAGAAAATGCATGAAAAAGGTGATGGATATGAAGGAATTGAAAGAGGTATGTCAGGATAGAAAAAAATGGAGGCAACTCCGCAGAGGCTCTGGCCACCCCTAGCGGAATGGCGACAGAGTTACAGGTACAGTTGTAAAGAATTCAGTTTTTGTTTATTTAATAATGACTTAGTGCGTTTTGGTTGTATACCCTCAATATTATATAGATAGATTAACAGTAGATGCCACATCGCTCCCCCAGTTCTTGTTTATCGTATACGCCAATCTTGTCAAATATGACTTTTTCATGCAGTAACGCTCACAGTGGATTGTGTATCACACACTGCGGTGTGTGTAGCAGTGTGTGATAGTGTGTATTACCTTAAGCGTAAAAGAAGAAAATGCATGAAAAGGGTGATGGATATGAATGAATTGAAAGAGGTATGTAAGGATAGGAAAAAATGGAGGCAACTCTGCAGAGGCTCTGGCCACCCCTAGCAGAATGGCGACAGAGTTACAGTTACAGTTACAGGTAGAATAAGGCCTCTGTTTAGAAGTAGAGGCTCCTTCAAGAATATTTTGTAGCAAAAAATATATTAGAAGCAAAGTTCCTTTTGTCAACAGATCAGTATATATCAAGTATAATAATAGATCAGTATCAAGATAAAAAATGTAGTAAAAAAAGTTGATAGCAGGTAATGAAATAAAATGTACAAAATATATTTTCAAGAACAGTGGTCCAAGATGAGATCCCTGAGGTATGCCAGTATAACAATACATCAAAATGAAAATTGTAATACAAAAATAGGGAGCAGACAATGTGCAGAACAAGACCAAGATGATTTGACTCACCACATATCCTGCGCTGGCTGTGCACAGAGTATGTGTCCCTGTCGCAGCCCTTGCCGATGTGAGAGCTACGCAGGGTGACGGAGGCCCTAAGGCGCTGTGCCTGTCCCCCGGCGCCTCCTTCAGCGCACCGCCTCGCAGCGCAGCGCTCCAGGGAAGCCGAGGGGAACAGGGAGACGGCACCACCACCTGGGGGATAGTCTACGCGCTCCGCAACACCTAACAAAGATACAGAAAGCAGAAAATTAGGTTCATTCTTGCAATTAGATTGGAATGGAGACTCTTCAGATGTCAATAAAAGCCAATTGGATAAATAGTATGCTCATAAGAGTGAGTCTGATGACAAGTACAGACCTTTCCATCCCATGTTGCACTGCCTGTTGACCTTGATGGTGACCATGACGGGCACGGATTGCCTCATGCCGCAGTCGTATGCCACAACAGACAAGATGTGGTTGTGGGAGCGCTCATAGTCCAGAGGCTCCGTGTTCCTGATGACTCCTGGAACATTGAGAAATTCACAAAAAAAATGATCAGAATAGTTGTCATCATAAGAAATGGAATTGGAATCATACCCAACACCTTCACCTGCAGATGCCAGGTGAATTGTTCTTTAGGCTACCTATATTCTTTCATACCTTCTTAGTGACAATTAAAATAATACCCAATTGCTGTAAGACACCAATCCCCACCAGATATACTGAATTCGAGTCTCGGCCTCCTTTGACCTCTGCCTCAAACTCCGGCTGTCCTGATGCTCACTTTCCATTCCGCAACTTGTAGAAGCTGAGCTGCATCCTTCATTTTTTCATTCAGAAAGAATTCTCAGCAGATCAGCAAACAAGAGCTTCCCATCCAACCACAACCTTAAATGGCTACTAAGTCTTTAAAAGACTCCCGATGAATGTGGGTAGGACTTGGGATAACCTAAAATCCTGAGGAAAATCAGCTCAGGAGAACTCAGTCGCCTGTTTCAAAAAGCCACTATCACCATTTACAGTGAAAAATAACTCTTGTTATGTATTTTGATAGACAAAATTGGAAACAGATGACTCAGCTCTTTGCAGTGTGACTGTTGAAATTTCTTGAATTTCCACAAATTTCCTGACCAAGAATAGAAAGAAATAGTCTCTTGTCCGTGGTCGAATTTTGAATGATTGCTGACAACAAGAAGGATAAGAGCCTGACCTTCGTTGTCTATGAGGAAGGGCTGGTCCGCGGTGAGTATCTCGTACTTGCACACGTCCCCGTACTTGGGCGTGCAGTCGCGGTCGCGCGCCTCCACTCGCACAATCTCCGCGTACAGCCGCCCCTCCTCCACCTCGCGCACGTAGGACGGCTCCTCAAACACGGGCGGGAACTCGTTGATGTCCATCACTGTGATGTGGACCACGGCACTGCGCAAGACAAACAAACAGGTGACAATCAAATCTATAATCTAAGTTGCAAAGATATTTTAACATTTAAAGCTCATATCAAGTGCATGCTTACAAACACGTGTAGTTCGCGCTTACAAATGCTTAATGTGTACTTACAAATAAAATCCAAATTTCAAATGAACATACACCCTACAACTCTTGCAGACCTTCCCTGACACAGGGGTGACATTGGCAAAATTAACCATTTTTTACAGTACGGGTGGTCAGCCTCATACCAACCTATAAATCAAGGAATATTATTATACCAAAAACATAAACAGGTCTTCTAAGAGTCGTACTGGATCGAAACCTCACAATGGGTATCATATTCATTCTTTGAACTTGTGTGGAGGTACTGGCCACCCCTAGAGGAATGGCGGCAGGATACAAGACAAGACAAGACTGTATATATGCATTAAATAAATGTTTGTGTATTTTCTGCTGATATTACTCGTGTGACGTTTTAGAATAAAATGAGCGCTCACGTGTTGGAATAGCTGCCGTCGCAGCCCACGGCCGCAATGTCAAACTTGTAGTTGCGCCGCTTCTCGCAGTTGAGGCTGTGGCGCACACGCAAGGTCGCCTCGTTGCCATTGGTGACCACCACCTGGGGACGACAAAAAGACATTTAAACAACAATCAAAACATTGAGTCAACAAAATCAATACAACAGTAACTTAGTTGGCCATTTTCATTTATTCACATTGTTGGTGTTATGGCCGAGGAAGTCAAGTCGCTATTCCTGACTAGTACAGTTGTAACAGAATAAAGTTAGTTCAAATCACGTCTGGCCCATTTGACCATAACTTTGACCCTGGTTCAACAGATGCTTCTGCTTTCGCATGAAGACAACTGGCCAGGCAAAATAGGTTGGTGAATTGCATTCCTCTGAACATTTTTTTTTTTAAAAACATACAGCTTTTTTCTTTTAGCATTTTTACTCTAAATGCTGTTAAAAAACTATTCCTTTACCGTACTTTTAAAATATTTAGAACACCTTTTTATTTCTTTTCATTTCCCTCATTGTCAGTGCTATGGCCTAGGAAGTCAAGACAGTAATTTCGACAAGCGTGTTTCATGAAAACAATGCTTGTTTGAGTCCCACCAGGACCTCTGATGATAGCTTTCACCATGGTTCAACAGATTACATTGAGTATTCATTAATTAATGATTCATTAAAATTAAAATAAGAAATTTTGGATTGATATGCCATTTGTTAGTGCGTTGTCCCCAAAGGCGTCGCATGTGATGCATGGAAACTATTTATTTTCACAAGCAAGGGGCCGGATTTACGCCAACATTGAGGTTTTCCAGCTCCCGAGGGGACTGGGATTCTCTCTTCTTGTGAAAGCTGATAGTAAGCCTTGGCGGTATTTTTATTTTGGGTTTGAAATAACCAACCGAAATGGGAAATCATTTCTGATTCCCCTTTTTTTTTAAATAGATTAGTGAAGAGGAATGCAATTCACTAACCTATTCTGCCTGGCCAGAAACAGGTATTAATATCAACAATCAATAATTTATTATTGTATATTGTAATGAATAATACCCAATGGCATCTGTTGAACCAGGATTAAAGTTATGGTCAAATTCTATTTCAAATACGCTAGAAAGATCAGCCACTTTCCGATCAGACTCATTCGGCCATAGCACCAATATCCTGACAATGATCCGATGGCTTACCTCGAAGGGAGCCTCTCCGTGATGCTTGTTGTTGAGAATGAGGAAGGAGCAGATGTCCCCCTTGGCCCGGATGGGAGGCGTCACCTCCACCGTGGTCTCGTTCTCCTTGATCAGACCGTGGTAGCCATTCTCCAGGTCCACTAGGTCCAGGTATGGAATGGCTGCGGACAAACAAACACAAGGACGTCAGTCAAAACAATTAATGAAACAGCTGTAATTTTACTTTGATAGAGTTTACAATATGATAAATAATAATACTAATATTAGGCTGATTTTTTGTATGAATCACAACTCAAGAGGCCTCCGGGAGCTTGATTGCCGCTGTAGAAAGCGACAATTCTCAAGTAAGACTCTGTTGCTGTTAGGCTGGATGGATCTTTAGTGACAGGTCTTTGGTAAAGGTATAACAGTGCTATTCTTAGACATTTTGATCGTCCGTTGAGCCCACGCTTTGACAAACTAATGATGCCTGGGCTGGAAGTCTCATCACCACGGTCATTCTTACTTAACAGAAAATTGTTAATATTTGTATTAAAATTAATCAGCTGTTCACTTGCGGCCATCTTGGATTGACAGGCCTTCATACAAATGCATCATTAGTTTGTCAAAGCGTGGGCTCAACGGACGACTAAAATGTCTAAGAATAGCACCGTAAGAATTTTAGCCCAAGCAAAAAGCATATTTAAAAATATAAATGATGCATTTATATTCATGGATCGATCATTGCGTAACATCAATTAACTTTCAATCGAGCATACTCAACATAAATGTGGACACAAACCTACAAATGTCGGATCATTATCCACTGATTGTAACAATAGACATGCAAGGCATATTGAGAACGATGACTCATGCACAGATTAAAGAGGAACCTCAAGTGAAGTGGGATAACTCAAAAGATAAAATCTTGCAGTATACCCAACGAACTGAAAAATTATGTCAAGGCATCGAAATCCCGTACGAAGCGATCAAATGCAATGGCATAAATTGTAAAGCACATAGAAAAGAAATTGAAGCATTTTATGTGGATACGGTGAATGCACTCAAGCAGGCAGCTGAAGAGATATTCCGAAGGAAAACATATAATGTCTTGACGAGGAACACACCCGGATGGAATGCATATGTCCGTGAGTCACACGAGGAAGCACGAAAAGCCTTTTTGGAGTGGGTTCAATCTGGGAAAGTTAATAGTGGACCTATTTTCCAAAAAAGAGTTGAGACGCGTAAATTATTTAAAAAAAATATGCGCAAAGTGCGCATTAACCAGAACCAGATTAAAGCCGATGCGATGACTAAAAGTATGATAACTGCAGACTTTCAATCATTCTGGAAACATACCAATAGAATGAAAGCGGTGAAATCGACTATATCAACGACTATAAACAAAGTTACAGGTGAAAAAGAAATTTGCGCCCTCTGGAAAAATCATTACAACGACTTGTATAAAGATGGCGATGACAAGGCGTATCTCAATGATAAGCTCGAAAGCAACCTAACCATCAATGTAAGTGAAGTTGAGTGTGCCATTCGCAGACTCAAGGGCAATAGGGCAGCTGGGGTGGATGGAGTCACGGCTGAGATGGTGAAGGCCGCCCACTGCAAAGTTAGTCTGCTGTGGGCCTTGGCTTTCACGGCGATGTTTCGACATGCATATCTACCGGATGATGTATGCACCTCACTCATCTGTCCAATCGTAAAAAACAAAAGTGCTGACATAATGTCAATAGACAATTACAGGCCGATAGCTGTTGCCACGACAGCAGCTAAACTCATAGAGTCTATCATGATGGAGAAAGCCAATCAGAAATTAACAACATCCGATAATCAATTTGGATTTAAAAGTGGCTCTGGTACTGAAATGGCGATATTTGTACTGAAAAATATAGTCAGGAGGTATAATGATAAGAAAACGCCCATATATGCATGTTTCATGGACTTGAAAAAAGCATACGACACGGTGAGTCACAACATAATGCAAAATGTATTACAGGAGGTCAAAAACCTGCCGAAGGAGGTTGGTGAAATGTGTCAAACATTGAACAACCATCTTTTATACAGAGTAAAATGGGGATCAGCTATATCGGACAAATTTAAAGCCAAAAGAGGCCTCAAGCAAGGTGGAATATCCTCACCATGCTTATTTAATTTGTATATCGACCCGTTGCATGAAAGGCTGATAAATACTAGGGTGGGCTGCTTCATGGATGGAAAGCTCATCAACTCTATATCATATGCAGACGACATGGTGCTGATGGCACCCTCCTTGGCAGGGCTGCGTAAGCTCGTGGCAGTCTGTGAAGAGTTCGCCAATGAAAGACGGCTAATATATAATGAAAAAAAATGCGAAGTTTTAGTGTTCAAGCCAAAGGGGTGGAACCTTCATGTACCCTCAGTCAGTGTCAATGGCAGAGAGATGAAACGAGTGCGGGAGTTTAAATATTTAGGCCACGTGCTTAATGAAACATTAACTGATGACAATGACATCAAACGACAACTACGCTCGCACTGCAGGAAAGCTAATATGCTAGCCCGGCGGTTCGCACAATGCTCGGATATCGTTAAAAACAGGCTCTTCCTCGTTCTATGTACGCAACAATACACCAGCGAGTTGTGGTGTGACTATAAAGCACAAAGCATGAACGAGATGAGAGTCTGCTACAACATGGGCTATAGAGCATTGTTACGACTGCGGAAGAGCTGTAGTGCGAGTGGGATGTTTGTAGCGGCTCAACTACCCTCCTGGAATGGGTTGCTGCGAACCCGAATGGCTGGGTTCAGAGACAGAATTGAATCCAGCGAAAACTCTCTGATCGTAGCAATCAGAGGCCTGAAATGGGAGTTGGGCATATGGCGTCATTGGGCAAGGAACTTGAAGCTTACGTAGCCTTTTTTCCCTGTTTAATATGTTCCTGATATTCTAATGTATAATGACCATGTATTTCTCTTTTCTTTCACTGTTTAACTATATATTTTGTTTGCTCTTTTTTCTCATATATTTCATCACATATTTTTCATGTTTCTACATTTTTGTAATTTTCTATGTACTTTTTCTATTGATGTATTATTTTTTTATGGCTGGTCATGTATTGCACCCTCCACATGACTAAGCTGGAATAAACGCATATTATTATTATTATTATTATTATTATATGCTCCGCCGGGATTCGAACCCACTACTTTCCAATCACGAGTCCGAAGTGTTGACCACTAGACTACGGACCAGTTGACTATGTGTTTATTAGCTGACCCTGCTCCAGAGAAAGACATCTGACTTGTATGTAAATCATTGTGGCCTTGAGGATGGTGGCAGTTTGTTTCTGCACCCAGGCCTATTACCGCTAGTGTGGGGACGGCGTCACAAACAGGAAATTAATGTTTATGATTTAGGACGTCAGACGGGTCCCACCACCTACAACGGGGAAGGACAACTCTTTGTCTTGGGCATATTATCGCTGCAATATTTGTGTGTATATTTTACCACTACTATCTGCTTGGAATTTTTGTATTTGTCAATGTTATTACTCAGGATATTTAAAAAAAAAAAAAAATAGATTTGTGAAGAGGAATGCATTTCACCAACCTTTTCTGCCTGGCCATAAACAGGTTTTAATATCATCAATTAATAATTCATTATTGTTTTATTTTAATTAATTATTAATTAATAATAACTCAATAGCATCTGTTGAACCAGGGTCAAGGTTATGGTCAAATGATCCAAGCGGGGATCGAGCCAACGTTATTCTATTCCAAATAAGCTAGAAAGATCAGCCCACTTGGCCCCCTCGGCCATAACACCGACAATTTGATGAAGTTTTCATAGTGGATTTAATAGTGGAATAGTGACAGTTTTAATAGTGGATGGATTCAATAGATTGATATCACCACTTAGTAAAGTAAAATGAAGAAGTGCTATTTCACTTATTTGACTTATAAAAGAAGAGCTTGTATGAAAAAGGTTATGACTCTGGATGAAATGAAAGAACTATATATCGCACGTTTAATAATAAAGAGCAATAACTCAAAAAACATGAATGTTGGGAAAACGCGTTTGAAGTTCAGACACCCAGTACAACTTGTATGGGATGAAAAAGGCGACCGATGTTTTATCTCGGTCATATTCGTCCAAATTGAACGACTGTCGCATTCTACCTATTCTTTTCGCATTGTTCTTGCGTTTTATTACAAAATCTCGATTTTCCCAATTTTCGAGTTATTTCTCTTTATTATTAAACGTGCGATATATTGTAAGGACCGAAAAAATGACAGTTGATCTGTAATGTTGGCGGCTTAGGCTAAGGCGTTCAAATTTTGAATTTGCAACTTTTATAGATACTCCTATTTTGTAGATTTTAATTTTATTATTTTACTTAGTGATAGTTTGTTTTATATAGTTACATGTAATTGTTTGTGTTCCTTGATTTATAGGTTGGTATGAGGCTGACCACCCATACTGTAAAAAATGGTTCACTTTACCAATGTCACCCCTGTTTCAGAGAAAGTTGGCAAGAGTTGCAGGGCTTATGTTTATTTAAGATTGGGTCTTCAAGTTGCGAGTACACATGCGGCAAGTAAGTGCGATCGCGAACTGATACCTGTCTGCTTGTGAAAATGCGTTAAATATGAATCTTAAATGTAATGAATCTGTGTAACTTAGATTATAGACTACATTACACTCGGACTAAAGTATGAAGTCATCCAATAGAGATTAAGTGGACATGGGAAGAGATGGACGGTGTGTGGGAGGGAGACATCTACATTAAGATGACTAAAGGAACGTGAGAACAGAAAATAACAATGAATCATTGGGCTTCTCCTGAAGTGTAATTTAATATTTGTTCCACATTACGATTCACTATCTATAATCTAAGTTGCACAGATATATTAACATTTAAAATGCATTCATATTACATCATGCCCACAAAGAGACACATGCAAGTTTACGCATACAAATGTTGCATGTGAACAAATTAAAATGCAAACCTCAAATGAACATAAACCCTGCATTTTTGCCGACCATATCTGAAACAGGGGTGACAGTGGCAAAGTGAACCATTTTTTTTACAGTATGGCTGGTCAGCCTCATACCAATATATTAGTCGAGGAATAGATACTGTAATAGTAACTATCCAGTCGCCATTCCGCTAAGGGTTGCCAGTACCTCCGCAAATGCGTTCATCTGTGTTATGTCATTGCACACACTCCTTTCATCTCCTCATGCATGTTCTTCTCTTTTTCTCACTCTGCACATTCCATTCATTTGCAATCATGCTTATTTCATCAATCCATTCTTCTGGAAATATATCTTAAATATCATCTGTTTCATTTATAAAAATTCAGAATTACGTTTTAGGATACAATGTTCCTTCACTACATAGGCTGGTATGACCCTGACCTCATGCTGTAAAAAATGGTTCATTTTGCCAGTGTCACTCCTGTTTAAAGGAAAGGCGGCAGGAGTTGCAGGGTTTAATCTCATTCGGCGACGAACTTACCCGTGTTTGTTCAAGGATGTGCATTCAATATAAGTACATCTCAAATGTTAATACATCTTTGCAATTTAGATTATAGATGTGGATCGAACCATGCGCCTTGTGATCGATGCCCTCAGGTAATAATCCCTAGACCACAGCTGCTCATGTATATTCATCCAGTGGGACGTCCCGTCAGGATATCCGTCGCCACATGCAGTTTGTATATTTGCAACTTAGAGTTATCTACTGAAGTAAGCTGTTGATTTGAATAGTGAATATTATTGTCTAAAGGTGTGTGGTTAATGCAATTTATAAGGGACACCAGTATGCCAAACACATTAGATTAACATAGACTGTGTGCTGCATACAAAACCAAGTTCCATGAAAGAACGACACATGACATAACGACACATGACAGAACATCACAATGACAGTGCATCACAATGACAAAACATCAACATAATTTTTTTTAATCATTATCCAGAGTCATAATAAAAGAAGAGCGTGTATGAAAAAGATTATGACTCTGGAGGAAATGAAAGAAGTATGTAAGGACAGAAAGAAATGGCGGTTGATCTGTAATGTTGGCGGCTAGGGTTTATTAAATTGGAATTTGTTTTCTGTTTTAGTTTTGATGTCCATAGATATTATTATTTAAGTATTGATTTCAAAAATGTAATTTGTTGTGTATGTTCCTTGACTTATAGGTTGGTATGCGCCTGACCGCCCATGCTGTAGAAAATGGTTCACTTTACCAATGTCACCCCTGTCTCAGGGAAGGACGGCAGGAGTTGCAGGGTGTATGTCCGTTTGAGATTTGGTTTTTATGTTGTGATACATGTGAACCTATCACATGCGGCATGCGCAAGCGCGAACTTGTATGTGTCTGGTTGTGAGAATGCATGTAATGTGAATCCCCAATGTTAGGTACATATCCTTGCAACTTAGATTAGATTAGACATAACGGCACATGACAGAACGACACATCACAGAACATCACAATGATAGTACATAATAATCTAAATAAACACATCACAGGAAAATACATCACTTTTCTGTTTTGTGATGTTTTTTCATGTGCCGTTTATGGTATGTTCTGTTTTAGGTATGTGATGTTTTGTAATGCGATCCTTGAGTTTTTTTGTCATAGTGATGTTCTGTCATGTGTTGTTATGACATTGTGATATTCTATCATGTGATGTTTTGTCCTTGAGTTTTATTATCAGTGATGTATTTTCTGTATTGTTTTGTCACGTGATGTACTGTCATTGTGATATTCCTTCATGTGTCCTTCTGTCTTGTGTTGTTCTGTCATGTATCGTTATGTCACGTGTAGTTTTGTAACTGTGTCGTTTTATCCTGTCACCAAAACCAACTTATACATCCAATTTTCAAAAAGTTACAAGATCAGATGCAGATGATCTAATCGATAGTTAGAAAGCTCAATTGTTATATATAGTGTCACTTTATAAATGTGGAAAGCTCGCTCACAATACAAATATTATTCAGCGAGAAAGCATCAACATTTTTCTACATCTGCAATGGGTGCATAAGAGTGTGCAGAGGTATAGATTAAGGAGGATATGCACTTTGTTTGAATATTAAAGCCATCTACATACACATACACACTCACACACACACACATACACATACAACTGACAATGCCATCTAGAGGTGCACTGCAATGCAATATTATTCAGCCAGATAAGGACAACCTTTTTGTTGCATAAACATACTCTACATATCGCACGTTTAATAATAAAGAGCAATAACTCAAAAATTGGGAAAATCGAGATTTTGTAATAAAACGCAAGAACAATGCGAGATGAATAGGTAGATTGCGACAGCCGTTCAATTTGGACGAATATGACCGACATAAAACATCGGCCGCCTTTTTCATCCCATACAAGTTGTACTGGTTGTCTGAACTTCAAACGTGATTTCCCAACATTCTAATTTTTTGAGTTATTGCTCTTTATGATTAAGCGTGCAATATATACGTCTGTAATATCGTATTTTTATATTCTACGCTTTTTTCATTGGGGATGGCCAGAGCCCCTACAGAGTTGCTTCCGATTCCTCGTTGCATATCCGGCGTACGGCTTTTTACGAAGCTGACTATCTAAATCTAATCTAAATCTAAATCTAAGCTGCAAAGATATGTATCATTTGAGATTCATATTAAATGCATTCCCACAAGCAGACATGCATAATTTCGCGCTTACACATGCTGCATGTGGACCTACAATATAAAAACCCCAATCTCAAATGAACATAAGCCCTGCAACTCTTGCCGACCTTCCCTGAAGCAGGGGTGACATTGGCAAAGTGAACCATTTTTTACAGTATGGGTGGTCAGCCGCATACCAACCTATCAATCAAGGAGTACATGCAATTGATACAATCAAATATATAAAACAAATAAATTCTAAGCAATTAAACAGTAAAAAATTAAAAAGCTACAACACATATTTTTTAAATTTAAAAGCCTTAGCTTTAACCGCCAGCATTACAGATCAACCGCCATTTCTTTCGATCCTTGCATACTTCTTTCATTTCATCCAGAGCCATAACCTTTTTCATACAAGCTCTCCTTTTATTATGACTCTGGATATCCCATTCATTCGCTATTTCGAAAATTTGGTCCATCCATACCTTTCTCGGTCTTCCTCTTCCACGACATCCATCAATTCTCGCAGCATATACTTTCTTCGTCAGTCTTTCCTCGTTCATTCTCTCCAAATGTCCAAACCATCTAAGCATACTTCTTTTAATCTTTACTTTCACACTTTCTCTTACACCACATTCCTCTCTAACAAAATCATTCCTTACCCTATCACTCCGTCTTTTCCCAATCATACTTCTTAAGTAGTCCATTTCTACTGTATGGACTTTACTAATCTCACTTTCACTCACCGTCCAGGCTTCACTTCCATATATCAGAGTGGGCACTAGTATACCACCGTGCACCGCCAGTCGAACATTTTTTGAAAGATTCTGGTTCTTGGCGATGCTAGCGGTAGCACCCAGTACGCACCTGCCTTTCATTATTCTTCTTTCAAATTCACCGATCATTCTTCCATCTTTTTCAAACTTACTTCCCAGGTATACAAACTCATTTACGACATCAACATTCATTCCATTAATTTTAAATTCATAATTCATATTTTCATCATCTCTTTCAAAAATCAATACTTTCGTCTTACTTGCATTCAACTTCAAATGGTTACCTAACAAAGCTTCATTCAATCTAGAGAGCATTGTTTGCAATTCTACTGCAGAATCAGATACAAGAACTGCATCATCTGCATACAGTAGAACACTCACTTTGCTCTCTCCTATCATCAATCCACAATCATTAAGTCTAGCATCTCTGACGCACTTGTCCATGACTATGTTAAATAGCCAAGGACTCATCACACATCCTTGCCTCACACCCTTATAAACTTCAAACCATTCACTATACTCACCATCAATACGAACACATGCCTTACTATTTTCATAGTTTGCATGCACCGCACCTAGGAGAGCCCCATTCACTCCGTATGCTTTCAAAACATCCCATAACATACCTCTGTCCACTGAGTCAAAAGCCTTTTCCAGATCTACAAAGGCCGTGAACAGCTTCCGCCTCACCGACAATTGTTTTTCAACAAGTTGTCGTAGAGTAAAAATCTGATCAACACAGCCTCTACCGGCCATAAAGCCGGACTGTACATCGGAAATCCTTTCACTAGTTGTCAGAATCACTTTTTTTATAATCACCTTACAGAAGACTTTTCCTGGTATACTGAGTAGACTGATTGGTCTGAAGTTCTGACAGTCTTTTTTGTCCCCTTTACCTTTGTAAATGGGAACAATGACTGCCTTCCTCCAATCCATCGGTACTACTCCTGCATTCACACAAAGCTTACATAATTCGTACATCCAATCTATCAAGCATTCACCTCCTGCTTTTAACATTTCACCATTTATACCATCAAACCCAGCAGACTTCCCATTCTTCAGACGTGAAATAGACACTTTCATTTCTTCTTTCAAAATATTCAATTCATTTTCTTCATCTATCTGTTCATAAATTCTTCTTTCACCCTGACCAAAAATTTCTTAAAAATAGTTCTTCCATCTCTTGCATACTTCTTCATTCTCCCATACCATCTCACCGGCAGCACTTTTGACTCCCGGAGTGGTCAATGCAGAAGATTTATTTCTATCCGCATTGATCCACCTCCAAAATTCCTTCTTACTGTCGGTGTAACTTCTGTTAATCCTTTCATCAATCTTTCTTTGTTCATTCATCTTGCTTTCATAAATTTTAGTCTTCGCCATTCTCTTAGCTATCTTATATTCGTCTTCTAGCTTTCTATCATTTCTATCATTCAGCCAATTTTCATAACACTTTTTCTTAACTTTCACAGCTTCTTTCACTCTATCATTCCACCAGGCATCTCCTTTCAATCTTCCACCTTTCGTTACCCCACATACTTTTTTAGCGCATTCAGTCATTCCTTCTTTCAGATCTTTCCACATACTTTCAATATCTTTTCCACACACGTTCTTCTCAAGTTCATTCACACTTAAAATTTTGTGGAGCTCTGATACATACTTCTCTTTCACATTTTCTTCATTCAGCCTTTCTACTTTTATTCTAGGCATTCTTACTTGCTTCTTACGTTTCTTCTTTCTTACTTCACCAATCATTATTTTAGCACATAAGAGATAGTGGTCACTGCCTATTTCAGGCCCGCGGTAGACACGGCTATCTCTTACGGCTCCTCTCAATCTTTCATCCACACAGATGTAGTCAATGATTGTGCGACTTCCCACAATTTGCCTTGTGTACAGATGCACATCCTTATGCCGAAACCAAGTATTTGATGCAAAAAGACTGTGCTCTGCACACAAAGCAATCAGATGTCGCCCATTATCGTTGACTACACCTCGTCCACTAGGACCAATAATTTTCAAACATTCATCTCTTTGCATACCTATCCATCCATTCATATCACCCAAAATTATAATGTTTTCATTCTTCTTCCTTTCATGTACAATTGCATTCAATTCATTCCAAAAACTCATTCTCACCTCCATACACTCTGAATCCACAGGAGCATAACAAGTCACCAAGAAAAGTCTCAAGTTTTTAATTTTAAATTTTATAGTTAAAATTCTGGGAGAAACTCTTTGGTATCCTGTTATGCATCCTTTCACACACTCACTCACAATTACACCTACACCCTGCCTATCATTCCCATCTTCCACACCTGACCAAATATACAATTCACCATTCGCTAATACTTTCTCACCATTCCCTTTCATTTTTGTTTCAGTCACACCCATCACTTATCCGTACTGCAAAATTAATGTCACCTCTTTTTTGGGGAAGGGTGGCAAGCAAGAGTTACGCGGTTTATATTCATTTGAGATTTGTTTT
Organism: Agapetus fuscipes; assembly: GCA_951799405.1. Classification (NCBI taxonomy): domain Eukaryota; kingdom Metazoa; phylum Arthropoda; class Insecta; order Trichoptera; family Glossosomatidae; genus Agapetus; species Agapetus fuscipes. The sequence goes on from OX637345.1 coordinate 12,640,668, forward strand.
ATTCATAATTTAGTAAGTGCGGCATTGTAAGTGGGAATACCTACATTTAATATGAATCTTAATAATTGTAAACATACATTTGCAACTAAGATTATATTTTATAGCAAAAAAACCTAAACTGGAGTGGTTGGCGCACAGCACTTCAACTGCAGCAGCGAAAGACCTCTCCCCTTACCTGTAATAATAAATAGGTTCCACACGCCGCATGCGACTCGGAAACGCGCCACAGCAACGTAACACGACACATTTAACGTGCTAAGAAGTTGCACTGCATGTGCAGCTTAGTTGCGTAGGCAGTATTTTCATTCCTTATAACGTGTTTTTTTTTTCATTCCTTTTGTCATTCCTCATAACAAAGTACAGCAATACTTTTTTTTTACGAAAGGCAGGAATATTCCGCAAATGAAATCTCCTTGAATGGTGAACACAGTACCCTTAGTACGAGTTGCAAAACTTGAGAAAAGTAAAGTTTACGGAAAATATTAAAGCGTGATTTCTCCCAAAATCTGCCGTTTTTGTTTCTTACACTTTGTGGTCTTAGCAAAAGAGTTACAGTGATGAAGAAAATCAAGTTCAAACAAACAAAAGCGGCAAATTTTGGGGGAAATCACTCTTTAATAATTTCCGTAAAATTTACATTACTCAAGTTTTGCAACTCGTACTGAGGGTAAAGAATGGGTTTTCATCCGCTGCTCCTCCGTTTGTTTTTGTATGGAGTTGCGCGTTTAATCTCGCGCGTCAGCAACGCGGGACTCTCATCCGTTGTGTAAGGTCTCCTCCATATTGGATACTTGTCGTATAGGCCAGCGAGCAGGGGTCTCCAAGCCCGGCCCGCGACAGCTTACGCCTCATTATGATTATTGTGATAAGTTGATAAAAACACACACAGAAAAACTTGGTTATAATTAGTCGCGCAGTACAGCTTATGCATTTTTAGGTATTTGAATTAAAATTAAATTAAATTAGGCTGATTTATTTGGTGAGCGCTGTTTTTGTGTGTATCACACCTCAAGAGCCCTCTGCGAGCTTGGTCGTCGCTGTAGAAAGCGCCAATTCTCAAGCAAGACCCAGTTGTTGTAAGGCTGGATGGACCTTTTGATGACCGGTCTTTGGTAAAGGTTTATGAATTTTTCCACCCAGCGAAGAGCAAATTTGAAAATATAAATGGTATATATTTGTGCTCCGCCGGGATTTGTACCCGTAACCTTTCAGTTACGAGTCCGAAGTGTTACCACTTGGACTACGGACCGGTCATTTTTGAAGGTCATTTTTGTGCCTTTCTACCTTCCCCCCCCCCCCCTCCAGTCGACGATTTATGAGATAAAGTGCTTTCTACCCTCCTCCCTGTAAACTGTAACTATGTCGCCATTCTGCTAGGGGTAGCCAGAGCCTCTGCAGAGCTAGCTCCATTTTTTCCTATCCTTACATACCTCTTTCAATTCATTCATATCCATCACCTTTTTCATGCATTTTTCTTCTTTTACGCTCGCTTTGTACATCCCATTCTTTCACAATCTCCACAATCTGATCACTCCATACTTTACTCGGTCGTCCCTTACCTCTTTTTCCTTTTACACTACCTCTGTATACTACCTCCGTCGACAATTTCACTCTGAAGGTCAGTTAAAAAGATATAAAGATAGAGTGCCTTTCTACCATTTTATTACCACCCCCTCCCCCCCCCCCTCCTCCCCCCGTCAACAATTCAATCTATCAATTTGACAGTCATTTTTTAGTGTTCTTTTCTACCCCTCCCCCCCCCCCCTCCCATCCTGACGACGATTTCTAGTTGACGGTCATTTTTAAGATTAAGAGCCATTCTACCCACCTCTTCCTGTCGACAATTTCAATTTAACGATCATTTTTTAGATAAATTGCCTTCCTATCGTCCCTTCCCCCCCACCCCCGTTGATCGTTTCAGTTTTATTTTGATTTTAAGATTGAGTGCGTTTCTAACGGGGCTATTCTCAGACATTTTAGTCGTCGGTTGAGCCCACGCTTTGACAAACTAATGATGCCTGGCCTGAAAGTCTCACCATAACGGTCATTCTTACCTATCGAATTTTGGTAATATTTGTATGAAAACTAATCAGCTGTTCACTTGCGGCCATCTTGGATTGACAGGTCTTCATTCAAATGCATCATTAGTTTGTCAAAGCGTGCGCTCAACAGATTACTAAAATGTCTAAGAATAGCACCCTAAGAGTTGGCTCGAGTCTAATCTAATCTAAGTTGCAAAGATATGTTACATTGGATATTCATGCATTTTCACAAACAGACACGTGCAAGTTCACGCTTGCACATGCCGCATGTGAACCTAAAACATAAAAACCAAATCTCAAATGGACATAGATACACCCTGTAACTCCTGCCGTCCTTCCCTGAAACAGGGGTGACATTAGCAAAGTGAACCATTTTTACAGCATGTGTGGTCAGCCGCATACCAGCCTAAAAGTCAAGAAACATACACGACAAATCACATTTTTAAATCAATAAATAATAATATGTATGGACATCAAAACTAAAACAGAAAACGAATTCCAATTTAATAAACCCTAGCCGCCAACATTACAGATCAACCGCCATTTCTTTCTGTCCTTGTTATCTACTAGAATATGGTTTGGAGACCCCTGGGCTTAGCCTCATATGGCGGTTGTAGGTATTATTGTGTGCGCCAAACAAACAGACTGCGGGGAGTTCCTACCTTTGAAAGGAAATTACCTCGCTGTAACGCACTGCGGATGTAACGCCCTCCACTACTAAATACTAACTCTTCTTCTTCTTTCTATGCTTTTAAATCTAAATCTAAGGCTCTGCAAAGATATCTACCATTTAAGATTAATATTAAACGCATTCCCACAGGCAGACATGTATAAGTTCGCGCTAACACATGCCGCATGTGGACCTGCAATATAGAAACCCATTCTCGAATGAACATAAGCCCTGCAACTCTTGCATCTCTTGCAATCATTTGAGATTTGGTTTTTATGATCTAAGTCCACATGTGGCATGTATGCGTGTTGGAATGCATTTAATATGATTCTTAATAATCAAAGTTGCAAAGATTTACTGATATTTAAGGCTCGTATTGAATGCACGCCCACATGCAAACAGTGTAAAATATCGCTTACGTGTGCTTATAAAGTAAACCAAACTTCACATGAATATGAAACTTACAACTCCTGCCGCCTTTCTCTAACAAGGGCAAAAGCAAACCATTTTTTTTTACAGCATGAAGGGTCAGCTTCAAAAACCTATTAGACAAGGAAACTTCTTCAGTACAAAATGTAATTGAGGTAAAATAAACTTTAGATATAACGGACAACACCTTCTCTCAGGGTCATAGTCTCCCCTCCACTGACCCACGCCCTGTATATCCATCCCATCCGGGGATGTGTCACAGGACTCGCATGCAAAAGTTATGTGAGATACGAGTGGCAGAAGGCCCTCCCGAGAAGCTACACTTTCCCAAGTGTTTGCACAAAGCAAGGAGGCTCAAAAATCACTGAAAGGTTATAGCCGTGAGGGTTTGGGGCTCGAGGATTTTAAATTTACAAACAAAAATGCAAAGTGATTCTGAGCGTCTTAACATGTGACTTGAGGCCTAAATTCGACATGTTACGGACAGATAGACTAGGGAGTTTCTGCATTTAAAAGGAAATTACCTTGATGTAACGCACTGCAGATGTCACGAACTTCCGTAGAAAATATAACCCACTTCTAATACGGCGTAAAATACCCAGCGTAACAAAATAATACAGTAAAAAATACAGAGTTGTACTATGTTATGTGGTAATTGAGTTTTCAAAAAAGCTGTATAAACAATTCCATATGAAACTAGCACGTGCAGAGGACACCAGGATAATCAGAAATGTCTTGGATGGTACCCCCTTCGGTGTTGGCCCACTCGGAGGTCCCAGGATGCGGTGGGGTGACAATTTCAAGGCCGACGCCAAAGTCCTGGGAGTGAGGAGGCCATGGAGGGAAGCAGTACAAGACAGAGAGTCCTGGAGGATTTTGGTGCGGGAGGCCCTGAGCCTTCCAAGGTTGTGATCCGAAGAAAGTAAAAAGCATTGACAAAATGTACCCCAAAGAGTTGAACTTATTCGTCTTCTTCGTGCTGCATACATAATTAACGTTTAAAAAAAGAACATAGATAATTATAACGTACAATAGATATTAAGTAATGCAGATATCTATAATCTAAGTAGCAAAGATATATTACATTTAAGATTCGTATTAAATGCATCCATATAAGCAGACACGTATAAGTTCGCGCTTACACATGCCGCACGTGGACTTACGACATGAAAACCCAATCTCAAATGAAGATAAGCCCTGCAACTCTTGCCGACCTTTCCTTGCCTTGACATTGGCAAAGTGAAAAAAATATACAGTATGGGTGGCCAACCTCATGCTCACCTATAAGTCAGATATTACGTCCAATTAAACTACCTAATTTCATTCTATCATTAAAAAACTTTTATTTCTTCTATTGTATTCTCGCCACCATACTAAAATTTACCTGTTCACAAAACTTGGAACTAATACGTCAAAAAAAAAGCATGTCCTTACAAAGGAAACGCAAACTCGAAAGGTCAAATTTGTTTAGGGGTTTACAAAATACGAGGTACAAAAAACTAAAATGTTCAACAATACAGCGACATCAACAAAAATAACTAAATAGCCAACTACTATTTACAACAACAAAAAAATAAAAGGAGAAAGTTTCTCAAATGTGGGTCTCTTCCCCCGAGGGTCCTGGGCCCTTATGTTGTTGGGACCTAAAGTTTGGGGAACTTTGTCGTCATGTTTGGGCTTGCGATTCTCACAACACACATTCACGTAAAAGGTTCGCAAACTTTCTTGCGAAGTATATTATCGGCACTTGTTGTGGCCGGGACCACGCATCGCGAACATTCGCCGATGAAAAGTTTGACGAATATAGTAGAAATAGTTTAAAGGTTTACGTACGCAAGACTAACTTATGCAGAAGTGTTAAGAAAAAAATCGGCTCACGAGGAAGGGTTCTACGACAAGATGTCCATTGACAGAATGTCCAACGACACAATGTCCATCGACAAAATGTAAACCTGACAAAACGTTCACGCGACAACATGTCCACTGAACCTTATGCTTTAATGGGGCATCCACACGCTTGCGGCAAACGCCTTCAGGCAAGGGCTTGCAAGCGCTTGCAAGCTCTTGGAAAACCAAACAGGGTCATCCACACGCTTGTGCGTGCGACTGTGTGTGTTCGAATAAGCAAGCATGGCGGACGTCCAGCTTTTAGCTATAATATTTGGATAAACTTATTTTCATTAAATAAAAAAACAAAACAAAAAGAGAGAAACTAAAAAGAAACGAATAATTCGGCAAAGACGATGGTGGATGATCAAAATTCATAGAAACCGTACCGTACCAGAATGCGCGCGCACAAGTATGTGTGTGCCTGGCATGCGCATGCGCGAATTCCCTTTGACTTGCGTCAAAAAACCGACTCTGGTCGGATCGGCGACAAGCCGAGCCAAGGCGGCATAAACCACGCCCCCAGCTGAGCCAAACGGCCGTCCACACGCTTGGCTTGTAATGGGTTGGCAAGCGTGTGGAAGCCCCATAATAAATTGGCGGACGAGAATCGTATTCCCAAAACTTATTTCATCTCAAAAAAGCCGTAGACGGGAGGAAGGAAGGGAACAAGCACAGATTTCGGAGAAGTAATGCAGATTTTAATTTTATTATTTTACTAGGGATTGTTTGTTTCATATGGTTAAATGTAATCAATTGTTTGTGTTCCTTGACTAATAGGTTGGTATGAGCCTAACCACCCATACTGTAAAAAAAAAATAGTTCACTTTGCCAATGTCACACGTGTTTCAGGAGAGGTCGGTAAAATTTGCAGGGCTTATGTCCATTTGGTATTGGGTTTTTATGTTGCAAGTCCACATGCGACATGTGTAAGCGCAAACTTGGGAATGCATTTAATATGAATCTTAAATGTGTTATACATTCGCAACTTAGATTATTATAGATCGCCCCCCTATCGCTCCATCGCACCCTCCGTAATGAGAATGAAGGAGAAAAACGTTGAACAGACAGCAATGGCAGCGATTAATCAATGAGGCCAACATCCAGCTCGTGTTGTCAAGCCAATGCTACAATGACGTTTCTAATCTAATCTAATCTAAGCTGCAAAGATATATATCATTTAAGATTTATATTAAATGCATTCCCACAAGCAGACATGTATAATTTCGCGCTAACACATACCGCATGTGGACCTACAATAAAAAAATCCAATCTCAAATGAACATAAGCTCTGCAACTCTTGCCGTCCTTCCCTGAAACAGGGGTGACATTGGCAAAGTGAACCATTTTTTTACAGCATGGGTGGTCAGCCGTATACCAACCTATAAGTCAAGGAACAAACATCGCAAATTACATTTTTTAAATCAATAAACAATAATATAAACATGGACGATTGATGTGATTGGACGATGATGATGTTGATTCTTTGTAATACTTGATTTTTAAAAAACTTAATCAACGAAGGTTCGCCGAATGATTCGTGTGTGTGCGTACAAAGTACGTCCAATAGTATCAAGTGTATGGAACTTTCTGGAGAGGTAATATTTCGCTGTAGGCGGGGACGCAAGTTTCATAAAGCAAAAAATCTCGAGCAGGAAAATTGTCCTGGTGACGTCACAGCCTCCCAAATTATTTATTTATCCTAACAAACATTATACAATATGCCGGCCGAGCATTTCGCACAAGGACAAGGTATGGCATGATGTATGTAATATGTATGCATTCACGTTGGAGTTAAGCTTTAAAATTGAAAATTATGTGTCCGTGTTTGAAAGAAGCTAGGTAATTATTTAATTAAAATATGATACACTGTTAGAAATTATGCAGTAAGATGAAAATTTGTGAAATATGTCTTGTCGCAGGATTTTTCAGAATAAGTTCCTCGATGTATATAATATGATATTGCGTTAGCTCTCCTCGATCGCGTGAACAGGAAAATGTATGGAAGATGGTACATTCCATACAGAAGACATAGGTTTTCCGAGTTCAGGCACATGTATTATTTTTTAACTGAAGTTAGAAAAGCTGCACCCTATGTAAATCTTCTGTAAAACACTTTTTTTTATTAATAAATTATTTTTATATAGAAGCACCTCTAGTGAGGGATTTTGTTTTTGTTTATATATTGATACCCTCTCTTAAAATTGAGGAAGACTTGGTTTTGTATTGTTTGACTTTTTTATTTCTCTCTTTTTTTTTGGTACTTCACAATAATTGTAATTACAGATTTACAGTTCTCTGCCCGACGGGCCGACACACAATCGAACTTCGGGCCAACAGGCCGACAAACATTGTCACAACTACATCTCTTTTTATTATAATAAAAACACATAAAATTTTAACAATCAATTTGGATCGGCCAATCAGCGTGTAGGGTTAAGTTTAGTCAAAGGAGTTCGACGGATGGCAAAATTCAGGGCCTGCACAAAAAAAGTGTGACGTATCAATATATTACTTGTATTCCACACGATCGAGGTGAGTTTCACTGTGTTTTGTACTCGGGGTAAAGATGCAGTCTATCATGGTTCATTCAAAAGGGTGGGTCCCTTAATAGAAAATTAAATATCAGAAGAATTTATTTGATAAGAGCTGGTTTTGTGTGATTCACACCTCAAGAGCCTGTTTCAAACTCTGAGTGTTCGTCGTTATAAAAAGCGTCAATTACTCGAAAGCAAGACCCATTTGCTGTAAAGCTGGATGGGTCTTTGGTGACCGGTCTCAATCCAGCGAAGAGCATTATTTGAAAATGAAATGAGAATGTTGTTGTGCTTCGCCAGGAATCGAACGCATGACTTCATACTTCAACAGACCGATTATATGAGTCCATAGCGTTAACCACTTGACTACGGACTGGTATGTCCTCTAGTTAACAGACTTTTATGTGGTCTTCCAGCTGGACGTTGACCAATTGTCATCTCATAAGCTACGGTGTGAGTGAGTCTATCATGGCTCATTCTGGAGACATGGTCTCTCATCTTACTATGTCCTCTATTTCACAGACTTTCATGTGGTCTTCCAGCTGGACGTTGACCAATTGTCATCTCATAAGCTACGGTGTGAGTGAGTCTATCATGGCTCATTCTGGAGACATGGTCTCTCATCTTACTATGTCCTCTATTTCACAGACTTTCATGTGGTCTTCCAGCTGGACGTTGACCAATTGTCATCTCATAAGCTACGGTGTGAGTGAGTCTATCATGGCTCATTCTGGAGACATGGTCTCTCATCTTACTATGTCCTCTATTTCACAGACTTTCATGTGGTCTTCCAGCTGGACGTTGACCAATTGTCATCTCATAAGCTACGGTGTGAGTGAGTCTATCATGGCTCATTCTGGAGACACGGTCTCTCACCTTTACATGTCCTCTATTTAGTCTCACAATTATCACATGCGATTTCCTGTACATGTGTAAACAATTAAACATTATAATTTTTAACAAGTCGCGTGTTGGAAAAAAATATCACAACGTTTTGGACGTGACTGAAATAATCTTTAGTTCGAGTATAAAGCTTAAAACATAGACTTCTTCCATAGCGTGAATAGAACAATGTATGGAAGATACGACGGCACTCCTAGTGAGTGATTTAGTTTTCACAGATTTTTTCGATTTACGTGATCGAGACGAGTTTATGTTATATTTTATACTCGATGTACTTTTAATAATCTATTGTGGTTACTTGCAAAAGTGATTCACACCCATATTTCAAAACAATGCGTTGAAAATTTATTTCTTTTATTTGAAAATTCAAATCCTATGATTGGTGCTTGCAATAAAAATAGCCAATCACATTCTTAGGGTGTTATTCACACACAGCAAACCCAGAGCTCAGCCACCACCTATCGGAAATTTTCAATTAAAAAAAACGATGATACATGGATCAGCTGTGGATCAAGTGTTTTGTGAATAAATATTGTGTGTGAATAACACCTGTGATTGTGTTTTTTGCCCCTTCTTGTGTACGTGCATTAAAAATAAATCTTAAATGAAATTATACCTTTGCAACGTATATTATAGGTAGAAAAGAATCATTCAATGTCTAAAATGGTCATCTTTCCGGACAACTGGCGTATCCGGCGCACAACTACGAACTGCACCGCATTGCAACTTAGATTATAGAGAGATTCAATATCTTCCGGGATCGAAATTAACCACATTTACTGCCTGCACTATGAACCGGCTTTGAAACAAAAGCCAACAGACTGAGGACGTGCCAAAAGAACGTTGAAAGGAGGATGCTGCCTGATGGGAGTCAGCCTAAGAGACAGGGTTTCAAACCAGGAGGTCCGTAGACGCACTGGTGTCACTGATGTCATACAGCGAGTGGCCTGCTTAAAGTGTCGCTGGGCTGATCACGTCACAAGGCAGGACATTGACAGGGGACCGAAAAGGATCGTCCAGTGGAGGCCCAGGGCTGAAAGTCTCATCACCACGGTAATTCTTACCTACCGAATATCGGTAATATTTGTATCAAGACTGTTCACTTGTGGCCATCTTGGAATGGCAGTATAGAAATATTACCGATATTCGGTAAGAATTACCGTGGTGGACCAAACGGGGACCCCAGCACTGAGGTGGCTGGACGACATCAAGGGAACTGCAGGCAGAGGATGGCTGAACACAGCAGCCGATAGTCAAACATGGAGATGACTGAGATTCAGGAGTAGACAGAGAAAGGTTGAGGTAGAAGGATGAAGAAGACTATGAACTGCCACAATTATTTCCACAATTTTTCATCCAATCTAGCAGTTGGTGATTTTCTCGATGCCCCCCCTGGTTTTTAAATCATGTTTGCATATTGCATTAGTAATCTGTCGCTGATCACACACCACACCATCACATCTCATAATGTAATCAAATAATATGCGTGTGTATAATAAACGCAGAACGGCGGTGATATCATCATCCTGACATTTTATACTGCACAGTACCACATCAGGCATGGTGTTACATGCCAACTGGTCTATTTGCCTATTCTAGTCTAATCTAATCCAAGTTGCAAAGATTTTTTAACATTTTAAATCCATATTAAATATATGTTTTTTTGGCCTTAGAGGGCTATTGTGTTCAAAATGGCTATCCTGCTCCACAAAATTCAAGATGTACACTTCCATTGTTCTGCCAGTTGTGTTGTACAGATGCGAAGCCTGGAGTCTGACTCAGAAATAATAGAAATCTCTCCAGGTCTTTGAGAACAAAATGCTTCGTCGCATTCTCGGACCTGTATTTGAAGATGGCAGGTGGCGTATCCGGACCAACGCGGAGCTGATGTCCGTGTTTCAAGATCCAAACATAGTTTCGGTATTGAAATCAAGAAGACTCCAGTGGGCCGGACATGTAGCACGTGCAGAGGACTCCAGGATCATCAGAACTGTCTTGGATGTTGCCCCCTCAGGTGTTGGACAACTCAGACGTCCCAGGATGCGGTGGGCAAACAACGTTGAAGTCGACGGCGAAGTTTTGGAAGTGAGTGGACCATGGAGGGAAGCAGCACAAGACAGAGAGTCCTGGAGGATTGTGGTGCGGGAGGCCCCGAGCCTTCAAGGCTTCTGAGCCTAAGAAAGTACTTAAAGTAAAGTAAAAGTATTAAATAATTGGACTTATGACTGGGAGGTAGTGGGTTCGAATCCCGGCGGAGCACGAAAAAAGATTTTATTTTTCAAATTCGCTCTTGCTGGGTCGGAAAATTAATCTGCCTTTACCAAAGACCGGCCACCACAGGTACATCCAGCCTTACATCAACTGGGTCTTGCTTCAGAGTTCGCGCTCACCAAATAAATCATCCTCATATTATAATTATTTTTTAAGAAGAAGTATGTAAGTATACCTAATATGTAGACCTGCTTTGTACACAATACAACACTTCGCTAGCATTGATTTGTTGGCACGTTTAATTATATTGCTCGCAAACCAACGTTGTGTACACCTATATATACGAATAGATACTACGTACATTGTACATACAAACAATTATCGCAGTACTGTAGAGTCGAGCCACACCCAGCCAGCGCGAGCGTCTTGGAAATCAGCTTTGACTATTCTTCGTCCAATGTTACTCAACGGAAGGGCGGTCGCTTCGGTACCAAAAGCAAGCTCGACTTGCAAATTACACAGAAGTGCAGGAGCTATAATAAAATAAATACTACGATGATTTATTCGGTGAGCACTATTTGTGTGTGTATCGCACCTCAAGAGCCCTCTGCGAGCTTGGTCGTCGCTGCGCCACATTCGGGGAAACGCAGCCAAGAAGTTACACTATATGTGTAGCTTAGTTGCGTTTTTTTATCATATCCCATCACTCATGTCATACATTTTCTTTATATTTACATCCACTCTTGAATTACACCGTTCTTTCACAATTTCATCAATCTGATCATGCTATCCTTCCCTCGGTCTTCCTCTTTCACTCGTGTCACGTAGAATACCTGAAAATAGATTGTTGCTTGGTGTTTTTGTACGATAAAACTCCGTTTATCGTCTCTGCCGCTATAAAATCTACATTCTACGTTGACTTAGCTGCGTGTGTACGTGTATCTACTTTACGTTATATGCTATTCATTATGTATAATATGAATACGTATCGGTTTTATCTATCGCACTCTCTTAGAGCGTAAATAGGTCAAGGAACTGCGATAAAATTTCTTTCCTATCTTCGCGTACCTCTTTCAATTCATCCATACCTATCACCTTTTTCGTACATTTCCTCTTTTTCATTCGATTTGTAGATCCCATTCTTTCACAATTTCCCCAGTCTGACCGAGCCATGCTTTTCTCGGTCTTCCCTTTCCGCATTTCCTCTGTAAACGCACATTGTAAGTCTTTCATCATCCATTCTTTCTACACGTCCAAACCATCTCATCACATTATTTTGTTGACCAAAGGTTTGGCATGTCCATCGAATTATTTTGTCTTGAATGCACCTTGCCGGTATAGAATATCGCAGTCAGCCGGTTTTCCACAGAACGTATACTTTTCATTGATATTTTGGAAAGTTATGATTGATTATTATATGGGTACAACTTACTAGATTTTAAGACTCGTAGCCTAGTATTTTATATTAGGCGTTTTAGTACCAAGAATATTACAATTATTTTTGTATTAAAATTTGTCACTTTGTACGGTGACTACACCTTATAATATTTATTTGAAAAAAAGTAATGATTAATGTATGTAGGTATATATAAGAGCTATTCAATTGTAAAACATTATTTTTTAGTTAACCCGTTCTCTGCCGGGAAAACTTAAAATATTGTTTTCTCTTATATGGCAACCCCCAAAACAAAGAGTATTAAGAGGCAATGCTTATTGTTGTTCTATAGCAATTGATTGAGCGAATTGTTATGTTGGTTTATTTATGGGTATTAGACGTTTTGCTACCAAAAATATTACAATATTTTTTTGTATGAAAATTTGTCACTTTGTATCGTTGCTATACTTTATAATATTTTTTTGAAAAAAGTAATGATTGATATATGTAGGTATATTTAAAAGCTTTTCAATTGTAGAACATTATTTTTTAGTTAACCCTTTCTCTGCCGAGAAATTTTAAATTATTTTTTTCTCTTGTATGACAACCCCCAAAACAAAGTAAATTATGAGGCAATGATTATTGTTGTTACATAGCAGTATTATAATGACGATTATGCACAAAAAATAAAGAAAATCGTAGGAGCCGTTTTTGAGAAAATCTCATTTGAAACTTTCAGCTGTTCGGAAGCCATCTTGAATTTTCTAAAATTTGAAAAATGTTTCGCTATGAATTATAGTGATAAAAAAAATTCTGATAAAGTTAAGAAACATAAAAGTTTTTTGCGTTCTGATGGGTTTTTGTAGCCTTTTAATTTCAATTTTTGATATCATGTAAACGGCACTTTATGTTTTTATTTTCAAAATTTTTATTTAATTTGTATATAGAATTTGATGTTACGTATAATATTGTAAAACATATCTTTTTTGTCAACGCTTTCACTTCTGAGAAAATCACAATTGTTTATTTTTTTCATATGGCAACTCATAGACGCAGATTAGCAAAAATGTTGCCATACCTAAATTTTGTAAGAATGTATCAAGCAACTACTTTACTGAAAATTTAAAAAAAATCGTTCGAGCCGATTTTGAGAAAACCGCATTTTAAGTTTTCTCCTCTTTGGAAGCCATCTTGAATTCTCAAAATAGTGAAAAACAAATTATAGTGCAAAGAAGTTTATAAATTTTTCTTCCTTGTGAACCTAAAAAAAGTTTTACAAAATTGCGTTTTTATGGGTCTTTTTAATATTTTCGATGAAAATTTTGAGATCGTGTAAACGGTACTTTAAGTAAAAAAATTTTTAAAGTATTCTTTAAATTTTTGTAGAAATTAATATTGCGCGTAATATTGTAGAACTTTTTTTTTTGTCAACCCAGCCATTTCCGAGATAATCACAATCGTTTTTTTCTTTCATATGGCAACTCATAGACGCAGGTTGGGAAGAGTGTTGCCATAACAAATTTTCTTCACGACAATTTAAGCAACGACCACACTGAAATTTTAAAGAAAATCGTTAGAGCCGTTTTTTGAGAAAAATGCAATTTTATGTTTTTTTTGTATGGCAGCCATCTTGAATTTTCAGGTTGGTGCCATGCCGGTCGGCCCATCAAAATCTGTAGTTGTCAACTCTCTAAATCCAAAAATTGGTGTCTCTGCGGTTAGTAGTTCCGGCTGGGACATACATACATCCATACGGACGGACGGACGGACGGACGGACGGACGGACGGACGGACGGACAGGTTCGACAAATTAGGTTTTTTTGCATGTCCTGGTGCAGGACAACTCATTTCCGTTGAAACCTCATTTTTTTTTTTTCGGACGAATACAATATGTACTTTATAACAGTCCTTCGGACTGCTATAAAGTAAAAATAATGATTCCGTAGTTTAGGAGTTTTTCATGAGCACTTCCTTATAATTACTTCACTTACTATGAGAAGATCTATAATCTAAGTTGCAAGGATATATTCATTCAAAGCTCTCAGATGTATGCCCACAAAGAAACACGTGTAGTTCGCGCTTACAAATGCTGATTATGTACTTACAAATAAAATCCAAACCTCAAATGAACATAAGCCCTGCAACTCTTACCGACATTCCCTGAAACAGGGGTGACATTGGCAAAGTGAACCATTTTTTTTAGTTTGGGTGGTCAGCCTCATACCAACCTATAAGTCAAGGAATACGAGTAATAAAGATGCTCCCAATAAAATGTTTTATCCGAGATTTCCCAAATTTAATGAATATTGTTTTTTTTTTAAATAGATTTGTAACGAGGAATGCAATTCACCAACCTATTCTGCCTGGCCAGAAACAGGTATTAATATAATCAATTAATAATTCATTATTGTTTATATTAATCATATATTCATTAATAATTACACAATAACATCTGTTGAACCAGGGTCAAAGTTATGATCAAGTGACCCAAGCGAGGATCGAACCAACGTTATTCCATTCCAAATACATACGCTAGTAAGATCGGCCTCCTGGCCCCCTTGGCCATAGCACCGACATTTTTGGCCATAACAACGACATTTACACCAAATTTATCTAAATGGTATTTGATGGCTTAGTTGGTAGAACGCTTGCATTCAAGGGGAAATCATTTTTGGCACACTTGTTGGGAATCTAACCCTAGACGTTTGCGGGGAATGCAAACATTTTAGCAACTGAGCTATAGTCCGGTCGAAAAGCAATATTGACGAAAATTTAATGAAATAAAATATTCTATAACAAAGTTCTAATACATACTTAAACCATTTTTTTTGGTTTATATTAATTTTGTTTATTCCCCTTTTCCCGGATGACAAAAAAAAACATTTGAAGTGGCCCTTGATTGCCAAAAAAAGACAAATTGGTGGTTGGCCAAAAATGTTTGAGAACCACTGTTATACATGAACGCTGTAAAGTGTAAATAGCTTTTTCACACAAAGGTCATGGAAGAAATTAAAAAATAATAAAAGTAATTTCATACAACTTCTATGAGGTCGGAACATTTTTAAATTTTTGAACTTTTTTCTTGGCGAGCAAACGTCAGCCTTGTATGGAACTGCCGTCCTTAGTAATATATAATCTAAGTTGCAGAGATATATTTACATTTAAGGCTCATACTTAATGCACGCCCACAAGCAGGCACAAGTCAGTTTGCGCTGTACATACAAAATATACCAAACCTCACATGAACATAAACTTTACAACTCCTGTCGCCTTTCCCTGAAATCAAGTTTTTACAGCATGTGGGGTCAGCCTCATACCAACCTTTTAGTCAAGAAGCTTACTAAGGAATGTGTCTGTGGGCATGCATTTAATATGAATTTTAAATGTTAATAAAGGAGGCTCACATTACATTCATGCTCACAAGCAGGCACATGTTAGTTTACGCTTACACATGCTGCATGTGTGCATAACAAATCTCCCATGAACAGAAACTTTGCTGCTCCTGCCGTCTTTCCTTGAAATCGTTTTTTTACAGCATAGGGGGTCAGCCTCATACCAACCTATTAGTCAAGGAGCGTACTGAACAATGATCCAACCCAACAACTCCAGCGGACCTTCCCTGAAACAGAGATGCACTATTTGACAGGTCCGTAGTCTAGTGGTAAACATTTCTGACTCGTAAATGGAAGGTTGTGGGTTCAAACCCCGGCGGAGCACAAAAAATATCCCATTTATATTTCCAAATGTGCTCTTCGCTGGATTGAAAAATTCATAAACCTTTACCAAAGACCGGTCACTGAAAGGTCCATCCAACCTTACAACAACTGGGTCTAGCTTGGGAATTGGCGCTTTCTACAGCGACGACCAAGCTCGCTAGGTGTGATACACACAAAAACAGCGCTCACCAAATAAATCATCCTAATATTATAAACCCTACAACTCCAGCGGACCTTCCCTGAATCAGAGATGTACCTACTAGTATAATCATTATTTTAAGGAGGCACTGGATACTTGACAGGCAGAGGTACGAAAGGTATGAAAGGTATGAAAGGTATGAAAGAATGCTTGCATAATTAATGGTATTTTCTCTTGTATAAACATTGTTAGAGCCCGAACTCGGGTATAATCACATTTCAACATCAAAAAACAAATATTTGACAAGTTTTCTAGTCTGAAAACAACCAACCAAGTACCTTACGTGAATCTTGATGTACCTCCATCATATTATAATCCTTAGACCCGGTATTTTCAACGTTAGCTTATGTGACTTTAAACTGATTAAAAGCACTACCCACACGATTGACAAAAGTAACGCAACAAAGCTACACTTATAGTGTAACTTCTTACCTGCGTTATCCCCGAAGGGGTCGCATGTGGCGATTCGGGACCTATTTATTTTTACGGGTAAGGGGGCCGGCCTCACACCAACCACTTTCAGTTTAAGTGGGGGTTTCCCAGCTCACGGGGGGTCTGGTTCTCATTTCTTGTGAAGGCTGAGTAAACCTTGAGATCGAACCCTTGCTCTCGGTATGGAATGCAAGCATTCTACCAATTGAGCTATCGACCTTTTATACGAGCTTGATCGTCGTCGCTACAAAGCGCCAATTCTCAAGCAAGACCCAGTTGCTGTAAGGCTGGATGAACCTTTAGGGACCGGTCTTTGGTAAAGGATTATCAATTCTTCCCTTAACAAAGAGCGTATTTGAAAATATAAATGGTATATTTATTTTGTGCTCCGCCGGGATCCGAACCCACAACCTTCCATCACGAGTCAGAAGCGTTAACCACTAGACTACGGACGGCTCAAAATATATTCACACAGCTAGGTACATAATACCTGCAGCACGAAGTTCCATTTGCATGTTAGACTTTTATTTCTACACTGGTTCATTCACACCTCGTGTTTCTCTCATTGTTCTCTTTTCTCTCACTTTTTTTCTTACGCGCATTTCTCGGCAATTGCTCATGGCTCGTTACGCCATACATAGGACTGTGACTGTAACTGCGACGCTTTTCCACTTGGGATTGTCGCCTCTCTGCTTCTTGTTACGCTACGCCACTCTTCTTCTTCTTCGTGTCAGCTACACCGTCTTGGCCCAGTAACGAGCAATGTCTACAGCTCTTTGGTTTCCCGCAAAGAGATCATCCATGGAGCAGCTTGTCGGACAGGAAGGACAACACCCCAGGTGCTCCATTGTTTGCTGAGCTCCACACTCACATAGTGTAGAGTCCTCCCGTCCCAGAAATCCCCAGGTCAACATGTTGGCCCGGGCTCTTCCAACATTGGTCCTCAATCTGTTCATAGATTTCCACACGGGCCACTCGAGGTTCTTTCCTGGAGGTAGGCTCTCTGCAGGCTGCACAAAGCTCTCAGGGCATTCCTCTTTCCACATTCGCAATCTCTCCGCCACTGGATCCGTAGACAAGGGCTGCACGGAACTAAGGAAGCTGTGTCTCGACTTCAGGCGCTGCTGTGATGAAAAGCCACTTCCGTAAATGCAGTGCTGTGTGCACGTTAGAGCCTTCTGCCTCTCGACTCTCGAAGCCACCTTGCGTCTGATGTGGGGTGGGGCTATGCCTGCAAGAGGATATAACTTCCCCGTGGGCGTTGGCTTGAGGCATCCTGATATAATACGCTACGCCACTAAGCTACACAAATAGTGACTCCTTGCCGCGTTTTCCCGAAGGGCTCACATGTGGCGAGTGAAACCTACCTATTTTTACAGGTCAGGGGTTTCCTTGACTTATAGGTTGGTATGAGGCTGACCACCCATACTGTAAAAAATGGTTCACCTTGCCAATGTCACCCCTGTTTCAGGGAAGGTCGGCAAGAGTTGCAGGGCTTATGTTCATTTGAGATTGGGTTTTTATATTGTAGGTCCACATGCGGCATGTGTGAGCGCGAAATTACGCGTGTCTACTTGTGGGAATGCATTTAATATAAACCTCAAATGATACATATCTTTGCAACTTAGATTAAGATTTTAGGGGCCGACCTTACACCAACCACTTTAGTTGACGTGAATAAACCGTGCCGATATTTTTTATTTTGGGTTTGAAATAAACACCTAAACGGGAAATCATTTCTGACACCCTCGGTGGGGATCGAACCCTTTCTCTCGGCATGCAATGCAAGCACTCTACTTACTGAGCTATCGACCAGACCTCATAATATAATAAGCTGTAATCTAAGTTTCATATATATGGGTATATTATCATTTAAGACTCGTATTTTATGCATGCTAACAAGCATCACACGTAAGTTCACGCTAACACATGCTGTTTGAGAACTTACAAAAACAAATCTCCAATGACCATAAACCCTGAAACTTTTACCAACCCTTCCATGAAAATGAGGTGACATTAGCAAAGTGAAGGAATTGCAATAATGCCGATTTTTGCGTAAACAAAGTAACATTGATTAGTCCGCAGTCTAAGGGTTAACGCTTCGGACTCGTAATCGAAAGAAAGTGGGTTCTATTCCCGGTGCAGCACGCACAAAAAATAGATAATTTAATTTTCAAAAATGCTCTTCGCGAGGTTTGATTAAATCATGTTTTTACATTTAAATTTAAATACACAGTAGTCAAAGTAACCAAGTACACTCAGGGTTATTCACAGCACGTTTAACCTATAGCTGATCCATGGATCATCGTTTTCTTGTACGGAAAATTTACATTAGGTGGCGATTGAGCCATGGATTTGCTCAAGATTGAGCCATGGATTTGCTCAAGATTGAGCCATGGATTTGCTCAAGATTGAGCCATGGATTTGCTCAATCGCTATGGACTTATCTATTCACACATTAAAGGGCGATGGGTGAAAAAAGGTTGGGATACACTGTGTTAGAATTTCGGCAAGTTCAATGAGAACGTTCTTACTTCATACTTGTGTATTCAAAAGATAAACTTTTTCAATTAATTCCATTTCATTACAAAGCAATTATTCAAATTTAATTGAATCAGCAAAAGGCAGGTGTATAATTATTGTGAAAAACAAAAAAAAGGTAACAGGACACCATTGGAGGCTTCATGTTACTTCCAACACCAATACAGAAAACACAATAGCTATAACCAGAAACAGATGCTGCCTTTTCAGTCATATTACAGGCATTTCCGAGTATTTAGGGGGTAAGCGAGTCTCGAGTGCGGTTAAATAATGAGAAAATCGATCAAAAACACGTTTCCAAGGCGTAAAAAACCTTAAATTGATCAATACACATTCTACGCTGCACACAATCAAGTTATACATTGTATCTATATAGGATTGACATTATTTCCTTCGAACGCCAATTTTAAAGACAAATTCTCAAATGAACCAACGCAAGACACATAATAAACACAACATTAAACGAGGTACGGTTTATTCCTGGACGCGATCAAGCGACGCGACCGGATATAATGTCAAGATTAAACAAAAATAAAACCACAAAAAAGGGAGCATGTAAAAAAAACCTTTCTCACCTTCATTGTCCGTCTCGAAATCAGAAGCTAAGCACGCTCCGACGGCGACACAAAACACAAAAAGCACTCTCACAATCATTGCGTCTGTTTGTAATGTATCTGTTTTACGTATTTTTAGCGGATTTTAATGTATTATTCACTTGACATAGTCGATATTGCACATCGCACTCGGGCTGAACACCGTGACGCAAATGGCCGCTCAAATATTCTCATCGATTGTGTACATTCGTAGAAAGAGAACACGCAACTTGGCGAACAAGAAATGTTAGTACCAAAATGTGCCGTATGGCGCCAGCGTACGGTACACGTGGCGACATCTAGTTTTGAAGGTAAATATTATGCGAAATTGGTAAAAAAAAACAAAAAGAAGTTTACAGACCTACACGACTTTCTATGAACGTGGCGGAAACCAATTCCACCATCTTGTAAAATGGCACTTTTAATAGTTCAACGTGAAGCTAGCGTAAAAACATTTTTTTGGCAGTTTGAATGTCCAAAGTCGTAAAAGCGCCCTCATTTAGCTGTCATCTTTAATTGTAACTCTGTCGCCATTCCGCTAGGGTTGGCCAAAGCCTCTGCAGAGCTTCCTCCATTTCTTCCTGTAATTCATTGATATCCATGATTGGGTAATTTTTTGTGTCTGTTCCTTGACTTATAGGTTGGTAAGCAGCTGACCACCCATGCTGTAGAAAATGTTTCACTTTACCAATGTCACCCCTGTTTTAGGGAAGGTCGGCAAGAGTTGCAGGGTGCAGTAAGCTCATTTGAGATTCGGGTTTTAATATTGTAAGTCCACATGCAACATGTTTAAGCACGAACTTATACGTGTGTCTGCTTGTGAAAATGCATATAATGTTACATTATATCTTTGCAACTTAGATTAGATTTGATAAGGTATAACCTATATTATAACTCCATGGGCATAACTTAAAGTTTCATTCCTAGATTGAGGTCGGAACATTTTTTAATTTGGAACTTTTGTATGGAACATAGT
Organism: Agapetus fuscipes; assembly: GCA_951799405.1. NCBI lineage: Eukaryota > Metazoa > Arthropoda > Insecta > Trichoptera > Glossosomatidae > Agapetus > Agapetus fuscipes. The sequence goes on from OX637345.1 coordinate 12,661,179, forward strand.
TTTGTATGGGACTATCGTCTTAGCAACCAATAACGAAATCCTTGTATGCCTTATCCCTAACAACCCGGCTGCGTGATGATACAATATTATCTATGCAAATTCATGGTGTGAATTTCTACATAATCGCAACCAATTAAGCTAAACAAAATATGTTCTCATTTTATTTCACAAAGAATATAGAAAAATATTTTGGAACTACTAAAACATTACAATGAAAATCATATTATTTTAAAGTTACTCAATTTTTAAGTAGGCGTATTTTACTTGGACCATATTTTTAAGTTTTCTTTTGATTTTTAAATTCCACATGATCTGTAGAAAAAAATGTAAGTATAAGCATCCAACCTAAATATTTTTGTTATTGAAATCATTACAGACAATATTAGCTATTTTAGAAAATTGTTTTTTTTATTAAAATCCAATTTGGTTTTGATGTTCTTTTTCAATTATCTACAAAATAGAGGTTGGAATCAATTCTCAGGTCATTATTATTTTTACATAATGTGAATGATACTTGCTAAAAAGCAGATTGTATAAAAAAAACTGGTAAAGCTTACGTTTATAAAAATAGTATTAGAGCTTGTCTTTATGCAAAAGTGTATTTTTTTCTGTACATAAAATATCTTACAATTTTTTAATGATAAAAAAAACATGAACATTGTAATATATATAAAAAATATAAATAAACTTAACAATATTATGCCTTTTTCGGTAAGCAAACGTCCCAATTCTACATGACTGGGTTTTTTTAGCAACCAATAACCAAAAAGTGACCCGGCCGTATCTAAAATCTAAATCTGAATCTAAGCTGCAAAGATAAATATCATATAAGACTCATATGAAACGCATTCTAGTTTGCGCTAACACATCGAAAATTGGGAAAATCGAGATTTTGTAATAAAATGCAAGAACAATGCGAGAAGAATAAATAGAATGCGATAGCCGTTTAATTTGGACAAATATGACCGAGATAAAACATCGGGCGCCTTTTTTATCCCATACAAGTTGTACTGGTTGTCTGAACTTCAAACGTGATTTCCCAACATTCTTGTTTTTTGAGTTATTGCACTTTATTATTAAACGTGCGACATGCCGCATGTGGACCTACAATATAAAAACCCAATCTCAAATGAACATAAGCCCTGCAACTCTTGCCGACCTTCCCTGAAACAGGGGTGACATTGGCAATGTGAACTATTTGTTACAGTATGGGTGGTCAGCGGCATACCAACCTAAAAATGTGTCGAGTTTATTATCGCAAGTAAAGTACCTAAATGAAATAAAACTTTTTCAAATAAGCAATATGATGGCAATATGTATATTTTTGAATAATTTATATATTTAATATAGTTTTGTAAAATAATAATTATTTTACAAAACTATATTATATTTTATACCTACCATTTCAGTGACTGCCTGTTTGGTTATCTTTGCAGCTCGCTCCTTCTCTATTGTGTATCCCGTCAGTTTTGTGGTGATTTTTCGCATGGTGGACGTGAGGCGATAACGTTTCGGTGCGCTCCCCAATCAGTCAACTTTTGTTGCCCAATAATACGAACTCAAATAATCTCTAAACCACATTGTTAACAGTGTTCAATGTGCGCTCCATTGTTACCGTGTGTTAAAATGCAATCGTGTGTGGCAAAGAAAGTCTAAAAATGGGGAAGTGTGATGAAGGTAATGTGGAAGTCAATATGGGGGATAGCGCGTCCCCCCTGAAACAAGATGTGTTTGCTTTCACGGTGCCTCCTGAAGCTCCAGTCTTCTCTCCGACAGCTGAAGAGTTCCTGGATCCTCTGGCCTACATAAGCAAGATAAGACCCTTGGCCGAGAAGTCAGGCATATGCAAGATCAAACCTCCCCTGGTTAGTACCACCAAAAAGTCAAAAGTCGTCATTTTAAAGATACCATTTAATAATACAATATTTATTTGCATCCCTTCCATCCGAATTCACAATGAATTCCTTCGAAATTAGTTGAAATTACAAATGCACAACAATTTGTTTGAAGTGTGTTCCATTGTGATGCAATTTTGGGCTGTACGTCGCACAAATCCCTATTGACAGGTTCTCATCGCGATATGCCGTATTTTATTGAGTTTTTTCTTGAAATTCGGTCACCATTGTAATGTTTTATGATTAAATTCGCGTTTTGTTGTATTTTTGTCGATATATTTCTTGTACATCAATCAAAAAGTGCATTACTATAAAATGGATGCCATTTTGTTTGTTCCAAAGTTTACGATCTATGAAAATATTATTCAATTCTTTTATACCAAAAAAAAACATTCGATTATATTGATTTCTACACTATATTTTAGCTATTTCTGGTTAAAATTCCTTATATTTTGTAGTTTTATTTAGCCATTGTGGCATTTCAGCTGACCAAGCTTTATAGAAAGTTATTTTTGTATGGGCCATGTTTTGTACTGCTGTAGGTAGACCCAGGTCCCTACTTTTCACTTCCCTGTTCCATTTTTACCAAAAAAGCTTATCATTTTCAAACCTTTGTCAGTTTCAACCAATTTTAGTATAAATCTGTTAACACTGATACCATTTTTCAATAGAAATGAGCTAAATTTGAGCTATTTCTCTATGTAATAATATCATTAGACTCTGTTACTATGGAACTATTAAGCAGTATTGATTGAGCTATAATTATGACCTATATCATTTTGATTTTGTTACTAGGTGTGAGGTTGACCACCTTCACTGGAAAATAATGCTCTTTTCCCCAGGATAACCCTTGTATCAAAAGTGGCAAAGCATTTCAAACCTAAAATAAAACACCCGCAAGGTTTACTCAGTCTTCACAAGAAATGAGTACCAGCAACGTTGGGAACTGGAAAACCACCACCTCAACTGAAGTAGCTGGCGTAAGGCTGGCCCCTTTACCTGTAAAAATAAATAGGTTCCACTTGCCACATGTGACCCTTTCGGGGAAAACGCGGCAGTAGTTACACTATATGTGTAGCTTAGTATTAGTAGTGATATATTTAGTCACATTTACAATACATTAAGTAAATGCTGAAGCTTCTTATAGTGCTTATGAATGAACTATTTAGATTGCTGTCTTTGGTCTCATACGACTTCAATATTGTTTGGAAAAGTTTAATTTCCCAAGAAAATGTAGTGTAAGTAGGATAGAAGCCGTTCCTTAGTACAGAAATTGTGGCTTGATTCCCGTCCAATGAATGCTTAAAACATTTTTATTTTATCTTTTATGTTTACAATTTATTATAAACGAATGTCGGTTCCTTGAAAACTCATTAAAAGCGATAATTTTCTTCTGAAATCCCTACACTCCAGTGGCAGAATTATCTACCGAATTCACTATAATATAATATTAGGATGATTTATTTGGTGAGCGCTGTTTTTGTGTGTATCACACCTCAAGAGCCCTCTGCGAGCTTGGTCGTCGCTGTAGAAAGCGCCAATTCTCAAGCAAGACCCAGTTGTTGTAAGGTTGGATGGACCTTTCAGTGACCGGTCTTTGGTAAAGGTTTATGAATTTTTCAACTCAGCGAAGAGCACATTCGAAATATAAATGGTATATTTTTGTGCTCCGCCGGGATCCGAATCCACAACCTTCCATTTACGAGTCCGAAGTGCTGCCACTTCGGACTACGGACCGGTCCAAGATGCCAACGACACGCGGTGTACCTGAGCGGTCACCCATCCAAGTACTGTCCGCGCCCAATGTTGCTTAACTTCGGTGATCTATGGGAACCGGTGCTTTCAACATGGCTAACGTCGTTGACACTACAACTCTTTATCACAGAAACGTCATCATTTTGTGTCACATTTGATGAGCTTCAAAGACTCGATTCAAAACGAGGTCCGCATGTGTATTGACATGGACAACATTAAAATAAGCAACTATGAAGGAGAGTGAATGTATTTGATTGTCCAATCTAATCTAAGTTGCAAAGATATGTTACATTGGAGATTCACATTACATGCATTCTCACAACCAGACTCGTACAAGTTTGCGCTTGCACAATCCTCATGTGAACCTACAACATAAAAACCAAATCTCAGATGGACACACACCCTGCAACTCTTGCCGTCCTTCCCTGAAACAGGGGTGACATTGGCAAAGTGAACCATTTTTACAGCATGGGTGGTCAGCCGCATACCAACCTATAAGCCAAGGAACATTGTTTTCCTGAAAATCATGTAAAATTTTGTCGCTAAGGATATTTTAGTAAACTTTATCATTTTCTTTTAATGCGTTGTCACTTTGGCATGGCTTTATTGTTGTTGTTTTTTTTTATGGCGGTTGTTCTGTCAACTTGTCATATGTAGCACTCTGTCAATGATATTTCGTCCCGCCAGTTCTTGCTTAGCTAATATGCCATTTGATTCAAAGATTATGTTTCAATGAAATTGTCTTAAGAATCACTTTCTACACAATCTGAGCTAAGAAAAAAAAATGCAAAACACGATAATGTGAGAGTTGTTATAAATGGTTTCAAAATCAATTTTCAGTTTTCATAAAACACATTGGTCCAGTGCACATACAAACAGAAATTACCTCTGATGGAGATAAGACAAACAAGCACCAAGGGGACAATATGTCACCCATTGTTATCCTTTTCTACCAAACTCGTACGAACGATAGCCATAAAATATTTGTGAACGCTTACCCTTTGCTATCTATCTCTTTCACACATGCATACTTTCCATACATCCATCCCCATTCCACGCGATAGCTGTAATCTATAATCTAAGCTGCAAAGATATGTTAACATTTAAGGCTCATATTAAATGCATGCCCACAGACAGGCACATGTAGGTTCGCGCCTACACATTCTGCATGTGTGCATACAAATAAGCAAAACCTCACATGAACATAAAACTCCTGCCGCCTTTCCCTGAACCGGGGTGGCATTGGCAAAAGTGAACCGATTTTTACAGCACGGGTGGTCAGCCTCATACCAACCTATCAGTCAAGGACAGTAAATGGACAGGAAAGTGACAGTAAATGAAATCTTAACCCTGTATCTAGCGGGGAAGAATGAAAGACTGACAAAGAAGACCAAGTGTAAAAAGATAGTGCTAAGCTTTGTATCTATTGTAGAAAACTCAATGTTTTCTGATTATTTAGGTACATAAATTAATAAATACAATATGTATTTTTTTTTCAGAATTGGCAGCCACCTTTTGCTGTGGATGTGGATAACCTAAGGTTCACTCCAAGGATTCAGCGGCTAAATGAACTTGAGGTAAGCGGTGATCATTTTTTTGTAATATCCGTGCAGTGTTTCTATAAGTCTGGTCCAAGTGCATATCTGAGCAGTGCAGTTTTTTAACCTGCACAGGCAACTCTTTCGAGTGATCTCTCCGGTTCACCGGAATGTCCCCTTATATGACTCGACGAGTGTTTGACCTGCGCAGGTATACTTGTACAAGTAGATCTCTCCGTAGACTGCAGCATGAGTGGCTGACATTAGAGATGAAAGAAATTTCAGAAGTGCAATATTTGTTAGCCTAAAAACGTTGATAAATATGTTGGACGGTAACTTCGGCAAGGAGCGTAACCGTGTTATTTAACACCTTGGTATTAATTAGTGCAAAGAGCGCATCCCAGTTCAGCAAGGCTTTATACTGTAAGTACTTTGTTACTCGAGATACAAGAAACTATATCCAAATAGAGCAAGCAAGATGGCCCGTGTTGGAAGAGAGCATTGAAATAGAAAAACACTTCCCTGGCCTCCTTCTTACAATAACCAGAAGCTTAATGAAAAACAATGTTTATAAAGCAAAACCTAACAAAAATAGTGTTTTATCTAGGCTATGCTCTAATTATACAAATGCCAGGATTAGGTACTGCAAATTTGTCTAGCTAGGCAAAAAGAAGTGTGTAACCACACAAAGGGGAAGAATTACAATACTTTGATGGTAGTTTGATAAAGACACTAAAGTGCACTGTACTGCATTTAGCATTACCCCCGAATGTATGAGAAAAATCCTCTGATTATCGGGAATCCATTTTTTACTTACAATGGGTAGCGTCACATTACTGAGAGATATTAGGAATGCTCAGAGTCCATTAGCAGTCTAATGTTATTTTAAGCTGTTACTATAATAGTGCGGTGTTTGTTGTCGTGCAGGCCATCACCCGGGTGAAGCTGAACTTCCTGGACCAGATAGTGAAGTTCTTTGAGCTGCAGGGGGTCATCCTGAAGATCCCCACCGTGGAGAGGAAGCCCCTGGACCTCTACGCCCTGCACAAGGTCGTCAAGGAAGCAGGTAAACGCAATATCATAAAGAATATCATGTACCAAATTAATAAATAAAAAGAGTCAACATCATCATGAGCTCGACAGCCCTGGGTGGGCCTTGGCTGGATCAAGGGTTCTCTTCCAGACAGACTCTTGTCTTAAACGTAGTTTAATTTTCACAATAATATTTTATATCTCGAGCACTTTCGACCTTCAATACTCAGGTCATTATCAAGAGTGATGTACATCACTTTAATTTTTTTTTATTTGAAATAAACTGAATTTTCACTGTGTGAATATACAAACCCTACAAAATCTAGACTCTTGTCTGTCCATCAAGACTTTGACTAATCAAAAATGAAATGATCAGTCTTTTGTAATCAAACGCACGGCTTTCCGTTTACAAGTCCCTAGCTTTAAACACTTGACTATGGACTGGCTCCAGCTCCCATAGACCACGGCAACAGATCCCGGAAAACATCACTCCAGCATCATCAGCCGGCCGTGTAAGCCTAAAACTCTAATGGACTGGTAGTTATTACCTTTGCCTTTGATTACAAAAAAAACCTGAATATATAAAGTAGGACATATTATCTATGTATTCCCTATTGACTCCTAAACCGCTCAACCATATTTAATGTATTAATACATGCATAATATTGTCAGAATGGTTCCTGTGAAGCTTGGTGCTGATTGAATATGGTTTGTTTACAATGATGAAATGATGGATAGAGACAGATCTTCAGCTTCTAATACAATCATATCTTCTTAAAATTCCAGGTGGATTTGAGGTGTGCACGTCGGAGAGGAAATGGTCCAAGGTTGCGGTGAGGATGGGCCACCCCCAGGGCAAGGGAGTGGGCACCATCCTGAAGAACCACTACGAGAGAATCCTCTATCCGTATGATCTCTTCCAGCAGGGGGAGACTACAGACGTGGTGAGTGCATTACATTATTATCAAGCTGTTGCCATTCGTCGACAAAGTTTGTGTTTGTCTGTGGTTTGTCTGCCTTGGCTGCATCTTTGTTGACATAGTTCATCCATTGCATTTTTGGCCTTCCTGGGCTGGAAGTCTCATCACCACGGTAATTTTTACCTACTGAATATCGGTAATATTTGTATGAAGACTAATCAGCTGTTTACTTGGGGCCATCTTGGATTGACAAGTCTAAATCTAAATCTAAGCTGCAAAGATATGTATATTTGAGATTCATATTAAATGCATTCCCACAAGCAGACATGCATAATTTCGCGCTTACACATGCCGCATGTAGACCTACAATATAAAAAACCCAATCTCAAATGAACATAAGCCCTGCAACTCTTGCCGACCTTCCCTGAAGCAGGGGTGACATTGGCAAAGTGAACCATTTTTTACAGTATGGGTGGTCAGCCGCATACCAACCTATCAGTCAAGGAATATCCATCCCATCTTCAAATGGATACGGTAAGATCTACCGACGGCCGTCGAGACTTCCACCCTGGATTATAGTAATTTGTTTGCTGATTGTTATGATTTGTTTTCGTACAGAAGTTGGAGGTGAAGGGGGAAGTAACTCCAGAGAAGTCGGCGCCCGTGACCAAGGGCCGCGGCTCAGCCCAGAAGAACTCCCCGCAGTCTGACACCAAGCCTCCCACGCGCAGGTGGAAGAAGCTTACCGTGAGTCCAATTACTTCACATATTTCCTGTGTAACATCATGTGGTCTCCATAGAAATGCTTCTTAGAGTCTTCAACATTTGGATACCTTTGGGAGATTCAATGATGAAGATGATCTTGATGAAAACTGTGAAGTGTTCATCATTGCACATCATTGCGAAGAAGCCCATTGTAGACATGGACGAAATGTCCGGAAGTTCCAGCTCCCATAGACCACGGCAACAGATCCCGGAAAACATCTCTCCAGCATGTATAGATACTGCCTTGCAGTGGTTTTAAATTCAAGATTAAAGCGACTGGTGTCAGGTATCTGACCTGGGCTGGAAATCTCATCTTCACGGTAATTCTTACCTACCGAATATCGGCAATATTTGTATGATGACCTGTCAATCCAAGATGGCCGCTATTGAACAGTTGATTAGTTTTCATACAAATATTACCGATATTGGGTAGGTAAGAATTACCATGGTGATGAGACTTCCACCCCTGAAAACAAGTGCATAATTTAGCTGGGCGTAGTTAGTTGTATTATTCACAGCTTGTGCCAGATAGATCTAAAGTACAACTGGTTACATAAAATCTTCAAGGATGAAACAAAATCTGGCCTATTTCACAGTAGTCAGCTCAAAATATTAACCTTGTAAAAGTTGATAAGCTTATCGTTTATATTTATTTGTACAGGCTGAAGCAGAGCTGGAGCACGAGGGCAGTCAGACAGAGGGCTGTCTGGGTGTGGAGGACAGGAAGAAGGACCTGCGGAGACCACAGAGGAACAGCGAGCCACAGCAGACCGATGTGCACGACAAGAGTAAGTTGGACGTCCTTGAAGTCAGCCATTCACTCAAGTCAGGCTGGTTTATGGAACACAACTTTTGATATAGAGCAAAGATTGCAATGAGTTAGTTGAATGTCTTGCAAATGGTTGGATGGACTGGTTGATAGAATTTTCCATGTAGATCTTCTTACAGTCAAATTGTCAAGATTCAAAATACTGAATATTTTCAGTATTGCAAGAGTTCAAGAAAACCGATTTTACAAACCGTGTTGAAGAAAAGAACAGATTTCTGAACCTTCATCGCCAATTGCAATGGCAAGTGAATTGGCATAGACAATATTGCCAACCGGGTTGTTAGGGAAAGGGCATAAAAATATTTTGTGTTTGGCTGCTAAAGACGGCAGGTTTATACAAGTCTGACTTATGCTTGCTGAGAAAACTTCCTAATTAAAAAAATCCCGATCTCATTTGGGCACTTTTTGTCATTTTGTTACACATTTTTTTTTTGATAGTGTTATTTTACTCTTAATTCCTTACTAAGATCTATTGACACCAGTTGAGTCTGCAGCCCTTGTGTTCTAGATATGGGAAGTATGTGAGTAACTATTGAGTTGTAATGATGTTTGTGTGTTTGTGCAGTAATGCTGCGTGAGTCCCCCAGCAAGCGGCGCCCCCTGCTGGGCATGGCCTCCTGCCCCGGGGCCGCCTCCCTGCGTCCCACCCAGCCCCGCTCCCTGCAGGCCAAGAGGCAGGTCAGCATGACGGTCAATGTGGTGCCTGCTGCTCCAGAGACTCCTGACCCTGTAAGCCATCCAACATTACTTCTGCCATGTTCCCTGTATTTCTCCCTGAAGGGCAAGAGGCACGTCATGATTTCCATGCCATTTAGTGGCACTAGCCACCCTAAGGGCGCTTTTATGTGCCGAAGCTTCTACTTAACAAATGTGTCTCAAGCAACTTCCTGAAACTCCCTACACTGGTCTCTGTTTTCAACTCCAGAGGTAGACTGTTCCAGCAGGATGGACCAGCCAAACTAAAACCCCTGTCCCTGAAATCTGTTCTGTTCCACCAAAGCGGCAGTTGAAGCCTATTTACAGCATCACCCTGTGCAAAACGAAAAATGCAATGTCTGCCATCTATATGTTCAACATTGTTGCATGGGTAGTAACAGTTTCATCCACATCACGTTATCATCTCAAAGTCCATTGCAGATTTGGGTGAAACGTCTGGAAGTTCCAACTGTGATAGACCACGGCAACAGATCCTGGAAAGCAAATCTCCAGCGACAATCACCAGTTGGTGGAATCCTTAAATTTCTATCCCTTGGATAACAAAATCAAAAAGCCATGGTATCGCATCTTAATATCGCTAGAATGCAAAAGTATTCACACAAAACAAATCTACACGCTTGATTATAAGGTTTTACTGATTTGTTAATTTATGTTTTAGTTGGCCAAATACATCTGTCACAACTGTGGCCGTGGTGATGTTGAGGAGCAGATGCTTCTTTGTGACGGCTGCGATGACTCGTACCACACCTTCTGCCTCATGCCCCCCCTGTGTGACATTCCCAAGGGGGACTGGAGGTGCCCCAGATGTGTGGCACAAGAGGCAAGTACTTTACCTACCATTCACCTCAATTGTGGTTGTGGCTACGTTGAGGAGCAGATGCTTCTGTGTGCAATTCCTACCACACCTGTCTCATATCCCTGCTGCTTGACAATCTTGTAGTCTTATTGAAGTTAATATATTGTTATCGTTTTAGGTTTCGAAGCCAACAGAGGCTTTCGGTTTTGAACAAGCACAGAGAGAGTACACCCTGCAGCAATTTGGAGAAATGGCCGACCAGTTTAAATCTGAATACTTCAACATGCCAGTTCATGTAAGTCCCTTTCATTCCACTATGCTATTCAATCAAATACTCAGATTTTACCTTCAAAACAATGTTTTCAATTCAATGTTTTTGTAGAAGGTGCCAACGCAAACGGTTGAAAAGGAATTCTGGAGGATTGTGTCTTCAATTGATGAAGATGTTACTGTCGAGTATGGAGCTGATCTCCACTCGATGGACCATGGATCAGGTACGGAAGAATCTTATCTTATCAAAATTTTAATTTGGCCTTTGAATATTACTTTTGATGGTAGTCTTTCATATGATGTTTTGTGTATTGATATATTGTGTCTGATAAGAGCAATCGAGAAAGCCAATTTTCTAAATAAATTCTTCCAAGTTTTGTAGGGATGATAGTTTTTCACATTATCCGACTCTATATGCGTTCCAGGAACTAATAAACCATGATTTTGTTTAGTTCATTCCTTCTTTTTGGTTGAGACTATTATTTTAGACAGTTTATTTATTTAGCAATTGGACTCTTTTCTGACTATTCATTCTTTCCCCTCAGGTTTCCCAACAAAGGCCAGCAAGCATTTATACCCTGGTGACCAGGAGTATGCAGATTCCAGCTGGAACCTCAACAACCTGCCTCTGCTGGAGGGCAGCGTGCTGGGCCACATCAACGCCGACATCTCGGGCATGAAGGTGCCGTGGATGTACGTGGGCATGTGCTTTGCTGCCTTCTGCTGGCACAATGAGGATCACTGGAGCTATTCCATCAACTACATGCACTGGGGAGAGCCCAAGACATGGTGAGACACATAATCAATTGATCATTTTCAGTAGTAAATAGATGAATGCCAATTGTTACAAAAGGGAAGATCGTGGATTGGGGAGGGTTTGAAATAAAATGGCTTTTCAGGTTTTGTATGTTTGAGAATGGTCTTAGATCAGAACTGTTTGCTGCTGCCTAAGACAGAAGAGACTTCCTTCCAAAAGGATGTGTGAAAAAGAAGAATAAGCGTCTATTCATATGAAGTGGTTAATGTCTATGCAAAAACAGTAAACTTTTCTTATCTATATATTCCAGTGATTTAGTTGGCCTTTTTATTACAGTCAACAGATTGTATTCAGCTCTAAATTGAATTTCAAATTTGTGTATTTTCCCCTCAGGTATGGAGTACCAGGTTCCAAGGCGGAGCTTTTTGAGACAACCATGCGTTCTGCCGCTCCAGAACTATTCCAGTGGCAACCGGATCTGCTGCACCAGCTGGTTACCATCATGAACCCCAATACACTCATGAGGGCAGGAGTTCCTGTTTACAGGTGAGTGTGACACAAGGATCACACCTAGCACCAATTCTATTTTTACTCTATTTTTAATCTTGCATTTATATGTTTTTTTTCTCGCAGAACTGACCAGAACGCTGGAGAATTTGTCATCACATTTCCCCGTGCCTATCACGCAGGCTTCAACCAAGGGTACAACTTTGCTGAAGCTGTCAACTTCACTCCTGCTGACTGGGTAAGTTTGTATTCAGATTTAGTCTAATATCTTCAATCTGTGAATTGTGTTTAATTATGTTTCTCAAGGTTTTACTATCTGGAGCTTTCATTCATTTTCTCTTCAAAAATTCAGCAAAAAAAACCTTAAAAAGTGATTCATTAACATTGAAGTTTCAGTATGAGACTTTTAAAACAGAAATTAGTTACTCATTGTATGTATTTTGTTCACTTCCACAGTTGAAGATTGGACGTGAATGCATATCCCACTATTCCAACCTTCGTCGCTATTGCGTTTTCTCCCACGATGAACTAGTATGCAAGATGGCTCTGGAAGCTGAAGCCCTTGAAGCCACGGTCGCTTTGGCCACGTACAGCGATATGGGGGCCATGCTGCACCACGAGAGGAAATTGAGAAAGAGCATTCTCGATTGGGTGAGTCTTAGTTGAATCTTAAAAAGTATTGGTCTCAGATGTGATCCCTGTGGAAAACTGAATCATTTTGTTTTCATATAGGGAGTTACTGAGGCTGAAAGGGAGGCCTTTGAATTGTTGCCGGATGATGAGAGGCAGTGCATCATGTGTAAGACCACGTGCTTCCTTTCTGCGGTGACGTGTCCTTGCAGCGAGACCCTGGCGTGCCTTCGTCACTACAGCGTGTTGTGCAACTGTCCTCCACATAACCACAAACTAAGGTAATTATAACATTGTATGTTATATTTTTTTCTCCACTCTCCTTGTGACCTAGTAATAATTCCACCTGCGGTATGCTTATTGGCGTCAGTAACATTGATCAACTTACTTTTAGAATCTTAAACCACTCTCTAACTAGATTTTGGCTGTTGTTTCTAAATTCAGGGAAAGGCCTTATGCTGCTTATAAAATAAAGCTTTGTATAAGCATCTTCATTGACAGTATGCCGATCGAGTATTAGATGAACTCTAGCAATAAAACTAAAAATAAAAAACAAAATGCTTGATAATCATGATATGGGGCTGTCCATATATTACGTCATTCGCATTAAGGGGGGGGGAGTCTGGTCTGCGGATGATGGCAAATGATGTACGAGTACCAAAAGTGACATCGTTCTTGTAAATACCAATTTCTACAAAATATATAAAATATTATGTAAGTAATATAACATTATTAATTATTAGGCTCATCCATTATTACAGCAAGAGGGGGGGGGGGGGTAATTAGATAATGACTATAGGATGATTGTAAGGGGGGGGGGTCGAAAATCGGCCAAAATCGATGATGTAATTTATGGACGGCCCCATATCAGAATAATTAAAAATGTCATTTTTACTATTTTCATAAACATCCAATTTCTTTGCAGATATCGCTATACCTTAGATGAGCTGACACAGATGCTGTCTGCCTTAGAGCGCCGTTCAGAGTCCTTCAAAGAATGGGCAGACTCTGTATCTAATGCCCTGGACCCTGACACACCAAAGTCTTGTGACCTAGAGGGACTTAGGCAACATTTAAGAAGGGCTCAACAACTCAAGGTAACTAAAACAATTTCATTGTTTTTGAATTTTGGAATCTTTTGTGGTGTCCCTCAAGGCTCTTGATATATCTCCAGGTCTATTCATTAATATTTATTTCTTCACAGATGCAGAAGTCTGACCTTGTCCGTGCATTAGAAGTGGCCATAGAGGATGCAGAGAAGTGCGCCTCAGTCATCCATCAGCTGGACTTGAACAAGATGAGGACCAGAACCCGACACAGCGCTGATCTCAAATACAGACTGACTGTTGAAGAGCTGACTCTGTTTTGTGAAGAGATTGATGGGCTGGCGTGTGTGCTACCTGAAGGTAAGACAAAAACAAACATTAACAAATATTAAGAAATGGAGTCAAAACAAAGTTCCAAGTCTTCAATGGAATAGACAGAAGAACAAAAGAGATAATAGTGCTCACCAAGTAAATCATCCATAAAGATCAGTTAAAATGGAGTTCGAAAGATGTTCCAAGGTTGTTTTTTGCAATCAAACGTCACTGACCCTCGTGACTAAGCTTCTTAGTTACCAATTTTAGCTAAGCAACTTAGCTTAGTACCTAATAACAAAATATAAGTTAGCTTTTTCTCTAGTAACCTAGCTAGGTGACATCACAATTTTTTGATGTTGATGATGATGATGTCTCCATCCTTCCGGGCTTGTAGGCCATGTTCAATATTGTAGGCTGCTTATTCTTTTTTCTCTTTTTGCAACGTTTCGTCAGTGACGTGCGACTGACTTCTTCAGGGCTTCTTCTTCGACTGATCGCTTTGATTTGAGCATGCGGTATTTATGTGTCTATGTGGAGTGGGCGGGGCTTGTAAATTTGGCGGGAAAGGAATAAGAATAAGCAGCCTACAATATTGAACATGGCCTACAAGCCCGGAAGGATGGAGACATCATCATCATCAACATCATCTGAAAGCCTTAAAACACTTATCACAATTTTTTGTTTATGTCAGACTCCATTGTATACTAAATGCACAACTTGGATATGTATGGGATAGGATAGTCAACTTAATTTGATTTTTTAGGCTCGGCTGTGAAGGAGGTACTCCGACAGACCATCGAGCTGGAGAAGACGGCTGAATTGCTGCTGGTCGGTGAGCCTGGAGCCAGTCCATCCAAGATCCGGGAGCTGGAGGCGTGCGCGGAGAAGGGAGCGGCCCTGTGCATACAGCTGCCCAAGCTGCCTCACATCAACAATAGACTGCAACAGGTACAAAAAAAAATTGATCTTTATTGTGGTTCTTCAATATTTTTTTAGTTGCTTTTTACAGAATAGATCAGTGTGGCCTGATGTTCGAGTTGAGCTATGGATGTCAGCCGATATTGAGTATTGATTGTATTGTTGAGAAATGCTGCTATACGAGTCTTCAAAAAATTGTGGTAAATCCTATAATTTCAGAAGTTATAAGCCTTCCAATCCTATGCTTAACTTTTATTGAATAGTATTTATTGTTCATTTGATAACAAATAATATTAAAAAAATCTTGAAATTATAATTTTTATCGTAAGCACTAATAACAGTAGGTATCTAATTCTTCTGCTTCACAAATCCTGTCAAGTCTTCCTGGTCATTTGAGAAAGCCTTTGTCTCTTGGTAGCGTGAAACAGCTCCTGAAGTTCAGATCTTAGTTCATTCTTAAATGGTACTAAGTTTAAAAATCGTGATGTAAAATATTTCATCAATTTGTTTAAATTCACAGGAAAAGTTCTTGGAGGAGGTAAAAATCTTGCGTGAGGATTACGACAGTCTCAGTTTGGATGTGATTGGAAGACTCCTGGAGCAGGGCAGTAAGATACAGCCCCACTACAGAGTAGAAGTGCAGCTGGCATATCTGCAAAACATCAAGACTCAGGTGAGAGGAGTCCCACAGGGATACACATTGAGCCCTTATCGTTTTACACTCTTCAATATTTTTCATTTTTTAATGTTTTGAATAGGTAGAGAAATGGGAGGAGAAGGCCCGCGCTGTATTGTCACCAGATTCTGAGCATCAGACCTTGGAAGAGACTGAAGCCCTGTTAAAAGAAGCTGATGCCATAGAAGCTCTGTTGCCCAGCAAACAACAATTGACTCAAGCAGTGACACATGCCAAAGATTGGCTCCAAAAGGTAACAACACCAAACATTTGTTGTCATAAATATACACATCAGCATTCATCTATAATAATAATCTATAATCTAAGTTGCAAGGATATATTCATTTAAAGCTCTCAGATGTATGCCCACAAACCAACAAGTGTAGTTCGCGCTTACAAATGCTGAATGTGTACTTACAAATAAAATCCAAACCTCAAATGAACATAAGCCCCACAACTTTTGCCGACCTTCCCTGAAACAGGGGTGACATTGGCAAAGTGAACCATTTTTTACAGTATGGGTGGTCAGCCTCATACCAACCTATAAGTCAAGGAATATGAATAATAAATTACATTTAAATATAAAAAAGAACAAAACCTTACAAAGAAATCTATACAAAAAAAGTCAAAAATTTCCTATGCAAAAAAAAAAAATGTAGCAAATGAATACAACATTAGAAATCAACATTGCAGATTAGCCGCCACTTCTTCCTGTCCTTGCATACTTCTTTCATTTCATCCAGAGTCATAACCTTTTTCATACAAGTCCTCCTTTTATTATGACTCTGGATATCCCATTCATTCGCTATTTCAGAGATTTGATCCTTCCATACTTTTCTCGGTCTTCCTCTACCACGACATCCATCTATTCTAGCAACATATACTTTCTTCGTCAATCTTTCATCACTCATTCTCTCCAAATGCCCGAACCATCTTAACATACTTCTTTTAATCTTCACTTTCACACTTTCCCTTACACCACATTCTTCTCTTACAAAATCATTCCTCACCCTGTCACTTCGTTTTTTCCCAATCATACTTCTTAGATAGTCCATTTCTACTGTATGGACTTTACTAATTTCCCTTTCACTCACCGTCCAGGCTTCACTTCCATACATCAAGGTTGGCACTAGTATACCACCGTGCACCGCCAATCTAACATTTTTTGAGAGATTTTGGTTCCTGGCGATGCAAGCGGTCGCACCCAGTACACACCTGCCTTTCATTATTCTTCTTTCAAATTCACCTGCCATTCTTCCATCTTTTTCAAACTTACTTCCCAAATATACAAACTCATCATTGGCATATAGACCAAAAAAAAGGTTTAGAAGATTCCTATTCCTCAATTTTTACTCAAATCTCTTCGTTGGATCTATTAGTTCTTTTTTCCTTTTTCAGCTTTTAGGTTTTGGAATTCAAACTCTTGTATCTTTGTTTAGCCCATCAGTCATGCTTTCATAAGCAGGCTCTTGTGGGTCTAACCTAGAAAAAATACTTTAATCCAAATATGTTATGGATTTTCCCCCAGGTTGAAGAGATGCAGTCCAAGGAGAGTTATCCCTACTTTTCCACACTGGAGGCAATAGTCAAACGTGGTTCTGCCATCGCCATCAACTTGTATGAGAAAGACTCTCTGGCCAGTTCACTAGAATCAGCTAGGCAGTGGAAAGAGCGCACCGCAAAGACATTCCTCAGGAAGAACAGTCAACACAGTCTGATGGAGGCACTCAGGTAACTTGGAACTATTCATATGATACATTTCAACTTCCAAATATTTCAGACCTGTTTTTATCCCATAAGCTTCAGGGTCAGATTATTCTGGAGACACTGTGTCTCATCTTTCTATTTACTCACCTTCACAGATGTGAATATTTTGGGTTTCCGATTGAGCTGTGATAAATATACATGTTAGGATGATTTAGTGAGCGCTGTTGTTGTCTTTGGGCTTGATTGTTGCTGTAGAAAGCACCAGTTCTCAAGCAAGACCCGTTTGCTGTAAAGCTGAATGGACCTGCGGTGCCCAGTCTTTTGAATTTTTCAACCCAGCAAAGAACATATTTGAAAATTAAATATATTTTTTTTTTGCTCCGCCGGGGATTGAACCTACAACCTTCTGATTACCAATCACTAGACTATGAACCGGTTGATCTATTATGTAACCTGTCAAAATGTGTCATCTATTCATCGAGGCTGTTTCAATGATTTCCTCATTCTTTATGTGACTTGACAGTCCCCGCACCGACATCCTGTCAGGCCCCCGTCGTCCGGGCCGCAAGGGAGCCCCATCAGCCGAGGCCGAGCTCTTCATGAGGAACTTCAGCGAGGAGCGCAGCCCCACGCAGATAGTGTGCGCCTTCAAGGCGGCCGAGGATAGAGAGTCGGCCAGCATGAGAGAACTCAGGTCTGTGTAATACCAAGTGCTTGTGTCTTCTAATTAACCACACTTGAAAATAATTAGTTTGATTATTTGCAGAGCACGGAATTTACGCAAGGATATCAGAGTACCAAAGCCCGGAGTGACATTCTGTCATTGTCAGAAGAGACAGTACGGCGTCATGACACAGTGTGAACTGTGCAAGGAATGGTTCCACAGTGAGTATAACTACTTGTATACAATAAGAGTACTTGTATACAGTTCAATTGAAGTTAGTTCTAATTTTTTTTATATGATTTTTGAATCATCAAGTCAGATAACGGAGTGAATAGTTCTTGGATTTTTTTAAAATTATTTGCTAAAATTTTGTGTCTTCCATAAAAATAAGACTTGGAGCAGTACCCAAGAATACTTCACCAAAACTATTAATTTTCAAGTTCTCACATTAATGTCTTCTCAAACTAAAGGAATAACAGTTCTGGAATCTAAATTCATAGCTAAAATACTTGAAAAACCAGGAGGTGTACCACAAGGCTCCAGCTTGTCCCTACTTTTGTTTACATTATTCATATTGTGATTGTTTCTCTAGGCGGCTGCATGACACCGCGCACTTCTTCAGGAGACTCGCCCACCCCGGGAGACGATCCGTCTTCCTCTCCGACCCAAGCACCACTGTCTCCTCCCTTGCCCGGAGCACCCGACAGCAACAGGTTCCTGTGCAGTCTTTGCCTGAGAACTAGACGACCCAGATTGGAGGTAAGAAGTTTATTTAATTTAGCACTTAATATTGACTTTTAGGACTTATGCATCTTCTTTAAAATTGTCTATTACAAGCATACTACAATGCAGAGTACAATGAGATGCTTTGAGCATCTAGAGAGAGTAGACAATGAAAAGACCGAGAAATTATTGCAAATTGAATCGCGCTGCAATTTGCAGAGTAAGACAAAGAGAACAGGATGCATAAGAGAGCTATGAACATTAATATATATCTGAGGAGATACTGGCTACTCCTAATGAAATGTTGGCTGGATACAAAAAGTGGGTCAAGAGGATCTTATTAAAAACTTCGGCTATTTTAAAAGATGAGCAATATTGTCAATAGTCAGCATGAACTCAAGCAGTTCCAGTTGCAGCAAGCTGTATGAATTTCATTGGTACACAAATCCATCCTAGAGCAGTTTTGAAAGTTTTTGTCTCTTCTCATCTCATTTTCTTACGCAACGCAACGCAACTAAAAAAAACGCAACTAAGCTACACATATAGTGTAACTTCTTGCCTGCGTTATCCCCGAAGGGGTCGCATGTGGCGCTTCGGGACCTATTTATTTTTACAGGTAAGGGGGCCGGCCTCACACCAACCACTTTCAGTTGAAGGGGGGGTTTCCCAGCTCCCGGGGGGCTGGTTCTCATTTCTTGTGAAGGCTGAGTAAACCTTTGAGATCGAACCCTTGCTCTCGGCATGGAATGCAAGCATTCTACCAATTGAGCTATCAACCTTTTTATGAGCTTGATCGTCGTCGCTTCAAAGCGCCAACTCTCAAGCAAGACCCAGTTGCTGTAAGGCTGGATGGACCTTTGGTGACCGGTCATTGGTAAAGGTTTTATGAATTTTTCAACCCAGCGAAGAGCAAATTTGAAAATATAAATAGTATATTTTTTGTGCTCCGCCGGGAATCGAACCCACAACCTTCCCATTCAGAGTCCGCAGTGTTACCACTGAGCTACGGACCAGTCATAACTTCCTAATTACAATCTCCTTAATCTGATCACTCCATACTATTCTCGGTCGTCCCCTACCTCTTTTTCCTCTCACACTTCCTCTGTATATGTACTTTGTCAGTCTATCATCATCCATTCTTTCCACATGCCCAAACCATCTCATCACATTGCTGAATGTCCTTGTAATGCTCAACATCATATTGTAGGTGATACTTGGTCTCCTGGTGGCGCTGCAGCGTCTCCCTGTGCGTCTGGCTGAAGGCGAGGCTCTGCAGTGCCTGACTGAGCGCGCCATGGCCTGGCAGGATGGTGCAAGGGCTCTGTTGGCAACTAGGGAAGCGGCGCGGGCATTAGCCGCTGAACAGGTTAATACTTTATTAATTTGTGACTCTAATCCCAACATGTTCCATTGATTCCATTCTGTTGAACCATAATTTTCAATCACAAGGTATTTCATCAACCTTTTATTGGAAATTGGGAGGAGAATGGGTTTGAGGAGAGATGCCATACAGCTTCTTGAAATGGTAAGTTTGGGGACGGCTGCAGGGACAAGAGGAGTTGGAGGCGCAGTATTAGGGACATTGACTTATGAAATCTGGGGACTAGAAATTATTTTAACAAAAATATACATTATATATTGTATTGTATATATAATATACATTATATATTGAAGAATCAACAAGTGTGCAACATAACATAAAACACAAATATAAGCCGATTAAACCATGGATCACACATGGGCTAGTAGTATCAATCCGACATAAAGAAACTCTGTATAAACAAACCCGTCAACAACCAAACAATCTAAAATTGCTCAAATATTTTAAAAAATTTAAAAAAAAGCTTACATATTTAATAAAATCCACAAAAGAAAATTATTACAAACATAAATTAGAACAAACCAAAAATAACCCTAAAAATGTATGGTCTGTTATAAACGATTTTCTTGAAAAAAACAAAAACATGAAAAATGAAATAATAGCCATTAATCATGAAAACGAAACCACGTGCTGTAGAGAAAATCCCTCAAAAGCTGCTAATATTTTCAACAATTTCTTTTCAAGTGTTGGAAAAAATTTAGCTCAGCAAATACCTGGAAAAAGTACTTCTCCCGAATTAAAGTGCAATATAGAAGAGAAACACATGATATATATATTTCAACCCACAACAAGGGAAGAAATAGAGACAGTAATTAGCAATCTGAAAAACGGTACGGCGCCTGGATATGATGCTCTTTCTGCTGAAACTTTAAAACATATTAAAGAACAAATATCGAAACCACTACAACATATAATTAATTTGAGTTTTGAAAGTGGAACGTTTCCTTCAAATTACAAAAAAACAATAATAACACCCATATTTAAGACAGGAAATCGGGAAAAAGTAAACAATTACCGACCCATTTCTGTTATATCTAACATAGCAAAAATTTTTGAAAAATTAGCAAAAATTAGGTTAATTAAATTTATAAAAGCCAACAATATAATACACGATAACCAATTCGGATTCATGGAAAACAGAAGTACTCAAGATGCCATCGCGAAAATAACGAACTTAATTCATAGCTCACTTGACCAATCTTTTAAATGTATCGGAATTTTCATTGATTTAAAAAAAGCATTTGATAGCATCTCTCACGAAAAACTAATTGTAAAACTGAATTCAATTGGGATAAAATTAAAAGCGTTACAATGGATAAAAAGTTACTTATATCAGAGATCTCAAATAGTTAAAATTAATAGTTCTTATAGTCAACCATCAACCGGTGAATTTGGTATCCCACAAGGTACTGTACTGGGTCCATTACTATTCATTTTATACACAAATGATATTTTCACTCTAAAACTCAATGGAAAAATAATATCTTATGCAGATGATACTGCCATTATATTGGAGGGACAAGATTGGCGCTCTATTAATGAACGAGCAAATCTTGACATGAATATACTGAAGGGGTGGTTCGATAGTAATATATTATCACTAAATATTGAAAAAACTCAATTCATTTCTTTCGCAATAAATAAATTTAATTCAGAGCCGCCAATTAAAATCATCATACACAGTCAGAATTGCAATGAAACTAAAAACTGTGAAAACACATGTTCAACACTAACTTCAACTAAAAATATAAAATACCTAGGCATTATTATAGATCAAAATATGAAGTGGAAAAATCACATAATGGAACTGGTCAAACGAATACGAAAATGTATTTACATATTCATAAGACTCAGAAACATTCTTAAAATCGAACAATTAAAAATGGTATACTACTCAATTGTACAATCAATGCTGCAATATGGCATAATTGGATGGGGGGGATCATATGATAATATTTTAAATTCAGTCAAAATAGCTCAGAGATTAATTATTAAAGTAATTCTAAAAAAGCCACCAACATTTTCAACAGAATCTTTATTCAAAATTTTTAAGGTACCAACTATAGAACAAATTTTCAAACTGTACTCTATTCTGGAAATAATAAAAATTGACAAAGCAAAACAATTTGAAAGAGCTATATCAAGGAGAAGACAAAATTTTATAACAATTCCTAAATTTAAAACAAAACAATTCGAGAATAATTTTATCTGTAGGGGAATAAAATACTATAACATATTGCCAAATGAAATCAAAATAATTAAGGATGTTAAAAAAATTAAGTTTAAAATAAAAAAATATATATATTCATAGTTCTACTTATTGATTGGTTGTTTCTAATTTCTGGTTTTTTTCATTTTTTATATTGTTAGTTTATTTTTTGATTTATTCTTGTGTATTACCTTTATTTTTTTCCTTTAAGTATTATATTAAGTTTTTATCTCATTATATTATATAGAATATAAATTAAGAACATAATTTATTTAAGATAGCTGCGATTCCCTCACCAAGCACAAGAGCTTGGCTCTTCAATTGGTGAGGAAATAACAATTAAGTTTTTATTATTATTTAGAAATATTACTTGTTTTAAAATAAATTTGTATTTATATTTTGTTAAATAAAAATAATAAAAAAAAAAAAAAAATATCTATATCAACTTACGAAAATAGGCCTTAGTAAAGAAGAGAACAAAGAACTTTACAGTTGCATTAGAAAACATAAAATTTGACATGTTTTAAAAACATGTCTGGTATGACTACACAACTGCAACGTTTGACAGGACTGAGACAAATATGGTAGATAGTATGTATCAATGCAGTAAATAAGTTTCTGCTCCTCTATGTTATTACTCAATGATTAGGGAGGCTAATCTAAATCTAAGTTGCAAAGATATGTATCATTTGAGATTCATATTAAATGTATTTCCACAAGCAGACACGCATAATTTCGCGCTCACACATGCCGCATGTGGACCTACAGTATAAAAAACCCAATCTCAAATGAATATAAGACCTGCAACTGTTGCCGACCTTCCCTGAAACAGGGGTGACATTGGCAAAGTGAACAATTTTTTACAGTATGGGTGGTCAGCCTCATGACTTGCCATGGACTGACTTGACATGTCAGGCCATGGCTTGATTTTGGCTTTATTACCATTACAGAGAGATTTTAGGATCAATGATATGTGCATGATTGAATAAATAAATAAACAGGAGAAGAAATATTTTAACTGTTTTTGTTTGTCTAGGTCACAATCAAAGCTGAGAAGATGATGTCGTCCAAGGGAACTAAGAACCCTGATGTTCCTCGTCCACACCAGCTCAGTTCCAACGCAAATATGTCACCTGAGAGCGACATGCATGCCAACAGGTCAGTTCATTATTTGACTAATACAATTATTTTCAAACATTCCTCAAGGATCACACTTATCCCCATTGTTTTTCAATATCTATTTTCCTTCAATTTACTGCGTTCTGATTCCTATTTCCGCTTACCGTAGAGATATCCCTCAAGGATCATACATATACCCTCTATTGTTTATTATACACAAATGGAAGCTTTTATTATTATTTGTGCCGTTTAACGGATTCTGCATATTTCACAGGAACAGTTCAGCAGCGGAGCATGCATATTCTGCTTCACCGCAGTCCTTGTCCAGGACAGATCCCTCCCGCCAACCCAACAGAACGAGGCTGTCTCCACACATGCTGCACCGGTTTGAAGAACTGATGATGGAAGGCGATCTGCTTGAGGTAAGATAAATCAACAACTACTTTTACATCTCCTATTGTCAGCTTAGATTATATAAATTATTATAGGTCAAGTGGCCGATCTTTCTAGCGTATTTGGAATAGAATAACGCTGGTTCGATCCCCGCCTGGGTCCATTGACCATAACTTTGACCCTGGGTCAACGGATGTCATTGGGTAATTGGTAATTAATAATTCATTGAAGTATACAATAATGAATTACTAATTGATATAATTAATAACTGTTTCTGGCCAGGCAGAATAGGTTGGTAAATTGCGTTCCTCTTCACAAATCATGTTTTTTCTTAAATAAATTAAAAAATTTAAATTTAAGATTGAATTATGAACTCTTTTCTTGGCAGACGAACGTCACACTTGTTATTTTGTCTATGTTAATTCATGTTCAGACCTCATTGCTGTACAATTTTAAATACAACATGTGATTCTTGTGTCCAGGTGTCGTTGCTGGAGACCAGCCACCTGTGGATGGTGGTGCGGGGATGCTCAGACTCCAACAGCTCGGGCACTCGGGGAGTGTGGAACGAGAGAGCCGGGAGGCCTGCAGCCAAGAGGCCCGGCCAGGCCGCGCTGCAGAGGAGGCAGCATCTCAAGAGGCGCAAGGAGCAGCGAGGTGAGGGCAACCATGAAGTTTCACATTTAATATGCAATGATGATAATAATAATAATAATAACATTAGGAAAGCAGTTCCTTGACTTATAGGTTGGTATGCGGCTGACCACCCATACTGTAAAAAAAAAATGGTTCACTTTGCCAATGTCACCCCTGTCTCAGGGAAGGACGGCAAGAGTTGCAGGGCTTATGTTCATTTGAGATGGGTTCTTATAATGTAGGTCCACGTGCGGCATGTGTTAGTGCGAAATTATACATGTCTGCTTGTGGGAATGCACTTGATATAAATCTTAAATGATATATATCCTTGCAGCTTAGATTAGATTAGATTAGATGATTTATTTGGTGAGCGCTGTTTTTGCGTGAATCACACCTCAAGAGCCCTCTGCGAGCTTGGTCGTGGCTATAGAAAGCGCCAATTCTCCCCAGGAATTCTCAGTGCAGGAATCTGAACATTGAAAAAAACTATAAGAACTACAATTTTTGTGTTTATGAATTTACAAAGTTTCAAGGGCAATTAGTTGTCTACCCTTGCACCCGGAATACAGAACCTTGACACTTTCATCATTCCTTGACTTATAGGTTAGTATGAGACTGACCACCCATACTGTAAAAAATGGTTCACTTTGCCAATGTAACCCCTGTTTCAGGGAAGCTCGGCAAGAGTCGGGGGTATATGTTAATTTGAGGTATGAGTTTTCTATGTTGTAGGTTCACATGCGACATGTGTAAGCGTGAACTTATGTACGTGTCTGCTTGTGAGAATGCATATAATGTGAATCTGCAATGTTACATATTTTTGTAACTTAGATTAAATAAGATTAAAAATAAACACGGAAACGGGAAACCATATTTCACACCCTTGGTGGGAATCAAAGCCTAGCCCTCTGGCATGGAATGCAAGCATTTTACTAAGTGAGGTGTCCATGGTTGTTAAACACACAAAAAAGTGTTTTTCACAAATAAGTATTCCTTGGAAAGATTACCCTTGGAAAGCAGACACACTCCTATTGATCTATTAGCCGTATGCTTTATTGTTGTTGTTAGTTGCAGGCATGCTCCCCGGCAAGGTGATCCCACTGAAGAAGCCGCGCAAGTCCCCGTCGCCCAGCAACTCTGCCCCCTCGCCGTCTCCCGTGGCGGGCGGCCAGGCCTCGGCTCCTCCAGCATCAGCGGCAGCGGCGGCAGCAGCATGCGGGGCAGCCGGAGCAGCGAGGAGGCCAGGAGCACAGCCCACGGCCACCAACTATCTCAACAGGAAGCAGGGCATGCCGGTGAGACATCTACACATCTGCAGGATTACGAATATGACTGACGCCAAGTATATGTTGCAAGAATAGATGGATGTCGTGGTAGAGGAAGACCGAGAAAGGTATGGATGGACCAAATTCCTGAAATAGCGAATGAATGGGATATCCAGAGTCTTAATAAAAGGAGAGCTTGTATGAAAAAGGTTATGACTCTGGATGAAATGAAAGAAGTATGTAAGCACCGAAAAAATGGCGGTTGATCTGTAATGTTAGCAGCTAGGGGTTTTTAAATTAGAATTTTGGTTTCTGTTTTAGTTTTGATGTCCATCCATATTATTATTTATTGATTTTAAAAATTAAATTTGTTTTGCATGTTCCTTGACTTATAGGTTGCTATGCGGCTGACCACCCATGCTGTAGAAAATGAAAATGGTTTGCTTATGTCACACCTGTTTCAGAGAAGGTCAGGAAGAGTTACAGGGCTATGTTCATTTGAGATTGGGTTTTTATATTGTAGGTCCACATGTGGCATGTGTTAGGGCGAACTTATACATGTCTGAATGAATCTCAAATGATATATATTTTTTTGCAACATAGATATAGATATAGACTACAGCAATGCAGTGTTTGACAGGACTGAGTCAAATGTGGACTGTAGTGTGTATCAATGCAGTAAATTAGTTACTACACATTGATAACACCTCTGTACTTGTAGAGATTTGATGTAATTGTTGTTTGTATATTCCAGGGTGTACCCGGGGGCAGCAGCCTGATGATGAAGAAGCACTACCTGGCCAAGCAGGAGAGGAGGCGTCGCGGCATGGCGCGCAAACCTGAGAGGCCCAACGTCAAACCTGTGCGCAGACCTACGGCTCAAGGTAACCATGCATTCTTGTATATTTGACCAAACTAAGCAATTTATTTGATGATATGGCAGGGAGCAGCTAGGAGCGCAATTTGAGCATTGCTTTAGCGTCAGTAACTTGGATCTCTGTAAGATAGTTCACCAATGGGCGAGCATGTAGGATCTTGAGTCAGCTCGATACTTGGTAAATTCTCAGGAAGACCCTTAGAAGAATTAGCTTTGTATCAGAGCGTTCTGTGATGCCCCTCAGGATGGAAGTGTGAGTACGGAACGGGTGTGAGGAGGGTTTGTGCAATGTATCCGTAAACTATGGTGCCATTTAAAATGAAGAATACAGGTTTAAATCAATCATTTTGTTCATCTGAAGGTCCTCCCAAGATGAAGAAGGAGCGTGCAGAAGGTGTGCATGGTCGCTCCTCATTGTCAAGCAGCTCTGGTAACGCTAGCTCCAACGAAGACGAAGAAGACTGCTCTGCACACACTTGTCTCAGACCTACAGGTGAGTGGAAGTTCTACATTCTCTATTTCATGTGGTCTTCCAGCTGGAAGTAGACCAATGTTCATCTCATACACTTGTTCTTGTTGGTGTACTCGAATCTATTGAAGGACCGCGAGGAAGAAAAACAAGGATATTACATTACCTATTGAAGTGAAGAACTTAAACATGATTAGTTGTAACTGTAGGTCCATCAAGGATGCCTTCTAGGTCCTTTGTTCTGTATAATATTTGTAAATCATTTACTAAATTATGGTTTCATAAGCTACAGTGTGAGTGAGTCTATCATGGCTCATTCTGGAGACATGGTATCTCATCTTACTATGTCCTCTATTTCACAGACTTTTATGTGGTCTTCCAGCTGGACGTTGACCAATTGTCATCTCATAAGCTACGGTGTGAGTGAGTCTATCATGGCTCATTCTGGAGACATGGTCTCTCATCTTACTATGTCCTCTATTTTGCAGACTTTTATGTGGTCTTCCAACTGGAAGTTCACCAATTGTCATCTCATGAGCTACAGTGTGAGTGAGTCTTATCATGGTTCCTTATGGAGACATGGCCTCTCATCTTACTATGTCCTCTATCGCACAGGCTTTAATGATGTCTTCTTAATAGCTACCATGTCTAATGTTGTCTTCTATTTCATGCTTTATTTTGAATCATGTTTCTTAAATTATGTTTCACTTCTTAGGTAAAGAAGTGGATTGGGTGCAATGTGACGCTGGCTGCGAAAAGTGGTTCCATCTCCATTGCGTCGGACTCAACAAGACATCACTCAAAGACGACGAAGACTACTATTGCGTCATCTGTACCGGTAAACCTTCCTCGACCAGTCCAAATCTCAGCAAGACGAAGGAGACGAACCAGACATTGTCGGCAGAGGACAGTGGTAAGAGTCCTCGCAGGGAGAGTAAGAATAACAAGAGCTTGACGTGCGACGAAAAGATGATGGATGACGAAAAGGTGGACGGGAAGAAGCAAAATGACGACGCAGACAAAAAATAAATTGGTCGCTTTTTTTATAATAATTTGAAGAGTAGGATTTTTTAAGTAATATAATATCGCTTCACAGAATTAAAATAATAAATTAAAAATCACAGTTTGTTATGCTATTGGAGTCAAATAGAACCAGAGGTGGCAATTCAGTTGTTTTCTGAGAATGGGATTAATATATGGAAATATAGGATAGTTTTTCTCAACATTTCCATGTATATATCTAATTTACAAAAATACTCTATTGCCGCTGGTGATTCTTAAGGACTTGTTTGTGCTTTGGACTTCTGTATTTTTCAACATTAAATTTTAAAATGACGTTTTAAAAAATTTGACCCAAATTTTCATGCAATTACTTGTTTTTTAACCATCATTCATTTAACATTTGAGTCTGTAAAGAACCAAAGGCGACAATCTAGGTTGTTTTTATTCACGTTTTCGCTTCTGAATATTCCAGCTGTATGAATACCCCCAGTACGGAATACTTTTTCAAGCACATTTATTGATTTCCTACCTTAATTGATTGACGACACTTCAAACTATGTGAACAGTCACACGTATTAGTTATTCAAGAACAAAAATCACAAAGGTTTATCACATATTTCCACTTGAAGACTTTTGAATTCTTAACACAGATGTCAAGGATAAGTTCAAAGTTGGATGACGTCTATGATTGACAGCCGCACTGTATGCAAGTTTACACTTGACGCCTATGCGTGTCACCCGGAGTTGAAAGGTTAAACGTGATAAGTGAATATGAAACCACAGAAGTATTTTGTCATAATTTCCATGTCTTTCTCATATTTTTGAAAACAAAAAACATACTTGGTTGCTGCCTCTGGTTCTACGCATAAGATTATTAGGATGATTTATTTGGTGAGCGCTGTTTTTGTGTGTATCACACCTCAAGAGCCCTCTATCTCATTGGAAGAAATATTTTTTTGGTACGTTTGCAATTATCAACATTTTGACAGCAACTAAAGTATCCTAAGGTAAGGTTTTTAAGTTGCCGTCGGTCAGGTTTAATTGAAGCTATAACATGTTTATTTTTAACTCTACATTATACAAAAAAAAAGAGAAATGCAAAATAATATTCATGTGTGTAATATGTATAAACAATTGAAACAAAAGATCTCAGAATATTATTCTCTGTATATATTATAAAGGCCGGAAAATAAGGGAATTTTTATATATTGTTAAAAGGAAGAAGAAAAACACCAAATCTGCAAATAAAAACTAGAAGAAGAATATTAAAAAGATTTTAATTTTAAAACACTTGAAATGGACTTGGCAACAGCTATTTTTGACATTGCAACATGTTTTTTGACATATAATCTAATCTAATCTAATCTAAGTTGCAAAGATATGTTACATTGGAGATTCACATTACATGCATTCCCACAACCAGACACGTACAAGTTCGCGCTTGCACGTGCCTCATGTGAGCCTACAACATAAAAACCAATCTCAAATGGACATACACCCTGCAACTCTTGCCGTCCTTCCCTGTAACAGGGGTGACATTGGCAAAGTGAACCATTTTTACAGCATGGGTGGTCAGCGGCATACCAACCTATAAGTCAAGGAACATTATTGTCTATGCAACAATTTGATCGGTGAATCGGTTTAAAATATCACCTGACTTTTTCAACTGAACACTTGAATGGTGTGTCTCTATATATAGCTACGCCACTTAAACTTAAGCTTATCTATCTAACTATAATCTTAGCTGCAAGGATATTTTAACATTCAAAGCTCATATCAAATGCATGCCCACAAACAAACACGTGTAAGTTTGCGCTTACAAATGCTGAATGTGTAGTTACAAATTAAAATCCAAACTTAAAATGAACATATAACCCTACATACAAATATAATTGTGCGATGTCGCAAAAATGTTGCAGAATATGTTGAGACACCACATTTTGGGCACAATAGTTGCAAAATTAAATCTGTTTTTTTTTAAATATGTTATATGAAACAAAAATGTGAAATACATTGAATACATAGACGGTACTGACTACTTTTTTTATTTTAATTTAATTTTTAATTAGATAACATCACCAATTTGTACAATTTATTTGAGAATGCAATTTTCATCTTTCACATAAGGCGAAATAAAAAAAGGTTAATTCTTCTTTACAAACAAGCTCTTTTGATTTTCGTTATTTAAGGATGGTTTTGTTATTGTAAATAAGGTTTATTTTGTTATTTTGTATGAAATCGATAAAACAAAATCATATTTTGAAGCATACATAGGAATGTCAGTCTATTTATTTTTTTGGGGTGAGGTGGCTTGCCTCATGCCAACGTATTCTAAGAGTAGGTAAAAATAATTAACAGCGTAATTTTAAAGTAATGTTTATTTTTGTTTATATTGATTACTTGTAAAATTTGTCCTACCCATTGTTTTTTGTTTTTTAAGAATCTTAAGGATTTTTTTGTAATAAAAAAAAATTTGAAATAAAAAAAATAATGAAATGAGGCGTCAGCGTCAAAGTGAAACATTTGATGCGTTTTCGAATTTAGAAGAGAATATTTTTAAAGTGAAGAAAAATGAAATTTTTAAAAATTTTGAATTAGGAATGTTTGTGCCTGACTAGCGCCCGACATCTGGTGGTAAATATTAAAAGTAATACTTAAAATTAAATAAATATATTTATAAAAATGGGTTCTTGTCTTGGATAACCATTTTTTGAGAGGCATTTCGTAATGTTACCCAAAGAATTTCAGTTTGGTTCGAGTCTAGGATTATCTAAAAAACATACCACAGACGTAAGATAAATTATAGAATTTTCAATAACAAAGAGACAATGTTGTCTAGAGGAAAATGGTTGGAGATACTAAAAAAAATTAACAAATAATATCACATCTAAGTTGACAGTAGGTACAATTAGAATGTTTATAATGGAACCTTTTTATTTTCATTAATAAAGGGAACAATCCAAGATTTACCGGTCCGTAGTCCGGTGGCAACACTTGGGACTCGTAAACGGAAAGTTGTGGGAGAGTCCAGGCGGAGCACAAAAATATACCATTTCTATTTTCAAATATGCTCTTCGCAGGGTTGAAAAATTCATAAAACCTTTACCAAAGACCGGTCACTAAAGGTCCATCCAGCCTTACAGCAACTGGATCTTGCTTGAGTATTGGCGCTTTGTAGCGACGACCAATCTCGTAAACAACAACTCTGCGGCACTACAACAAGTGTTGTAGACTCTGAAATCTAGGGAGTCGCCCGCACAGGGTTTCTTTAAAAAAAGAGGAAGGTTTTCATTTATTGCAAAGGCTAAGTAAACCTTGCCGGTTCCAAGAAAGCTTGAGAATATTTATTTTAGTATTTCTAATTGTGTATCCTACAATCGCAGCATTTTTCATATAAATAAAATTATTTTTACGCATTGTAAATTTTCATATAAAAATCTAAAAACACATAGAAAGTATATAAATATTAGATAAGTAAGTGTATTTGAATATTTTAGTGAATAGATTTAATGTTATAGATTAATACACACACACACACACGGCTTGTTGTAATTTAATTTTTCTTTTTCTTCTAATTATAATAAAATTAATTATTATCATTTTGATTTAGGTGATTTTTCAAATATAATAACGTATAAATATAGGTTATATGTCGTAGGAGGTAATTTATATGTTAGAAATTAATGTCGTTTACATTTTTTTTTGTCGCAGCTCGAAATAAAATAAAAAGTTACTTCGCAATTGATTCCCTATGAAAAGAAACCGATAACCTCTAGTGTGCCGACGATTTTCAGCCATTATCCAGCTACCAAACTCTTCGTTTTGATATTAATAATTATCTTCAAAGATACAAAACATATCTCCCATGCATTTTTTTTTTATCTCAAAAGCAGTGAAATAAAGTTTTTTTTTAAATTTAGTAAAACATCACCATTTACTGCACTGCCTCCTAGTAATATGATTACAAAAAAACATTGTGCTCTAAAAACAGGCATATAATATTATGTTCATTTGAGGTTTGGATTTTATTTGTAAGTACACATTCAGCATTTGTAAGCGCGAACTACACTTGTTGGTTTGTGGGCTTACATCTGAGAGCTTTAAATGAATATATCCTTGCAACTTAGATTATAGATTATAGATTATAGATGGGCATGTAAGCCTGGCAGGGACATAAATGCTTATTAGCGGGAAGTTGTGTAATGTAAATAAAACATTTTTGGTTATGTGTGTGTGGCATGTTAAATAAATTGAGAATTTCGTCTTCAATCAGTATACAAGGCATACTTACATTTTTTTTTAAATATTCACAACTGAAAATGAATGCTTTGAGTTTATTGGCTGGTAGTTTTATTCAATAGGAGTATGTTAAATCTAATTCTGCGTCAAAACTAAAAAAAAAAAAAAAAACTGTTACTTTCCGGCACACTGGAGGTTAAACGTATTGTATTATGTTCCTCTATTGCTTGTAAATTTTTTATATGAACATTTTTAAATAAAATTGTAAAATAGCAAAAATTTAAGTACGGTTTACAAAAATTCACCGCAATGTAAGAATATTGAAACCTGTATCATCTCGAGAACAAACATTTGCATGTTCTTCAGCTCTCGGTTCATGTTCTAAAGCATTCAACAACTGAGGGCTAGCTACACGAAAGGCGTTATCTTAGTATTTTGATGTGTTCCTCCTTCCATTAACTTTTAACTTCCTGCCCACCCTCTAGTGTGTTCATCACATAGCGTGTCATATTTTAGAATTTATTTAAAAGGATTTTCTATAAATGTCACTTGAAAAGTGCCATCTATTGTTTGCTACCACAAAGTTTTAATCTAACTTTTATTTTATGACAACAGATGGCAAAATCCACGCATAATTTTTTCAAAGAGATTTTTTATCAATGAAATCAATCCATTACAAAATATGAGTTGTATAGAAGCAAAGGCAGTTCTCTAAGATCTTTTTTTTTAAATTAAATAAAAATATGGAAATTATGAGAATAGTATTTTGGGTATATTTATCTAATTTAAAAAAAAAACCTTGCAGCTTTTGATTCTATACGATTCATTTTTGATTCCTTATGATTTTGTATTATTCAAATGCCTCATCATCTGATTTTTCATTCTTTCACCTTTTATATAAATAATAATTATTTTTAAGTTACTTTTAGGTATGTATGAATATTTTCCAAGACTTGTTTGGATTTAAAATATTGTATTGTTGCTTTAGAGAAAACCCAAATATGTTTTTTTTTGTTTGTTTTTTTAAAATATAACATTGATGTGGGTTATTTAAAAAAAATAAAACTATGTTGTAAAGTAACTGTTGTTTCATTTTTTTACCATTCGGGTTCCACACGCTCCATGCAGTTAAAAGTTGTTCTTTATGTGCAGCTTAGTTTTGTATTTATTTACCAAAAGTGTGTACCAACACTAGACAGTTTTGATTCACTGGCATCTGTCGCTCTTTAAAAGGCGCTGATGAAAACGCGACTAACCTACACATGCAGTGTAACTTCTTTCCGCGTTCCTCCCGAAGTATCGCATGTGGCGAGTGGAACCTATTTATTTTTACAGGTAAGGGTCCGGCCTTACGCCAGCACTTCAGTTGAAGTGAGGGTTTCCCAGCTCCTGAGGGGCTGGTACTCTTTCTAGTGAAGGTAGTATTTCTTGTTAAGGCTGAGTAAACCTTGCTGGTATTTTATATTGGGTTTGAAATAAACACCGAAATTGGAAATAATTTCTGACACCCTTGGTGGGATTCGAACCCGAGCTCTCGACATGGGATGCAAGCACTCCACCAACAGAGCTATGGACAGTTTGTTTCATGTATCTATTATCTTAGTTCTAATCTAATCTAATCTAAGCTGCAAAGATATATATCATTTAAGATTTATATTAAATGCATTCCCACAAGCAGACATGTATAATTTCGCGCTAACACATGCCGCATGTGGACCTACAATATAAAAACCCAATCTCAAATGAACATAAGCCCTGCAACTCTTGCCGTCCTTCCCTGTAACAGGGATGACGTTAGCAAAGTGAACCATTTTTACAGCATGGGTGGTCAGCCGCATATCAACCTATAAGTCAAGGAACATTCACGACAAATGACATTTTTGTAAAGACATTACATTTAAGATTCATATTAAATGCATTCCCATAAGTAGACACGTATAAGTTCGCGCTTACACAAACCGCATGTGGACTTACAAACCCATTTCATTATTTGGAAAAAAATCTTAGATTGCTCTCTTTGATTCTTTATGACTCATCATTCATTGAAGCTTTGGTCTACATACCGTGCTTTTTGTATTCGGCGAGTAAAATAAAATTAATTTGAAAGCACGGCGGCCTTCATACGTTCCCAAGATGGATTTGAGGATGTGGGCTGTCTTGTTAAAAAAATTATGGCATCAATTTTCCAGTCAACTAACTTTTATTGGCTCCAATGGCCAATAATATTTCTCATAAATAAATTGCTGCACCAATTTGACATCAATAATGGATTTAAAATACAAGAATCGAGGCTTGACGTACTATTCCCGTTACGAAATGTGAAAATCTAATATTTGAGTTGTATACTAAACTAAAACTAAATAGGATACAGTCAAAGTGGAAATAGCTAGAATGTCCCTGGAAAGTAACTTTTCCGGATTTGTTGCTATGGTCTATTGTTGCGGGAGCTTCCAGATGTTTTTCCCTTGAATACGATGGGTTTCTTCAGCGTGATGATGATGTCATTACAGTATCATCAACATCAAACTAATTATGCATTTGTATGAAGACCTGTCAATCCAAGATGGCCGCAAGTGAACAAATGATTTGTCTTCATACAAATATTACAAAATTCGGTAGGTAAGAATGACCGTGCTGATGAAACTTCCAGCCCAGGCACCATTAGTTTGTCAAAGCGTGGGCTCAACTGACGACTAAAATGCCTAAAAATAGCCCGATAAAGATTTATAGAAAGCTATAAAACATGTTCGGGCATGATCAACTGATCTTGTGGGAGCATTTGCCAGCTTGATCAGCTTTTATGGCTTGCTATTTACCAATATGAGATGGGTTCTCATATATATTTTTTTACTCAAAGTACGGTGGAGCTAAGTTTGACTCCGCCCTATGAGATATAGAAGCGAATTGAATGCTGTTTCTTCATTTTTGTTGGATTTGAGCACACTGATCAATATGCAAATCTGCCAGAGTCACAGACCATCAGGGAACAAGGATAGGAGTCAAGGACTAATAAGTTAGGACTCACCTCACTCCTGGATGCTCTTCTTTTAGTATGTCGGGTTCTCCTTTGTCGTATTGATGCAATTGGAGAAGCAATATGCGCCCCTTCGAAGTTAAATATGTAGGCACTGAGGTTACACTTTGGTATTGCTGCATGATGAACAGGTGATCCGGATGGATAAGGCTAATAAAATAGGACTCACCTCACTCCCGAATGATCTTCTTTTATGTAGTTTTTCATACATTAATTTTGATGCAGTTGAAGAGACAATACGTGTGTCTTCTCATTCGAGGTACAACAAGCACTCAAGTCCCCATCTGTGCATCACAAACTTGCCTTTTCACTGCTTTGTGAAAATGAGGTTGGCACATAAATTGACATAGACAATTTTGTGATATCACACAACCGGGTTACCAGAGCCAGGGTTATTGATTTCTACGGACCCTAGTTAAAAAGACATGTCTATAATCTATAATCTAAGTTGCAAGGATATATTCATTCAAAGCTCTCAGATGTATGCCCACAAACAAACACGTGTAGTTCGCGCTTACAAATGCTGATTGTGTACTTACAAATAAAATTCAAACCTCAAATGAACCTAAGCCCTACAACTTTTGCCGACCTTCCCTGAAACAGGGGTGACACTGGCAAAGTGAACCATTTTTTACAGTATGGGTGGTCAGCCTCATACCAACCTATAAGTCAAGGAATATGAATAATAAATTACATTTAAATATAAAAAAATGATTATGTGCAATGATTAATGACATGTGATTAAAAAAAAAAATTAAAATTAAATTAGGATGATTTATTTGGTGAGCGCTGTTGTTGTGTGTATCACACCTCAAGAGCCCTCTGCGAGCTTGGTCGTCGCTGAAGAAAGCGCCAATTCTCAAGCAAGACCCAGTTGTTGTAAGGTTGGATGGACCTTTCAGTGACCGGTCTTTGGTAAAGGTTTATGAATTTTTCAACCCAGCAAAGAGCACATTGGTAAATATAAATGGTATATTTTTGCGCTCCGCCGGGACTCGAATCCACAACCTTCCATTTATGAGTCCGAAGTGTTGCCACTGGACTACGGACCTGTCCAAGAAATGCCAACAACACGCGGTGTACCTAGCGGTCACCCATCCAAGTAGCATCCGCGCCCAATGTTGCTTAACTTCGGTGATCTGATGAGAACCGGTGCTTTCAAATGGTATCGTCGTTGACAAATGTGATGTTTGTGTTCTGAAAATATTTTGTGCCCAGTCTATTACATTTAAAGGAATCAGGTGTTTTAGGCATAACCTACTTGGATGAAGTTGAGGGATCAGTATTCCTTCTATCATTTCTTATTGAGAAAAACATCTTTCCATTCGATAGCCATTCAATTTGACACAAGAAATAGTATGCTTCGTTTATTGGTTAGTCTTAAATTGAATTGTGTGGGTTAGTGGGTAGGTATGATATAATTATAATCTATTGTTATGGGCTTAGTAATGTATTGGAGTTACATAATATAAAGAACCATTTAATTTGGAATCAATTTGGCATTGTGTTCTTATAGGCATATTGTACCTAATCAACTTATATAGGTGGGCAATGGGCATGCACCAATTCACAGACTGTTCAAGAAATACATGATTGTTTTTTTAATAAAGATGTGACAAACAAATATTTTTTAAATTCCATGTCTTAAAGCTTTTATGATAAAGAAAAGTATGTATAATCTAAGATTTATATTAAATGCATTCCCGTAAGCAGACACATATAGGTAAATTTGCGCTTACACATGCCACATGTGGACTTAAAACATAAAAACCCAATCTCAGATGAACATAAGCCCTGCAACTCTTGCCGACCTTCTCTGAAACAAAAAAATAAGTTCTAGGTAGACAGAGAGAAATGCTTATGACAGGTTAATTGCTTGCACTTTCTAGAAAAGAAAAACAATGGAATAACCCCATGGCTGGTGTGGTCGAGCGGAGAAGACATTAGAACACAAATTTGTGTTATTGAAACAAGCGAAAGTTCGAACCCCGCCTTCGCGGCTTCGCCGTGCCCTATTGACAATAAATTTGACTCAGGTTCAACAAATGTCATTGAGTAGTTAGTATTCAAGAATGAATTATTAATTGGTAATGTTTATACCCGTTTTTGGTATTCCTGTGAGTTGCGGCATGTATCTGGTACTTTGGTAGTAATTATGTTTGGTGAACAATGAGAGTACCAAGGTAAGACTACATATACCTAATAAATCCATCCGCCTACACACACATTAAAGTCAAGAGTCATCCTCAAAATGGCTACTGTCGTAGTGTGCAGCCACTGTCAACCTTTTCATTTGCAACAAATATTCCAGTGAAGCATTTCTTTTCGCGCCCTGGGTTGTCATGTCTATTATCTGTATAATCTAAGTTGCAAAGATTTATTGACATTTCAAATTCGTATCAAATTCACGCCCACAAACAGGCATGTCTAAGTCGCACTTACAAATGCTGCATGTGAACTAACAAATTAAAATCCAAACCTCAGATGAATTTTGGCGACCTTCCCTGGTCGGAAACAGGGGTGACATTGGCAAAGTGAACCATTTTTTAAACTAGTTAAATTATTATTAACCTATGTGTTGGTGTTATGGCCAAGGAGTCAAGTCGCTATTCTTGACTAGCATATTTTGAACAGAATAACGCTGGTTCGAATCATGCCTGATCCTTTGATAATATCTTTGACCCTGGTTCAACAGATGCCATTGCATACACACAAGCTTCTGCTGTCGCATCAAGACAACTGGCCAGGCAAAATAGGTTGGTGAATTGCATTCCTCTTCACAAACCTATTTTTTTTTTTTAATCAAGGAAATGCCGTTGATGATAATGACTCAAAAGGGGCTCATGGCAGCGAGAAGACCCAGATCAGATGTCTAGATGGCCTTCCATCTAATAACAAAATCTACCCTACCATTTTGTAGAAGTATAGGACCAGATGACAAACGCGTTGGTCCCATTTTTTGTCTTGCATGTGAGAACGTTGTACCTATATTAGATAAGCATCGCTTGCTAAGACGAGTTGCTTGGAAATTGGGTCTAAGTAGAGATGAGTATGACTATAAAGACATAGAGAACACCCTAGGCATTTCATCTTTAGTAACACGTCGACAACATGCTCAACTCATATGTATTTATAAAATCATTAATAGTATTTTCGACTCACCTCATCTTTTACAGTGTATCAAATTAAATGTTCCAACGCGTAGATTCAGAATAAATCAATTGCTCTCCCTCAACCTTTATACTTCTAATTTTGGCTACTATTCTCCTATTAACAGAATGTGTCGTCTTGTAAATTCTTCCTCTCATCTAGATTTATGCGGCAAGTCTATCTGAATTCCGTAGAGCTTTGTTTTGCTGAGGAAAGTATAGGTATTTATTTGACTGAGCTATTATGTAATACTGATCCTTGAATTGTTTTCCTTCTTTGTTATTCATTGTAAATTACCTTGTCACAAAATTATGTAAATGGACTATCATGTCCGTTAATGAAAATAAATAAATAAGGCTCTATATGGCCTAAGGTTGATGATTTCTGATCTTATATTATTCATTTTGTAGCAGCCAATATTCGATAATACAGAATTGTATTGATAAAAATGTGAAATCACTAAAGATAGATCAATAGTTTTTTAGGAAGAAACTCATATTATTATTTTTATTATTTACAGGCTTAATATTATGAAATAGTTTTCTATTTCAGAAAAATCTCATACATATATAAATGTAAATCACACTTCAAAGAGCCCTCTGTGAGCTTGGTCATCGCTATGGAAAGAGCCAATTCTCAAGCAAGACCCAGTTGCTGTTAGGCTGGATGGATCTTTCAGTCTTTGGTAAAGCTAAATGATTATTTCAAGCCAGCAAAAAAAAACGCACCAGCGAAGAGCATATTTGAAGATATAAATGGTATATTTTTTGTGCTCTGCCAGCATTCAAACTCATGACCTTCCATGTACGGGTCCGAAGTGTTACCACTAGACTATCGACCGGTCATGATGATGATGATGACATCTCAATGTACCTACTCTTCAAAAGAATAATTTTCGTTTTGTAATAGACTTCTGTACCCTTAGTACGAGTTGCAAAACTTGAGTATAGTAAGATTTTCCCGAAAATCTGCCGTTTTTGTTTCTTACACTTTATGGTCTTAGCAAAAGAGTTACAGTGATGAAGAAAATCAAGTTCAAACAAACAAAAACGGCAGATTTTGGGGAAAACCACTCTTGACTACTTTCCGTAAACTTTACTTTACTCAAGTTTTGCAACTCGTACTCAGGGTTGGTACTGTAACAAAAATTAAATCATATTTTTTACAAACTTCTAAAGTATGATCCCTCTGCCACCGTTTCCATTGCAATTATGTAATTTTTCTTGCTGAAGGTCGCCATTTTAGTTTCCCGCCGTTTTTTCTGTCACTGGCCAGCTGTCGTCCCACGTCCGCCATCTTTGTTATTGTCTATGGACAGTATTTTTTAAGGAACTGTCACAATTAATGGCGCCAATTAAACAATGAACGAAATTGAACGCAATAACTTAATGTTGGCAATTAGAGAATTGGCGATTGATTCACATGCCCAATTTAATTGATTTTTATAATTTGACTTATACTTATGATGGCAGATTATAATCATGTTCTGCGATGCACAGAACTGTAACTCTGTCGCCATTCCGCTAGGGGTGGCCAGAGCCTCTGCAGAGCTGCCTCCATTTATTCCTGTCCTTACCCTCTTTCAATTCATTTATATAGTTACGAACTATGAGTTTGTGAGTACATGTACCTAGGCGTAACTGGAGTAGTGTCGAATAGTTAGTATAACGATGAAATGGATGGGGGTAGACTGCTCTGGGCTGGAAGTCTCATCACCATTCTTACCTACCGAATATCGGTAGGTAATATTTGTATGATGACCTGTCAATCCAAGATGGCCGCAAGTAAACAGCTGATTAGTCTTCATACAAATATTACCGATAATCGTTAGGTAAGAATTACCGTGAGACTTCCAGCCCTGGTATGATCCATTATGGGAGTGTTGGCAGGTACGTGAGCTTAAGCACGCTGTGTGTGTGTGTTTGGAACAATCCACTATAAAAGAATCAGGAATACTCAAGAATCGTCTCTTTCGCACCTATATATACGAGCAAGGATTTTTGGAGGGCCACAGTCACTTGAAACATTGAGCTCCAAAGTCGATAAACTAGAGCAAGAAAAGTAATCGGTACTTACATTGTAAACCGTTATTGTGCAAAATAAATCTTGTTAAATAAACAAATCGCAATTTTATGAAAAATAACCCCAGTAAAATCATATAGGTATACATATCATGTAGTTATAACCTATTTATAATATGTCAGGATTCACATGAGTGGACACGGAGTTATTGACTTGCCATATATACCTATTATGATTTAATTATATTTTGTATTGTTTGTGTATTAACACTGTGAAAATTCATTTTGTTTCAATTTATAATTTTTGGATGAAATTTTTTCAAGCAAAACACTGTTTATTTTCACTATAGACTTTATTTAAAAGATTAAAATCTTTAAAACAAAATTACGAACGTTTTCGACCTAGAAGGTCATCATCAGGTATCTATAATCTATAATCTATAATCTAAGTTGCAAAGATATATTAATTTAAAGCTCTCAGATGTATGCCCACAAACCAACAAGTGTAGTTCGCGCTTACAAATGCTGAATGTGTACTAACAAATAAAATCCAAACCTCAAATGAACATAAGCCCCACAACTTTTGCCGACCTTCCCTGAAACAGGGGTGACATTGGCAAAGTGAACCATTTTTTACAGTATGGGTGGTCAGCCTCATACCAACCTATAAGTCAAGGAAATCATCAGGTATGATTTAATTAATTATGATTTAAGTTTGACAGCGTGGGAAAATAAATGAAGAAAATAAAAGTGGGATTTGTAAGGACGTCGGTACTCACCTTTAACTTCTTAAAATGCATTTTTTCCAAATATTTTGCATATTAATCATCTAAAGGCAGCGCCTCGTTGTGCTAGCCATTCTGTCTCTGCTGGTCGCCATCATTTTGAGTTGTGACAATTCCTTGTGAATTCCTTGACTTATAGCTTGGTATGAGGCTGACCACCCATACTGTAAAAAATGGTTCACTTTGCCAATGTCGCCCCTGCGTCAGGGAAGGTCGGCAAAAGTTGTAGGGCTTATGTTCATTTGAGGTTTGGATTTTATTTGTAAGTACACATTCAGCATTTGTAAGCGCGAACTACACGTGTTTGTTTGTGGGCATGCATTTGAGAGCTCTAAATGAGTATATCCTTGCAACTTAGATTTAGAGATTATAGAATGGGAGGTGACATCCATAGGCCGCTTCAGCTCTTGTAAGAATGAACTTCTTGGATAACCTCTAGTTGAGCGTTGTTTTGGTGGGAATCACACCTCAAGAGCCCTCTGCGAGCTTGGTCGTCCTGTAGAAAGCGCTAATTCTTAAGCGAGACCCATTTGGTGTAAGGCTGGTTGGACCTATGGTGACCGGTCTTTGGTAAAGGCAGATTCATTTTTCAACCCAGCGAAGAGCAAATTTGAAAAATGAAATCTCTTTTTTTGTGCTCCGCCGGGATTCGAACCCGCTACCTTCCAATCATGAGTCCAAAGTGTTAACCACTAGACAACGCATACCGGTCAAAGAAGTATCTGAGGAAGGTGCCATGTCGAGGTCTTATTAAGTACTCTACGAGCATCTATATTAAGTGTAATTTTTATAAAATGAATCCTGTGCGGGAGACTCCTTAGATTTTAGAGAATCTAAATGACACTTGATGGACTGCCGCAGAAGTGTGGGTGTTGGTGATGTGGCGGTAGTTTTCCCGATGCTTTGTAGCAAGCAGGGCTGTTAGCTGCGTAGTGTTGCGTTGTGTTGCCTTTGTTTTGAGACACTGAAAGAAAGTGACGGTTGATTTTGGTTTTGAATCTAATCTAATGTAATCTAAGTTGCAAATATATGTTACATAGGATATTCACATTACATGCATTTTCAAAAGCAGACACGTACAAGTTCGCGCTTGCACATGCCGCATTTGAACCTACAACATAAAAACCAAATCTCAAATGGACATACAACCTGCAACTTGCCGTCCTTTCCTGAAAAAGGGGTGGCATTGGCAAAGTGAACCATTTTTACAGCATGGGTGGTCAGCCGCATACTTACCTGTAAGTCAAGAAACATACACGACAAATTACATTTTTTTTATCAATAAATAATAATATGTATGGACATCAAAACTAAAATAGAAAACAAATTACAATTTAATAAACCCTAGCCGCCAACATTACAGATCAACCGCCATTTCTTTCTGTCCTTACATACTTCTTTCATTTCCTCCAGAGTCATAACCTTCTTCATACAGGCTCTTTAGGAATTTCGAATAACCAGAATCAAATTGGGCTGGGAACACAGATACCAGTTTGGCAAATAAAGGAATGCGTTGTGAAAACAGCAAACTCTTATTGATGTATCTATGATGTTTTTTTTTATATTAGAATAATTAAAGATGGGAATCCAGATGATGTCCAGAAAATGGGTGATTTTTTTTTAAATTAATTAAAAGAAGTCTACAAAAACAAGAAAAAGTGGATGACGCTTTTCAGAGACTCTGGCCACCTCTAGAAGAATGAAAAGTTACAGTTTACAGTATTTCTTTCGTTACAGTATTTCTTGATTAAATACCAATAAGGATTTTTGACTAACACTAAAAATTAACCCCTGGTCGATTTGTCTTGCAGTTAAAAGATTCTATATGTTTTTTTTTTGTGGAAAGCATTGATGAAGATTTTCCATTTTCTAAAATTTATTTTTTTATTAAAAAAGGCTCAAGTGTCATAGTGGTCGTATTTAGAAAAAGTGAAAACGTATTTCAGAAGGTTACTTATACGTGTCTGCTTATGTGAATGAATTTAATATGAATCTCAAATGTACCTAATATTATATCTTTGTAACTTAGATTATAGACAAATATTTTTCAGGTTTTTGTCATTGATATATTTAATGTCACTGTTCCATAGGTTGGTATGAGACTGACCACCCATGCTGTAAAAAAATATTAACTTTGCCAATGTCAGGGAAATTCGGCAAGAGTTGCAGGGCATACGTTCATTTGAGATTTGGGTTTCTATGTTGTAGGTTCACACGCGGCATGTGTAAGCGCAAACTTATACGTGTCTGCTTATGAAAATGCATATAATGTGAATCCCCAATGTTACATATCTTTGCAATTTAGATTAGATTAGATTAGAAGAAGATACAAACGCTAGTAACGTTTTAAAAAAAAAAAATCCAGGACAACAAACGTCCCATTTTCATCACACGGAGCCTT
This sequence comes from Agapetus fuscipes, assembly GCA_951799405.1. Lineage (NCBI taxonomy): Eukaryota > Metazoa > Arthropoda > Insecta > Trichoptera > Glossosomatidae > Agapetus > Agapetus fuscipes. Next base: position 12,704,620 of record OX637345.1, read on the forward strand.
GTAAGCCCACCACCGCCGCGTGGTATATAAACCCCACCTCTCAGGCGTTCCCATCATTCCCCTTTGAGTCGGCGTGGCGAGGACATGTCCTACTCGGAGTCTGCTGCAGCATCAGCCGGCTGCGACAGGGAAGTGGAGAACCACATGGAGGCCAGGAGCACCCCTGGAGCAGACAGGGTCCAGGACAGGAGTAGGCCCGGCAGTGGAAGAGGACCTTCACAGGAGAAGCATCAGGTACATCATGACTTATTTGGGGAATGTCATCATTTTTTGAGAAGAACCCTCTGAAAGATTGGTAGTGCTAGGCAGCGCCAGTTTCTCAAAGAAGACACGGTTGCTGTAAGGCTGAATGAACCTTTGTGACTTCTCATGGTAGCGCTTCGGACTCGTACATGGGAGGTCGTGGATTCGAATCCCGGCGCAGCACAAAAAATACCATTTAAAATTTCAAATATGCTCTTCGCTGGGTTGAAAAAATAATATACCTTTACCAAAGACCGGTCACCAAGGGTCCATCCAGCCTTACAGCAACTGGGTCTTGTTTGAATATTGGGACTTTCTATAGCGATGACAAAGCTTGCAGAGGGCTCTTGAGGTGTGATTTACACAAAAACAGCGTTCACCAAATATATCATCTTAATAATATTATTATTATTCTCTATAAAAAAATCTATAATCTAAGTTGCAAAGCTATTTTCAAAAATTTTGTGGGTTAAAAACTGTCTACGTTTATCAAAGGCATGACAATAATGGCTGGTATGATGCTGATCACCCATACTGCACAAAATGGTGCACTTTACCAGTGTTAATCGTGTTTCAGGAAAGGGCGTTTATTTGAGATGTGGGGTTTTTTATGCAGGTAGTAAGTTCACATGCGGTGCGAACTTATACGTGTCTGCTTGTTAGAATGCATTTAATATGAATCTTAAATGCTACTATATTTTTGCAACTAAAATTATACACATCGTTAAGAAAATGATAGTAAGCTTTACCCATTTACATATCCAGAAAACGTATCTCAGCTGCACAATTTTGAAACCTATTTTTTTTAAGGTGTGGGTCATCCTTACGCCAATCAGCCATGTTAAATTGGGGTTTCCCCTATCTCTGAAGAAGCACTTCCAAATACTTTTAAAATATATTGGAATACGCAAATATTGAAATTTCTGTTTTGCAAATTGTGTTTCAGCGACATGGACTTTTTTCGGGAAGATTTCAACTTTTCCAAGATTGCCACCTTTTCCTGAAATAGGGATGATATTGGCAAAAGCGTGAAGATTTTTTTAGCAGGTAAACGTGGGAGGTCAGCCTCATACCAACCTCATTAGTCAAGGAGCTGTTTAACTAGAATTGACACTAGAAATTTAGTAAATAGGTATATGGAAATGACGTGTATTTTCGTATACTTTGTCTATCTATTAAATTTATAATCTAAGTTTCAAAGATGTATTAACATTTAAAATTCAATAATTTATTTATTTTTTAAGATTTAAATTAAAACACTGTTTTATATTTTCACGTATACAATTATTTATTTCTATTTTACAAACATTTTCGATCTTTAATCATAGTCAGGTATAAACAATTTTTCAATTTTTTTTATACCTGACGATGATTAAAGATCGAAAACGTTTGTAAAATAGAAATAAATAATTGTATAGGTACGTGAAAATATAAAACAGTGTTTTAATTTAAATCCTAAAAAATGAATAAATTATTGAATACGAATTTTCACAGTGTTAATACACAAACAATACAAAGTATATTTAAAATTCATATAAAATGCATGCCCACTAGCAGATACGTGTAAGCTCGCGCTTACAAATGCTACATGTGTACTTAGAAATTAAAATCCAAGCCTCAAATGAGCATATACCCTGCAACCATTTTTTACAGTATGGGTGGTCAGACTCATACCAACCTATAATTCAAGGCATTTCTGTTTTTTTTTTTAAATAATCGTAACTTGCCGCCTTTGATTATATAAGTAAGACTCATATGTCATACACTGTTGTCAATTTTACAAATGAGGTAGACAGTCTCGTGTTTACTCAAGCAAGAAGACAAAACATATTTATTTCTACAAGTAAGTGTCTCGTCTACCTTATTTCGAGGAGTGGTCCAAATTCGACCACTCCTAAAAAATCAAAACAATGGTTTGTTGGCAATTTGTTTGTCTTATATACCACGTACTAAGATATCTAATATTATTCCTTATAAATTTACATTATATAATGTCATATCCGTTCTCAGGCTGGTTAGGATGATTTATATGGTCGCTTTTTTTGTGTGAATCACACCTCAAGACTCAAACGGGGCTATTCTTGGACATTTTAGTCGTTGGTTGAGCCAATGCTTTGACAAACTAATGATGGCTGCCCTGCAAGTCTCATCACCACGGTCATTCTTACCTACTGAATTTTGGTAATATTTGTATGAAAACTAATCAGCTGTTCACTTGCGGACATCTTGGATTGCCAGGTCTTTATACAAATGCATCATTAGTTTGTCAAAGCGTGGGCTCAACCGACGGCTAAAATGTCTAAGAATAGCACCGCCTCTTAGAGCATGGTCGTCGTTATAGGAAGCACCGATTTTACAAACAAGACCCAGTTGCTGTAAGGCTGAATGGGCCTCTGGTGATCAGTCTTTGCTAGCGAAGAGAATATTTTGAAAAATTAATGATTTTTTTGTGCTCCGCCAGGAATTCAACCGTCGATTTTCCGATGACTAGACTCCAGACCGGTCTCAAATGTTATGAAAATTTATTATTTTAGTTCATCAACTTGTGGCTGACCAGTGACCACCCATACAGTAAAAAATGGTTCACTTTGCCAATGCCACCCTTGCTTTCATGGAAGGTCTGCAAAAGTTGCAGGGTTTAAGTATAATATTTATTTGAGATTTGCGTGTTTTTGTAAGTACATATGCAGCATAGGTAAGCGCGAACTTACGCTCATTAAATATAAGCTTTAAATATAAATATATCTTTGCAATATAAATTAAAGATAGATTATTACAGATAGAAACTCCGAAACTGTATATATATAATTTCTTACACCCTTTGTGGGGGTTGAACTCTAGCTCTCGGCATAGAATGCAAGCATTCTACCAACTGAGCTACCGACCAGATGAATTCATCATCACAAACGACAACCAAAAACAAATATATCCATACCTTAAAGGTAAAACTGAATAAGTGACATTAAGTTAACGTGGGTTTCTCAGATAAATGCACCTTTTTACTATTTTCTACGAGAGAAAACACTGTAAAAGTGTGACAATCCTGTAGTTTATAAATTTTGTATACACGATTTCTTGCAAAGATAATATAATATATCATTTGAGATTCATACCCACAAGCAGACACGTATAAGTTCGCGCTAACACATGTCGCATGTGGACCTACAATGTAAAAAACCCGAATATCAAATGAACATACACCCTGCAACACTTGCCGACCTTCCCTGAAACAGAGGTGACATTGGCAAAGTGAACCATTTTTTCTATCGATAATAAATATTGAACATGTATTGTTCCAGGCCAACGACTACAACTGGAAGGACCAGGTGCACACCATGGTGAAGAGCGACTCTGAATCCGAGATCTCCGACTCGGAGCACTTCCTGACCAAGGGCGCCTTCCTCCTGACTCCATCTCACGACCTCAGCATGGAGAAGGCGGCCACCATCTGCGAGAAGATGCCCTTCAAGGGCTGCTTCAGCCTCACTAAGACGGCCACGGGCATCCTCTTCAAGTTCTCGGACTTTGATGACTATCAAATCGTCTACAAAAAGGGCTTCCACAAGGTCACCAATTCGAGGTTCTACAGAAAGGTCAGACAAACCCTTTTAAATACTCTTTATAATATCTTGCATACAACAATTGAACGGGATCGAGGGGTCAAACGCATGAGAACGACCACGCCGAGAGTTCCTGTAAGATGGTTTCTTCTTTTTGTATTAGATCTTACTTAAACCTGTTTATTCCGGATCTTCCTCCTGTGATGTAGAAGACCAGCTGTTCCTTCATCTTTTGGGTGGTTGGCCTGGTAGACGCTGGCCGCCTGGTATTTCGTATGCAACGATTTGAGTTAACCTACTTTCACTCATGCGTTATATGTGGTCCCTCCAGAATCGTCTCCTCTTTCTACTTCATATGACGATGTCCTCAGTGATGTATATCCCGAGAGTTCCTACAAGATGTATTGGTAGATGAATGTGCTATTCTTCCTACAATAAAAAAACTGCCACAGATAGGGAAGAATGGCGAAAAAGATTGAAGAACATTGCTGCAAGAATATCTTAGAATTGAGACGGCAAAAGACGAATATTGATTGACTTGTAAATGTGTTCGGCACAAAAGACAAATACATCTGATTTCCCAAGGCGGTCGTTATTGGTTGCTAAGAATCCTTGATACCTCTAGGTACCTGTGATATCTGTCTGCCGTGACAAAAAAATGTTGTTTCAAAAGACACTTATCTCTTCGAAGCATTTCAGTCGAGAAGACAGATTTTCCTTCGTTTCCTTGAAGTCACATCTGACTCCTATCTTGTTCCAACGATGGTTATTGTAAAAAAAGATTTCAAAGTTTGTATTTTTAGCTTCTTTTGGTCAAAACCAAATTGTAAAAAGAAACGCAGGACACATATTTTTAGTGGCCTTAAAACATATACAGACCTAAGTACATCTTGAGAATTTTCAGATCGTATTTATCATCCAATGTTCGAATGACGAAAGTCCTGTATAGGAAACCTAAGGATAACGAGAGGCGCGTTGGGAAATCTCAAAAAATGGGTTGATGACATTGTCCTGTTGAAGGGTTGAAGTGTCTAATGTTATGAGGGCATGGTAGGTACTGTACGATTTCAGTTGTATTTTGTAAATGTATTGGTTTGATTTCCAGGTTATAATTCCATGCAGACCGCAAAAGACCTTCACTGTTTTTGTGCTGGACATTCCCGAGGATCTTCCCGAAGACGACATCAGACATTCTCTGTACAAGTTCTCGTCAATAGTGGAAGTGGTTAGGATGCAATACATTCCTGCACATCCAGGTAAAGCAAACATTTTCAAAAGTTCTCAGTATTTACATCAAGATGTTCTGTCTAGTCACCTCTTTGTTGGCTCACATGCTTAGTGTCAAAATTCGTATCACCTTACCACCGTACCGTGTCTTACCACTGCACTCCAGGTCTCTCTGTCTTATGAAGCATGGCCCACTGACAGTGACACCTATAACTTCAGCTTAATAACCTTGTAACTTCATTGGTGAATGGTGTCATTATCACTTTATAGTCTTTACAAAGATTCTTTGCCTTGTGCAGCCTCAGTTTATATTTAGAGATTCCTTGGACTTCAGACACGAGCCTCCGGTTTGTGTTGTATTGGTAACTCATATTAGAGTACTTGTCGAATTTTAGAGATACCTTTAATGATATTGATCCAAAACGGACGAAACTAAATTAAAAAGATAATTTTTTGACACTTCGGTATATTTGTTTTCATCCCAGGTGCTTCTCCTCTCGCCAAGTCCTTACGTCGTCCATCAGCAGACGGAGACTCTGTTCCCGCGGCGCCTGCCCCAGCTCCCGCTCCTGCCACAGCTGTCAGAGTGACCTTAGCTTCACTAGAAGAGTGCAACATCTTGCTGCAAAGTGGACTGGACTTCTATGGAGCCACCTACTTTCCAACAGAACTGGCGATGCCACAGCAAGCTGCCAAAATGGCCAGACCCAGCAAGTAAGAAAGAAAATTAGTTCATAATTAATATAATAAATAAAATTGGACTGAGGTAGGAACCTTGTGGAACACGTCAAGTTTATGGGTTTGTTGAGATTTGATTGTGCGGAAAGAAATCCTTCTCTAGAAGACAAAACCGTTCACAATGAATATTTTAAATAATATAGGACTGAGGTAGAAACCTTGTGACATACTTCAAATGAGTTACTTGGTATATTTGATTGCATCTAGAGAAAACCTCCTCTTTGATTGTTTGAACGATGGTTTGATGGTGTTTCTTAATAATAATAATAATAAGTAAGGATTTTAGCTTGAAACTAAGAGTTTTTAAAGTCAAAACTGATTGTAAACCAGAAAACTCACAGAACCTCTGTTTATAGGTGCTTTTCTCCAAGCCATGACTTCGGAGTCAACCAAGTAGCAATATAAGTTACAACTTGGGATCAAATAAGTAGAGAAAGTTTTGCAAACGTAAGACTTCAATCAATTGAAGGGTTTGTTTCCAACGAACGTGACTTATTTCTTGTGTATTTAATGCACCGATTTGTTGATTTTTGTTCTTTATCTTCGCAGGGTTTCCGGAGGATCCATCACAGCCAGGGTTCGCGATCTCCTTCCAGTGTTTGACAATGCCGGTTTCGCCAAGTTACCTCCGCCTGCCATGAAGATGATCAAACCGAGAGGAAAATAGGCAAATGACACCAATTACCAACGTGCATACAAAAATAAACAATAAAAATCATCAACCTTGCTGGCCATGCAGAGAGGTCTCCGGTCTCTGGCTTCTTTCATCTCCCATTGTCAATCTTCTCTTTCATTGCTTTCCAACTTCGGTCTCAGTAGGTAGTGAATGATTCGTTTAATCTGGTGTCGATATAATCAATTCCGAGACCTTTCCTCGAAAGATTATCATGATAGTTCTGTGGTTTCTGCCCGCCGAAAAAAAAGTCGAAATATGGAACTTTCTTCAGCTTCAAAGCTTTTTTTCTTGCGTATAAAAATAGCTTCAAAGATAAAGTCCATTCAATGATGTGCAAGATTAAAGATGGGATCACAATGTTGCGTTTTTATTGTTTTTTTTGGTATATTTTTAACAGCAAATCTAGAAACAAATACTTTTTAAAAAAACCAGCTGCCATTAAAAATCTGACTGCTTTACTATGTATAATTAAAAAGTTTTTTTTCAATATTGTACTTATATGTTTTAAACAAGAAAATGAATCCCTTCCTACCCGTCCAAAGAAATGTATTTTTTTAAATATTTATTATTAATTCAATTATGTAATTTTTTCTTTATATTTTATTTTAAGCTCCTTATTGAATTCTTGTGCCATCATATATTTTATCGTAAGTACTTATTTTTTAATAAATTAAAAAATATTTTTATATATCGCATACGAATTTTTATATTTTTATTTATTAGTATCTATAATCTAAGTAGCAAAGATAAAGTGACATTTAAGTTTAATATTTAATACATGCCCACAAACAAGCACATGTGAGTTTGGGCTTACGCATGCTGCATGTGAACATACAAAATAAACCAAACCCTCACATGAATATAAACTATGCAACTCCTGCCGCTTTTTCCCTGAAACGGGGTGCCATCCGCGAAAGTGAACCAAGTTTTTTACAACATGAGGAGTCAGCCTCATGCCAATCTATTAGTCAAACCTACCTACAAAATATATATTTATTATATTTTTTAGGGTGGATTTATTAACACAGTGAAAATAAGTGAATTACAACTTTGTTTCCATTTGAATTTTTTAAATAATTTTATATATTTTTTAAGTTTTCTTCTGTATGTACTTTTATACCTAATATATAAAATTAATAAAATGCTGAATGAAATATTTTAATTATTTCGTTTTTATCACATTTATTTAGGTACCTTTTCGCAACGCAAAAAAAAGCAACTAAGCTACACAGATATAGTGTAACTTCTTGCCGCGATACCCCCGAAGGGGTCGCATGTGGCGAGTTGAACCTATTTATTTTTACAGGTAATGGGGGCCGGCCTTACGCCAACCACTTCAGTTGAAGTGGGGGTTTCCCAGCTCCCGAGGGCGCTGGTACTCATTTCTTGTGAAGGCTGAGTAAACCTTGCCGGTGTTTTATTTTGGAGTTTGAAATAAACACCGAAACGGGAAATCATTTCTGCCCCGGTGAGATTCGAACTCGAGCTCAAGGCATGGAATGCAAGCACTCTACCAACTGAGCTATCGACCGGACTCAATAAATACATAACTAAAAAATACACACCAATATTTGATACAAAAAGTTAAACCCTTGTGACTGGTCTTGAGAGTATGGAAAAATAAATAGCACCTCTATCGAACCTTTTTATAAAAGTAAATTGAGACGATAATGCTTAATATTATTATAATGAAGTCGGAACATTTTTGAATTAGGAACTTTTCCTCATCAGTGTTTTGCGGGACTGTCATCCTTAGCAACCAATAACACAATATTTGTATGCTTTTCCCTAGCAACCCGGCCGGGTGACGGCACAATATTGTCTATGCCAATTCGCGTGGGGACCTCATTATATACATATCGAGAATTCGATTGTAAGCGAAGTTTGAAATTAAAAACACAAACCTCTAATGAAAACTTGATTTATTGTTTTTTTTTTATAAAAGTAGTAGATTCCATAGAAAATTACTTCTTATTATACCTAAAAAATGACACGATTTTTTCGTCTATGATTTTTAAAATGGCGAAGTCTTTCGAAACCATTAAAAAACATTATCACTTTGAAATAAACCAACTGATTCGTCAATTTATATACCTACCTAATGACTCCTTCAATTTTTTTTTAAATTTTTTTTTTTATAAGTGCGATTTTTTTATGTACAAAATATATCTTTCAAAAGTTCAGAGCTTTATACGGAAAATTTTCTTTTCCTATCTCAGAATCATGCAGCGGAAATGCGTGCTTCTTCCTATTTACATTGTGCATTGAAAATAAAATAATTTAGTATAAAAATACCAGTTAACTGCCATCTCATTACCACTGCTACCAATATTCCAAACATTGTCGCAATGCACCTGACAAAACGGCTGGTATTTTTATTTCAGTATCAAAATTACTTTTATTTATGTGCCAGAGTACCAATTTCGTTTGCATATTGGTACTTTTTTGTTGTTGTACGAAAAATGATATTATTATTTGAAAGTACCATTTTGTTTTTCATAGGGGATGTGTGTTAGATTTTAACACTACTGGTACTTTTATTTTGTCTGATTAAATGTGTTTTTTTTGTATCAGGGTACCATTTGCTGCCAAAGGGGAAGCTACAGTGCTGCCAACGGTACGAAATTTCTTCCCCTACTAGTATGAAGGTTAGGAGAACAGCCATTGGCCCGAATGTATTGATTTTCCGCGGAATCGTACATTTTAGTACGTACATTGTATATTTTTCAGTATAGCGCAGAGCATGGAACCCCTTTGGCCGAAATTGTACATAATATAACGCGTTCAACACCCGAACGGAGAAATTTTACCGGTCACGATAAGATTCCCAGTATTACTTTACACTTTTTCACCCCAAACAAGATAAAACCATTAAAATAATCCACGCGATCACTAAAAACCATCGACTAATCAGCGATTTAGCTTAGAATTGAAGTTTATACTTAAATGTCAAAACGTACGGTTTTTTTTTGTCGAGAAAAATTTAAATCTAAACATCCGCAGTATTAAATTTGAATGATATATCGTAAAATAGAGTGAATCGGTGTATTATAAAACAATAAAAGTAATTTTATAACGTAGTTCTTTTAAACGAAAAAAAGATTGTATTGTACGTCGGTAGATATACTTTGTATAGTATGATTCTAACCTTTTATAAATAACATAATATTAAATTACAAATAGAATTAATACTCACATAGTATAAAAACAATGCAAAAACGTGTTTTTTTTTTAATAAACCATTAAAACGTAATGTATTTAAAAAAATCTAATTTTCGCTTAAAATATTTGATACTATACTTAAAAGTAATACAATAATGTTGTAACTAATAAAATAAACATAAATAGAGAATTTAGATTGCAGACGGATGACTTTTGTAACTATCATATTGAATGTAAATTAGTTGTCTATGGTAGAATTTTTGCGCATTGAAAAATTCCAACATTCCATCCATCTTTGAGGTACTTATGTACGTACAAAGTGAAAATACTAGCAGTTTGGATTCCGAGTAAAAGAAACTCAAATAATGGGAAATATAGAAGAAAAATATCAATGAAGTAGAAAATTAGTTTTGATGAATTAGTTTTTCATTGAAATTGTGAAAGTTCACAATAATTAGTTTGTATTACATTTGTATTAATTAATAATGGACCGACTTTCTGCTCTTAATGTTTATCGAAATTTTTAAATATTAATGAGGAACCTACTTTAAATAATATTGTGTGAAAACAGTGCTTTATTTTATTTTAATTTTAATTCTGTACCTTTATTATCACATTTTCTGCTTATTTTAAGTGTTCTCCTTTCTAACTTTTTGAAGATAACTGTAACTGTATCGAGCCGCCATTACTTTAAGGGTGGCCAGTACCTCCACAGATTCATCATCCATCCTATCTCATGCCACTTTTCAATGTGTAAACAAAATTGTTCTATCATGTATAAAATCGGCCGTCTGCAAATTTAATTTATTTTATATTTTTGATGATATTTTTACTTTATGTATATAATGGTATAACACAGATATCAATGTATATTTATTTGATCCAAACCACGGATTTCTTTTGAAGACGTTAGAAACGATTAAAAAAAATGTACATAGTTTCTTCTGTAGATCCTTTACATTAAAAAATATTTAGATCTATCTCCATGATGGTTTTGTACATAAGGATTGAAAAAGTTTTGTAAATGATATTTTTGTGTTGTTAAATGTTCAACATATTAAATTGGTTAGAAGTTAAAAATATAGTATCGACTGGAAAATGATTGGCAACTCATTTACCATTACGTAGGTACATATTGCATAAGAACAAAAATATTTCGATACTGAAAATATTTTTTATGGAAATCAATACTTTCGGTACCTACTGTAACTGTATCTGTATCTCGATTCCACTGTGTATGGCTAAAACATCTTGCTTACATGACTTTCAATGTTGCATTTTTTTTCAATCAGATCCATCACATTTTTCTTAGCTCCTTTTTGCTTCGTTTTCCAATCTATTGCTTATCTTGGGACTTCTTCATTTTCTACCTTGCAAGAAATAACTTGCAAGAAAAACCTTTTATATATAACATAATATTAAATTCCAAATAGAATTAATACTTACATAGTATAAAAACAATGAAAAAACGTGTTTTTTTTAATAAACCATTAAAACGTACTGTATATAAAAAAATCTAATTTTCGCTTAAAATATTTGATACTAAACTTAAAAGTAATTCAATAATGTTGTAACTAATAAAATAAACATAAATAGAGAATTTAGATTGCAGACGGATGACTTTTGTAACTATCATATTGAATGTCTATGGTAGAATTTTTGCGCATTGAAAAATTCTAACATTCCATACATCTTCGAGGTACTTACGTACGTACGAAGTGAAAATACTGGCAGTTTGGATTCCGAGTAAAAGAAACTCAAATAATGTGAAATATAGAAGAAAAATAGCAATGAAGTACAAAATTAGTTTTGATGAATTAGTTTTTCATTGAAATTGTGAAAGTTCACAATTAGTTTGTATTACATTAATAATGGACCGAATTTCTGCTCTTAATGTTTATAGAAAATTGTAAATATTAATGAGGAACCTACTTTAAATAATATTGTGTGAAAACAGTGCTTTATTTTATTTTTATTTTAATTCTGTACCTTTATTATCACATTTTTTGCTTATTTTAAGTGTTCTCCTTTCTAACTTTTTGAAGATAACTGTAACTGAATCGAGCCGCCATTACTTTAAGGGTGGCCAGTACCTCCACAGATTCATCTATCCTATCTCATGCCACTTTTCAATGTGTAAACAAAATTGTTCTATCATGTATAAAATCAGCCGTCTGCAAATTTAATTTATTTTATATTTTTGATGATATTTTTACTTTATGTATATAATGGTATAACACAGATATCAATGTATATTTATTTGATCCAAACCACGGATTTCTTTTGAAGACGTTAGAAACGATTAAAAAAAATGTGCATAGTTTCTTCTGTAGATCCTTTACATTAAAAAATATTTAGATCTATCTCCATGATGGTTTTGTACATAAGGATTGAAAAAGTTTTGTAAATGATATTTTTGTTGTTGTTAAATGTTCAACATATTAAATTGGTTGGAAGTTAAAAATATAGTATCGACTGGAAAATGATTGGCAACTCATTTACCATTACGTACATATTGCATAAGAACAAAAATATTTCGATACTGAAAATATTTTTTATGGAAATCAATACTTTCGGTACCTACTGTAACTGTATCTGTATCTCGATTCCACTGCGTATGGCTAAAACATCTTGCTTACATTCCTTTCAATGTTGCATTTATTTTTCAATCAGATCCATCACATTTTTCTTAGCTCCTTTTTGCTTCGTTTTCCAATCTATTGCTTATCTTGGGACTTCCTTATTTCCTACCTCGCAAGAAACAGCCAAGACATAAAGAAAATCCTACGGAGACATGAAGGATTTCGAATAGTCACGGTTTTTTAACGATTATATTTCTTGTTTTGGCGTCCCTAGATTTCATCCTTTTTTTATCTTTTTGTTTTCATAGGTTTCCTTTTTTTACATTCACCCTGTATATCCCAAACCATGAAAAAATAACAATTTCCGACACCCTTGGTGGGGATCGAACCCTAGCCCTCCGTCTTTGAAGAGAAACCCTTACAGAGTGAGCCATCTACCAGAATATTATGAATCTAAAAGAATACTATACATCAGAGAAAAAACATTAATCTTTCTCAGTATATGAATTTGCAAATTTGGATTCTTCGAAAATGTTCGTTTATTTTGAGTTACCTACTAAAAAATATGTGTGATTTTTTTTTTAAAAATAAATTGCTTTACTTATAAAATATTTTTATATTTCGTGCTAAGGTTGTCGACCCCTTGCAAAAATATGGCGTGCGCTAAGGCAGTCGAGTCTGACGACTTTTTAAAGATGGCAGTTGAAACTTTTACAAAATAACTTGAATACTCTTCAAATCAAAGTCACGAAATTGCTATGGGACTGCATTTAATTGTACAGATATAAAGTGACGACTACAGGAAGAAAAACAAGGAATGCCAGAAAAATAAGAAAATAATTTACTAATGCCATCTAGTGGCATCTGTGTGTATCTAAACGCAACTAAGCTACACATATACTATAACTTCTTGCCGCGTAATCCCTGAAGCGACCGCATGTGGCGAGTTGAACCTTACGCCAACCACTTCATCTGAAGAGGGGGTTTCCCTGATACTCATTTCTTGTTAAGGCTGAGTAAGCCTTACCGGTATTTTATTTTGGGGTTTGAAATAAACACCATAACGGGGAATCATTTCTGACAACCTCGGCGGGATTCGAACCCGAGCTCACAGCATGGAATGCAAGCACTCTACCAACTGAGCTATCGACCGGACAAGCTCTGCAAAATTTGTAATGCAACAACATTTGCTATCATAGTTTATGACGGTATTCCGGTTATTTGTGACAGACAATAACCATGACATACAGACTTTCAAATTTTTTTGATTTACTCATAATATTTTTCTACTGAAATTTATTGTTTTTCCCGTGTAGTCTTCAAGTGTAATGTAAAATATCATGCTCGTATGCGCTCTTAAAGTCATCAAAATCTGTAATTAAATTATTTTTGTATCAATTTAACAAGGGCACCTCAGTTTCAGCCTAAGGCGGCATCTTTGACAAACTTGTGTTGATTTGTAGATCAGTTTTTTAAAGTAGGTAAACAAGCAGTATAATAACACAATCTATAAATAATTTAAGTAGCAAAGATATCATAACATTTAAGATTCATATCAAATGTTCAACCACAAGCAGACACAAATTTCAAATGAACAAAAGCTCTGCAACTCTAGCCGACTCTCTGAAACATGGGTGAAATTGGCAAGGCGAATTAATTTTTACAGTATGGGTGGGGAAGAAAGTAAAACATGGTAAAAGCTCAGGGTCAAAGCTATCGTCAGATGGCCTCACAAGACTCTAACCACCGCTGTTTTATTTCAAATACGCCAGTCCAAGCCACCGCTTTATCTACTCGGCCAATACATTCACAATGTTTTCATACACTATTAGTTTATTTTTCACATTATGGTTTTTCACATGGTTTTTTCATAGCAAGTGGTCACACTGCACTAGTTTGTATTGACTGACATCTGTTTTTAACATTATGTCGCATTATATTTTATATTTCACATACAATACTAACCATCGCATCGGAATTTCTTTATGTATTTGCAAGAAGTTTTTTTAAAAATTTAATAACCTCCGGAAAACCTTTCATACCTTTTGAATAAAATAATATATATCTTCAAGTTCTGATATTTTTTAAACGTAAAAGATTGTAGTTGACATGTACAAACGATGTATTACAATAAAATAAAATATCTACATCCATAAAAAAAGAAACCAAGAACATTAATGAAATAAATTATTAATAAAAAATAAAATAAAAAAACCCCTTATTAAAAGTTGTTCTTATGCAGATTACAGAAATTCAAAACATAAAAACTATTCGTCTTCTTCTTTTTCTTGTTTTAAATGTTTTGATCCGTCTATAATCTGTAATCTACGTTGCAAAGATATATTAAAACATTTAAAAATAATATTTAATGTATGCCGAAGAACAGACATGTGTAAGTTCGCATTTACATGTCTGCATGTAGGCACGCTTTGAATGTGAATCTTAAATGTTTATATATCTTTGCAACTTAGATTATAGATTAGCAACAATGTGTGCGAGTCTTTCATGACTCTGCCTGGAGACATGATCTCTGTAAAGATCTTCCCGCAGTCTGTGGTCATCTTGCAAACTAGAAATTCACGTTTTTTTTTTTCAGATTTCAGTTTTGGAGAAAAAATAAATTTATTTAAACAAAATGTTGTGCTCTTTAAATAATTGAAAAACATAAACATAGGCCCGAGTGTCTAAAATTAAATTAAATAAGAACTATATTTAAATAATATAAAAACAGTGGTGGTCAACCTTTTCGACGAAAATGATTGGATCATTCTGGAACCTGTGCCGTGCTTGCCCATCCATGCCAGTGGACAAGGTAAGATTTTTATTAAGTTTTTTCAGATAAACGAGTAGATCGTACATAGATAGATACACTTTTGTTTCTCCAATGGACTAAAATTCGAAATTCGAAAATAGAGTTTTCTTCTCGGCGGGCAAAAGTCACACCTCTAAGTGACTAGGGTCCTAAGCGACTTGCAACGCAACGCAACTAAGCTACACATATAGTGTAACTTCTTGCCGCTTTATCCCCGAAGGGGTCGCATGTGGCGAGTTGAACCTACATATTTATTTTTACAGGTAAGGGGGCCGGCCTTACGCCAACCACTTCAGTTGTAGTGGGGGTTTCCCAGCTCCCGAGGGGGCTGGTACTCATTTATTGTGAAGGCTGAGTAAACCTTGCCGGTATTATATTTTGGGGTTTGAAATTAACACCGAAATGGGAAATCATTTCTGACACCCTCGGTGGGATTCGAACCCGTGCTCACGGCATGGAATGCAAGCACTCTACCAACTGAGCTATCGACCGGACAATTACAAAATATTTGTTTGCCCCTTCCCAAGCTACCCGACAGTGTGATGCCACATTTGAATGGCAAGCCACCGTACTTGTGAAAATGAATTGGTTCATTCCCATGTTGCTATGAGTGAAGGTCAGACATAAAATTTAAAATAAATATTTCGACTTTTTGGTAAATTATTTGTGTATTTTTTTCTGTTGTAACTGAATTTTCGTAGACCTCCTAATGACCTAAAGATAATATTATTGTTGAGCCAAAGTAAGTACTGGGTGGCTTAAAAAAAATGAGTACTTTTTGATGAAATTATTATAATGCACGTAGAGAAATTTATAAGTTCGTTATTAGGATTGTTTTACAACTCGTCAAGGGTGAAAGTATCGACGGCCGTCGGTAGATCGTACCGTACCTATTTGAATTTGGACGGAATAAAACATGGCGGTTCCTGAACAGCTGACCTTTGTTACATATACAATTGCTGTTTATAAGTCCCCATGTTTTATTCCGTCTTATCTTTAAATAGATGTGGTAAGATCTTTCGACGGCCGTGGAGATTTCTATCCCTGGTTTTTTGCTTGAATGTAAACGTGTCTGATATGGTTACTTATGATTTATTAAATTTATACCTACTATTTCAGTTAATCGCAAATCGTCCTTAGTAAAAAAGAGAACAAATATCTTCAGTGTAATTTCATTGCATGCAAAAAAATCACAGCAAAATCTTTCGAGAAAACTGGTAGTATTGAAACTCACGCCTGCGCAAAAATTTTGCGCACAATCTTTTGATCGATAAATTTGACAAATTTTAAACGTATAATGAAATGGCATGTGTTTCGAATCATTGGGTGTCGAAATACAAAATGGAGAAAGCAAGAAATACAGGATTTCATAGATAAGGGCATGTTTTGTATAACTACAACACTGCTGTGTTTGACAGGACTGGGGACAACTGTACTGTACCCCAAAGTATGTATCAATGCCGATAGTTAGTTTCCACTCCTCTATATTACTTAATAGTTTTTTTTACTACATAACACATTCATTACTCACTTTGAAAAAAAAGAGTAATCTTGGTTCATCCATCAACTGAAGAAAAATGGTAGATTTATCGAGACATTGTGGCCCCACATAAATTGCGACAGTTTTTTTGAGCCATCTATTACAGGCTCACGTAATGGCGTCGTTATTTCGCGTTGAAATTTTTCAAATGTTTTCTTGATTTATGCGCTGTAATTCTCTAAGCCTGAAAATACACAAAAAAACTTAGTAACCAGTATCCTTAGTACGAGTTGCAAAACTTTAGGAAAGTAAAGTTTACGGAAAGTATTAAAAAGAGTGGTTTTCCCCAAAATCTGCCGTTTTTGTTTGTTTGAACTTGATTTTCTTCATCACTGTAACTTTTTTGCTAAGACCACAAAGTGTAAGAAACAAAAACGGTAGATTTTGGGAGAAATCACGCTTTAATATTTTCCGTAAACTTTACTTTTCTCAAGTTTTGCAACTCGTACTAAGGGTACTGTTCACTTATTTCCATAGAAAACTGCGAATCGTAGTTTATACATGGCAATACCTCAAGTATAAAAAATTGGGTGAATTCCCCTCGATCGAGTAAATATAAAAAAAAAATGTCACGAAGTTAATCACTCGCTATGAAATCACTCATCTTCCATACATTTTTCTATTTACGTGATTAAGGGGAATTTACGCAATGTTTTATTCCTACTTTTGTAATAATTACGATTATTCTCGACTGTCATATTTCATTGATCAGTTGAGTACGCCACTATTTTCAACTGTCATAATATCTCTTCAGTATTTTAGACGGTCATATTAGTTATCATCTTATATTTTTATATGTATATCTTATATTTTTTTCACTGTAATATTTCAGTGATCAGTTTATTACTTCAATATTTTCGAGTGTCATATAACAATGATCAGTTCATTATTTCAATATTTTCGACTGCCATATTAGTGATCAGTTCATTACTTTAATATCTTCGACTGTCATATAACAGTGATCAGTACATACAACGACGGCATACAAATTGGAGAGAGAAAAGTCGGAGTTCTGCTTTATGCTGAGGACGCAGTATGAATTGCTGATTCAGCAGCGGAACTCCAGACAATGCTCTCTAGTTTGAACCATGCTCTGTGTGCAAACAAGTTGAAAATTAATGCAAGTAAGACGAAAGTACTGATTTTTGACAGAAGGGATGAAACTGAAGAATGCACGTTCATGTTGAATGGTACGAAAGTTGAAATTGTGGATGAATTTAGATACTTGGGAAGTATGTTTGAAAAGAATGGAAAGATGACAAGAGAACTTGAGAATAGGGTGTGCAAGGGAAAGCAAGTGGTCGGTGCAATAGGAAGAATAGCAAAGAACAAGCGATTGACGATGGATCTGAGAATGGCGGTACACAATGGCTATTGTTACCGACTTTGATGTATGGAAGTGAAGCATGGACAGTGAATGATAGCGAAATGAGTAAAGTATGTACGGTGGAAATGAAGCATTTGAGAAGTATGACAGGTAAAACTTTGAGGGATAGAGTTAGGAATGAATGGGTAAAAAAAAAATGTAATTTGAAAGAGGATGTGAAAGTTAAAGTACAAAAGAATGTGATGAGATGGTTTGGGCATGTGGAAAGAATGAAAGATGATAGACTGACAAAGTATGTATACAAAGAAAGTGTGAAAGGAAAAAGAGGGAAGGGACGACCGAGAAAAGTATGGAGTGATCAGATTGAGGAGATTGTGAAAGAATGGGATATACAAAGTGAGCGTAAAAGAAGAAAATGCATGAAAAAGGTGATGGATATGAAGGAATTGAAAGAGGTATGTCAGGATAGGAAAAAATGGAGGCAACTCTGCAGAGGCTCTGGCCACCCCTAGCGGAATGGCGACAGAGTTACAGTTACAGTTTCATCAGTCAATTACTTACTTCAATATTTTTCGACTGCCATATTCGTGATGTTAACTACTTCAATATTTTCGAGTGTCATATTAGTGATTAATTACTTCAATATATTCGACTGTCATATTATAACAATGATCAGTTAATTCCTTCAATATCCTAGATTGTCATATAACAATGATCAGTTAATTACTTAAATATTTTCGACTGTCATATTATAATGATCAGTTAATCTATAATCTAAGTTGCAAGGATATATTCATTCAAATCTCTCAGATGTATGCCCACAAACAAACACGTGTAGTTTGCGCTTACAAATGCTGATTGTGTACTTACAACGACGTTAGCCATGTTGAAAGCACCGGTTCCCATAGATCACCGAAGTTAAGCAACATTGGGCGCGGACAGTACTTGGATGGGTGACCGCTCAGGTACACCGCGTGTCGTTGGCATCTTGGACCGGTCCGTAGTCCGTAGTGGCAACACTTTGGACTCGTAAATGGAAGGTTGTGGATTCGGATCCCGGCGGAGCACAAAAAATGTACCATTTATATTTCGAATGTGCTCTTCGCTGAGTTGAAAAATTCATAAAAACCTTTACCAAAGACCGGTCACTGAAAGGTTCATCCAACCTTACAACAACTGGGTCTTTCTTGAGAATTGGCGCTTTCTACGGCGACGACCAAGCTCGCAGAGGGCTCTTGAGGTGTGATACACACAAAAACAGCGCTCACCAAATAAATCATCCTAATATTATTATTATTATTATTACAAATAAAATCCAAACCTCAAATGAACATAAGCCCTGCAACTCTTGCCGACATTCCCTGAAACAGGGGTGACATTGGCAAAGTGAACCATTTTTTACAGTATGGGTGGTCAGCCTCATACCAACCTATAAGTCAAGGAATTATATAATAACTTAAATATTTTCTCCCGTCATATATCAATGATCAGTTAATTACTTCAATATATTTGACTGTCATATAATACTGATCAGTTAATTACTTCAATATATTCGACTGTCATAAAATACCTAATGATCAGTTAATAACATCAATATCGACGTCTTTCATAATTCAGTATACATTTTGGAAGTGTTAAAATATGAAGGAAATCAAAATATTTCATGTCATTTTTTTCCTCCTTTCCTCGACAAACTCTTCACTTATTTCTTTTCACGATCTTTATTTTATTTTCACAATCTTTTTACAACATACCGGTTATGAAAAAAATGACCTAGCCCAATTACATCATTCTCTCCCTCCCTATATATTGCATACCACGTCACAGATAGTCAATCTTTACTGACGGATATTGGACGGAAAGTAAACATAATATTTTGCACACCCTTGGGGAAGACTAGAACCTCCTTACTATGTAAATATGTCAACCATTTATTCTTGTTACGCGGAAAAAAAATAGAGGATTGTTAAATACATCTATAATCTAAGTTTTAAGGATACATTAACATTCAAATCGCATATCAAATGCATGCCCACAAACAAACAAGTGTAAGTTCGCGCTTATAAATGTTAAATATGTATCTACTTACAAATTAAAATCCAAACCTCAAATGAATATAAACCAATATTAACCCTGCAATTTTGCCGACCTTCCCTGGAACAGGCGTGAGATTGGCAGATTGAACCATTTTTACAGTATGGGGGGTCCGCCTCATACCAACCTATAAGGAGTTGTAATGAGGCCCTTTAGTTTTTACGGCTTCCCAAGGGGGCTAGTTCTTGCCGCGTATTCCTCGAAGGAGTCACATTTGGCGAGTGGAGCCTATTTATTTTTACGGGAAAGGGAGCCGGCCTTACGTCAATAAATTCAGTTGAAGTGGGGGTTTACCAGCTGCGGAGGGGGCTGGTACTCATTTTTTATAAAGGCTGAGTAAACTTTGCCAGTATTTAAATTTGCGTTTGAAGTAAACACCGAAACATTTTTGACACCCTTTCAATACAACCGTTCTACCATAGCTGAGCTATCGATCGGAGCTGCCAATTACGAAATATTTTTGTCTTTTCTCAAGCAAACCGGCCGTGTGACGACACTAATTTGTCTGTATCAATTAATGTGCGGACCTCATTGAGAAAAAACATTTGGCCATCCTGAATATTTTACATTTTGTTAGTTGCTCACATCTTCCTGTAGGTGTGATAATATAGAATATCCATGTATGACGTCACGTACAGTTAACGACCGCTGTCCGCTAGAGTTGTGACTGACATGTAAAATAGGAGTGTGAAAAATCTAATCTAATCTATAATCTACAGTATAAAATGAGGTCCGCACATGATTTGACATAGACAAAATTGTGACGTCACCCGGCCGGGTTGCTAGGGAAAAGGTAAAAATATGTTGTTATTGGTTGTTAAGGACGGTAGTACCGTACAAGATTAGCGTTTACTTAAATATATTATAGTTTAAAAAATCCGTATTAGTTGTAGGTATAGATTCAAACGGGGCTATTCTTAGACATTTTAGTCGTCGGTTGAGTCCACGCTTTGACAAACTAATGAGCTGAATGTTTCATCAGCACGGTCATTCTTACCTACCGAATTTTGTAATATTTGTATGAAGAGAAATCAGCTGTTCACTTGCGGCCATCTTGGATTGACAGGTTTTCATACAAATGCATCATTAGTTTGTCAAAGCGTGGGCTCAACCGACGACTAAAATGTTTAAGAATATCCCCGTCAGACGGCCTTCTAATTTTTTGTTTTTGAAAATTAGACAGTTATTATAAATAGACATGGTAGAGCCAAGTATAATTCAAACAAACAAGTTAATTAGAATGTGTTCAGTTCCTTGAGTAATAGGTTGGTATGAGGCTGATCCCCATGTTGTAAAAGCATGGTTCACTTTTGTCTGCTAGTGCATTAAATGTGAATCTTAAATATTAATTTATCCATATAATTTAAATTACAGATTATCCTTGCCATCTCTATTGTAAAAAAATAAACGAGGGTCAACGATGGAAGTCTTTCCAGTAACAAAACTACGTGCCAAGAGTGCAAACATAAAAATGTACCTACCTACTTAAGTGTCGATTTATTAATTAACTAATTTAAATTAATTTACCTGTGTTGTTACACATTCCGTGTTTATTCAGTTATTTCCTTCATTTGAACTCATATCAATAAAAAGTCGGCTTAATAATAAAACATGATACCCAAGTACCAACATTATTTTGAAAGTTACGTTTCCGTGCTTGTAAATTTCATTCAATGTGAATTTTCCCCTGTTTCCGGAAGCGCTGGTCAAAATTAATTAGAATTGAGGAATAATGTTTTCATTCACAGTTTAAAACACTTCAATTAAGTGTACAAAACAAATTTATTTTCAAAAAAGTAAATTATATAGGACAAAATTTCCATACAAATTATTTTACACGAATAGCTTTGTTCTGTGAAAAACTCAGTTCATGAGCTAAATACAAAATGAAATCACCCAACAATGTGAACAATTTTCTGCAGCAATTTCTAATGAAAATTCTAGATGTGTACAGAGCTAAATAAAAATGTCTGACATCAACAATTTCAACCAATTACATCGCTCCGATAACATGTCTTTGCGCAGTGGGATTACTTTGATACGTTTTGCAATTTTCTTGCGCAGTTCAATTACTTTTTGAGGTTAGGTTTTCCTTCAGTTGTGTTTTGGTGGCAAAATAACAATGGTGTTCGAGAAATCTAACATATTTTTTTACTTTTTTGAACTACTAATATAGTGTTTAACTAAAAATATATAAACAGTAAAAAAGTGTGTAATATTCTATGTGGGAGTTTTGTTATAATTCTGTGGATTAATTTGTGGAAAGATTTAATAATGATTAATTTCTATGGGGTATATTATGTTTTATGAGGCAGTGGAAAATACCCCCAAAATGGCTGACCCATATAAATTAGAATCATCAGGATTTAATCAACAAAAATGATAATTGAACAATTCTCCTTATTAATAAATATTAATATTTATATTTCAGAATGTTTTTAATCTAGCGGCAACATTTTAAGTATTTATAGGTATAGATATTAAAAATAAAATCAAACCAAAACGTACTTAATTGTACTTACATACCTAAACTTTTAATTTTTATTTCCTAAAATATATTTTTTGAAAATGTGATATTTTTTGTAGAAGCTCTCTAAAGGGTAAATTTATAATTAAAAAATATATACATACTTAATTCAAAGGATTTAATCCATAGCCATAGGATATAAAAGAACAATAATTTAATTTTAAATTAAAAATTACGTAAAAATGGGTGTGACACCTCTACCTATCTACCTATTTTTTTTCAACAATGTAATGAAAATTTATAAATCTAAAAATACCCTAATATAAAATTTGTTCCTTGACTTATAGGTTGGTATGCGGCTGACCACCCATGCTGTAGAAATGGTTCACTTTGCCAATGTCACCCCTGTTACAGGGAAGGACGGCAAGAGTTGCAGGGTGTATGCCCATTTGAGATTGTTTTTTATGATGTAGGCTCACATGAGGCATGTGCAAGCGCGAACTTGTATATGTCTGGTTGTGGGAATGCATGTAATGTGAATCTCCAATGTAACATATCTTTGCAACTTAGATTAGATTAGATTAGACCCTATAATCTCTAACGTAGGAATCTTAAAAATATATTATTGGTAGCATTGGCGTATGGATCTTATGCCATGTTGCTGTATTTTTTTACGAAGGCTGAGTACACCTTGCCGGTGCCTTACGATGTTCTTACATTATTCCACTCACCACCTACTCTACAAAGATTAATTTTATGCAAGGCTGAGTAAACCTTTTTGACCGGTTTCAGATTGTAACAAAGATATTTCCTTGAGTATTACTGAAATTCAAAGAAATATTTTTTGAAAGTTGAATTCTATGTTGGTATGGGGTTGACCACCCGAGCTGTAAATAATACTTCACTTTGTCAATACCACTTCTGTTTCAGCGACTGGTGGCAAGAATAACATTTATATAAAACTGAGATTTGTGTTTTTATTTTGTTTATACACAAACAGTATATTGTGTCAGCGCAAACTTGCACGTGTCTGCTTACAGGCATGCATTTATTATGAATCTTAATAATTCAAAATACCTTTGCAGCCTAGATTATAGATAGAAACCGTTTTCTTCTTTGTTTATACACTGTCTATTACTAAACCTGAAACAATGAAAAAACTGAAACAGTATTAAAATCGATATAAAGGTGCGTCTTTAGTACCTAAACCTACATACCTACATATAAGCAGCATGTACGTACAACTTTCTACACGTTCTAATTATTTTTTGAACGTTGCGTGTTTGGTTGAATCGACCAGTCCGAAAATGGGGAAATTATCAAGCGATATTCGGGGAAATGGTGTCCAACGTATAAATATTATATGCCAGGTAGATAGATACATAGATAGATAGATAGATAGGTAGGTAGATAGATAAATAGGTAGATAGATAGATAGGTAGATAGATAGATAGGTAGATAGATAGATAGGTAGATAGATAGATAGGTATATATATATATATATATACAGGTCATAAAGCTGATATAGACGTGAACAGTACGTCACTTTGGTGCTTGTTTGTCGTTGTCCTTCAAAGGTAATTTCTCATGAGCAATGTTTGTATGTGTACTGGCCAATGTGTCTTATGAATTAAAGATCCATTAAAAAAATATTTAAAACAAGTATCACGTTGTCGCGTTTTACGTTATTCTCTTAGCTCTGTACCCGTAGTACGAGTTTTTTCTTAATACTCTTACGGGGCTATTCTTAGACATTTTAGTCGTCGGCTGGGCCCACGCTTTGACAAACTAGTGATGCATTTGAATGAAGACCTGTCAATCCAAGATGGCCGCAGGTGAACAGCTGATTTGTCTTCATACAAATATTACAAAATTTGATAGGTAAGAATGACCGTGCTGATGAAACTTCCAGCTCAGGCACCATTAGTTTGTCAAAGCGTGGGCTCAACCGACAGCTAAAATATCTAAGAATAGCCCCGTTAGTATCGAGTATTCGAGAAAAATGTATGTGAACTTGAAAAGCACCAAAAAAGTTTCGAAACTTTTTTTGCCAGAGTTGCTTTTCAAGTTCACATACATTTTTCTTGAATACTTGATACTTAGACTATTATAAAAAAACTCGTACTACGGGAAAGGCCATCTTCGAATCAAATGGTAGGTAAGCCAAACAAGCACTGGAGGGACAGGAAGACAGTATCTACTTGTGTAAATGTATGTGTGAGTGAGCGTATACAGACTGTACGTATACTAACTTTAAACGCAACTAAGCTGCACATGTAGAGCAGCTTTTACCACGTTGTGCCGGAGTTGTTGTGAAAGAGTATGGCAAGTGGCGTGTAGATCCTATTTTTTTTACAAGTAAGGAGGCCCGCCCGCCTTTTACAAACCATTTGAGTTGAAGTGGGTGTTTCCCAGTTCCCTAGTAGGTTTGTTCTTATCTTGTACAGGGAGGCTCGACGGCCGTCGGTAGATGTTATCGTACCTATTTGTGGATAGGACCAAATAAAACATGTCGGTGCCTGAACAGCTGATTCATTTTATATGGAACAATTATCAGCTGTTCAGGCTCCGCCATGTTTTTTTCCATCCTATCTTCAAATAGGTGCAGTAAGATCTACTGACGGCTGTCGAGACTTCCACCCAGGCTGGGTAAACTTGACTATTTTCGGTTGATCCCGAATGAACTCCGGAAAAATATTTTAAATTATTTGTGTTTCTCGGTGGGCGTCACAGCCTGGTCTATGTAACTAGGGCCCTAGGCAACCAGTGACAATATATTAGTTTGCCTTTGCCCTAGCAACCCAGCGATGCGAGTTTTATTGTTTTTGGAATTTTTGACGAATTTTGGAAATTTTGATGATTTTATTTCGTGGCCTTGCAGCAGTGCGTTGAAATCAACATACCGTAAAAATATTGTTAATTAAGACAGTTCCTTGACTAGTAGTTTGTGGGCATGCATTAAATATGAGCATTTTACATTAAATATCAATATGCAACTTATATTTTAGATATATTGATATCCCATTCATCCGTTATTTTAGGGATTTGGTCGATCCATACCTTTCTCGGTCTTTCTCAGTATTTTTTCAAAATGAATAATCCTAAAAAGTATTGTTATAGATTCGGGGCTATTCTTAGACATTTTAGTCGTCCGTTGAGCCCACGCTTTGACAAACTAATGATGCATTTGTATGAAGACCTGTCAATCCAAGATGGCCGCAAGTAAACAGGTGATTAGTTTCATACAAATATTACCAAAATTCGGTAGGTAGGAATGATCGTGGTGATGAGACTTTCAGCCCAGGCTCAACCGACGACTATAATGTCAAAGAATAGCCCCGTATTTTAAATCATCAAATCTCAAAATCATAATTTTAAATCAATCACCCGTATGATTTTAGATAGTTCGATATCTCATTCATCCCCTATTTCAGGAATTTGGTCGATCCATACTTTTCTCGGTCTTTCTCAGTATTTTTTCAAAATGAATAATCCTGAAAAGTATTTGTCATAGATTTCGAATCTAATCTTTAGTAATCTAAAAATATTGGATTTGATTAGATAAGATTATTAAAAAAAAATGTGTTCACGAAAAAACAGTGGTGTAGTTATGAGTACTTTTTAAAATACTGAAATGTGATTTCACCGAATAAAAAAGAAAATAAATAACGAACGAACGAAAGATGATGTCCTCATTCGAAAAACGGGTACGTACTGAATTTAAATTTTATAATTTTTTAATCTAAAGATACTATGACAAAGATCAGTCCTAATTTTTATACGGTCTTCCAGCTGGACGTTGACCAATTGTAATCTCATAAGCTACGGTGTGAGTGAGTCTATCATGGCTCATTCTGGAGACATGGTCTCTCATCTTACTATGCCCTCTATTTCACAGACTTTTTTTGCGGTCTTCTCTATAAGTACCTACCTACTATCTTACAATATGGAGTCCGCACATTTCAAATTTCCCTCAGCTGGATGACGTCACAGGTTGTCGCTCGAAGTAAAGCGAAAATGGATTTCAGGAAATATTGGTTATTATTCCATTTAAAATTAAAAAAAAATGTGAACAGGAATGCAATTCACCAACCTATTTTAGCCTGGCCAGAAACTGGTAAATGATTATAGATTTTTTTATTCAAATGACTTATTTATTCATAATTGCACGATGACATCTGCCAGTTATCAAAGTTAACGTCTAGGGTCCAACGGGAATCAAACTAGCGTTGTTTGATGTCAAACACGTTAGTTGAAATTACCATCTTGGTTCGCTTAGCCATAGCGTCGACAAATCATCCCATGACAGTTGTGATAAATACAGGATGTAGCTTTTTGGCGTCTTTTTTAATCCATCTATTTAATATTGTATTAAAGTATGACTGTATGTTTTGTCACTAGAGTATATTTTATTCAGTACACCACGACGCTGGTGGTCAAATTCAGAATTATAGAAACCATTCTTAAAAAACCCGTCAGCGTGACATCACATTTTTTCCCGATTTAAATGTGCGGGCACTATTATATTGTTGCGAATGTATGAGTTCATGGCCAATGTTTTTTTTATGATTGTGTGTCTAGGTATTCACTTGTTATATATATGTGTGTGTAGACGTAAGTGTTTGACACTTTTGAACTGTTGGTACTTCTCGTACTCTCTGGAAACATCCGTTCGAGAGGCGTCTCGTATAGTCTGAAACATTCGAGATTAGGCCTTGGTCATTTATAAATACGGGCTGCGGTTCTGTGCATGATAAGTCACCATATTAACGCCTCAGCCGTGAAGCCGCCAATACAGAAGTTACAGAGTGAACCATATGTAGTTAATTTTAAATTAAAAGTGAACCCGAAATAAATAATTTGACAATGTATATTTTTTAAATCCATTTTTATTATTATTATTTTCTCCTTGTACCTACTTTAGTTTGAATAAAATTAGCACGTATATTCAAAATACCATGCAAGTGGGTAAAGGTCAGATTTGCTTGACCGACCTGAGCATATTTTCAGGCTGTGTATTATGACGGCCACTTGTAAATTGCAAATGAAAATAGACTCAAGGATACATCTACAGTTCCAACGTAAAATTATCACATAATATTTACAAAATGGCTAAGGAGATATGGATGCAAAATAGTATTTTAATAAACACTAGAGATATTAAATCCTTAAGTTGTAAATTTTCCGAATTTTCACTATAATTAGGAGTCGCCCACATAGGGTTTCTAATCTAATCTAATCTACACAAATACACGTACAAGTTCGCGCTTGCACGTGCCTCATGTGAGCCTACAACATAAAAAACAATCTCAAATGGACATACACCCTGCAACTCTTGCCGTCTTTTTTTTTTAAATAAAATGATTAAGTATTAAAGCTTTTCTCATGAGGACGGTTTCTCTCTGGAGGAAATGAAAGAAGTGTGTAAGGACAGAAAGAAATGGCGGTTAATCTGTGATGTTGGTGGCTAGGGTTTTTTAAATTAAAATTTGTTATCTGTTAGTTTTTGATGTCCATACAAATTATATTTTTTTACATATTATATTTTTGTTGATGTTTAAAATGTAATTTGTTGTGTGTGTTCCTTGACTTATAGGTTGGTATGCGGCTGACCACCCATGCTGTAGAAAATGGTTCACTTTGCCAATGTCACACCTGTTTCAGGGAAGGTCGACAGGAGTTGCAGGGTGTATGTTCATTTGAGATTCGGGTTTTTATATTGTAGGACTACATGCGGCATGTTTAAGCGCGAACTTAAACATGTCTGTTTTATGCAATATAAAATTATAAAATTTTGTGCAATATAATATAAAATGCATATTATGTGAATCTCTAATGTTACTTATATTTTGCAACTTAAGTACATTAGATTAGATTAGATCATAATGAACCTTAAAATATGTTGTCACTAGGCCGGGCTAGAGGCAGGACAGAGACTCTCAACTTCGATACTAAATTATGAAGGTAGTTTGAAAATACACCCCTACGTTCTGAATTTAGCACAACTGTCAACTGTATACGTTTCATAATAGAAAAAACCCTGATTATCGCGAATCTCTTTTAAAATATCAAATCAGATGCGCTATTCTGCTAAATTCCTTACGACCTTAAGGCGACGAGCTGGCAATTCGTGTCCAAAACAGGTCGGGAGCGCTAGCGCTTGCGAAAGAACTGCATTGATAAAAAATCACAGTAGGATCTTATTTTTGGATAGGAATAGCCAGCTCGTCGCCTTAGGTTGTAAGGAATTTAGCAGAATAGCGTTTCAGGTTCACTTTGCCCATGTTACCCTTGTTTATTTTATTGGAAGTTTGGCAAAGTTGCAGGGTGTATGTTCATTTGAGAGTTGGATTTAAATTTGTAAGTACACATGCTGCATTTGTGAGCGCTAACTTACTCGCGTCTCTTTGAAATGTTAACATACTCGTATCTTTGCAACTTCGATTATTAATATGTTTTATCGTCTTCTTCTTCTATTACAGCCATGTCTCTTGCAACTCCTGGATGTGGACCTCTTCCTCCTTTCTCCATGCTTCCCTTTAGCATGCCTTGCAGCTTAGATTATAAGTGACGTCACATGGTCGAGGGATGTTTTTAATTGTCCATTACATATTTTACCACCATTTGAAAGCTCAAACAATTTCAGTTTCGAATCAAACCGAAAGAGTTGGCGTCTATCGACCCACTTGTCTAAGGATTATGTAAATTGGAGTTCTTTAAACATGTGTAGAACGAGGTTTAGTCATGTAACGATGGAGGTGACGGGGTGTTTTTTTAACTTAGTGCTATAAATACTCACCTGTACGTCTTGTTGTATTTACAGATTATAGGTAATCGTTTATTTTTGCATACACTTAATGTGTTTTTCAATTTTTAATCACTCCACTTTAAACTAATTTGACACTTCCAATGATATAATGTCGTACTTTAAACCAGTGGCTGCCAACCTGGGGGCGATTTGGGCTCTTAGGGGGTCGAAAATTACTTAGGGGCGATAAGAGGTGATGGATGAAAAAGGTTGGGAGACACAATTTTTTTACCCTCGTCCCTTTGTAAGCCCTAAATTAATAGATAATGTGGCAAAACGTCGGTGTTATGGCCGAGGGGGCCAAGTGAGCTGATCTTTCTAGCGTGTTTTGAATACAATAACGTTGGGTCGATCCCCGCCTGGGTCATTTGACCATAACTCTGACCCTGGTTCAACACTTGTTCCCCCTCCACAAACCCACGCCCTGTACATACATCCCATCCGGGGATGTGTCACAGGACACGCATCAGAAATAGAGTGAGATGCAAGCGGCAGAAGGCCCTCCCGGTATGCTACACTGTCTCAAGTGGTCCACAAAGCAAGGGTGGCTCAGAAAACACAAAAAGTAATAGCCAAGTGCAAGAATTTAGGGCTCGAGGAATTTAATGTCATAGCAAAGTATTTCTGAGCATCTTGATACAAGAAGTTAAGGCCGCAATTCGTGATGTTAGTGGAACAAGTTCGGGAGGTGCTCTTCTGACTGGGTGGCCAACCACCCGAAGGTGGGAAAGAAAAAAGATTAGAAATTAAAATGGTCTAATTAGACCGTCGAGTTAATGTGCGGCGAGAACTTTGACCCTGGTTCAACAGATGTTATTGGGTAATTATTGATTAATAATTCATTAAAATAAACAATAATGAATTATTAATTGATAATATTACAACCTGTTTCTGGCCATGCAGAATAGGTTGGTGAATTGCATCCCTCTTCACAAATATATTTAAAAAAAAAATATATATATATATATATATATATATATATATCATTTGCCGTTTTCTTGTGTGTTTTATACCTATCGCCACCTTAAAGGTAAAACTGAATAAGTGCTGATTCACTGATTTGAAAAATTGTGCATAAAAAATTCTATCGTGTGTAACTTCTCATAGTACGTGAACTAATTAGAAGGAAGTGCTCATGAAACACATGTAGATTACAGGATTTTCACACTTTTTTTAGTGTTTTCTCTCGTAGATGAAAAAAAAGTGCATTTATCTCAGACACCCATGTTAATTCATCTAATCTAATCTAAGTTGCAAAGATATGTAACATTGGATATTCACATTACGTGCAATCTGACAAGCAGACACGTACAAGTTCGCGCTTGAGCATGCCACATGTGAACCTACAACATAAAAACTATAAAGACATACACCCTGCAACTCCTGCTGACCTTTCCTGAAACAGGGGTGACATTGGCAAAATGAACCATCTTCTACAGCATGGGTGGTCAGCCGCATACCAACCTATAAGTCAAGGAACTTATTATTTCGTTTATTCAGTTTTACTTTTGAGGTATCGACATTATACGTAGGTAGGATATGTTTAGGAACACATAAAAATCTGCAAATACCCTTTCCATAAAACATAAAGCTATTTTTACGTTTTTTGCAAGTAAGCGTACTTGCATACCTGCGCACTTACATCACCTGGCCAGCGACGACTTCAACCAGCCAGCCATTTTCCATTTTCCCGGCTCGGTAGCTTTTTCCAGTCAGCTGTTTCCTCCCCTTCCCCCCCGCCCTCCCCCCCCCCCTCGCCAAGTCTAGCCAAGCCTTCCCTGTAGCTTTATATACGTACGCTTAAGTAGTGTATAGTATGGTGTAGAGCAGTGATTCCCAAACAGGGTAATTTAACTTTTTATTTTATTTCATAACATTTTTTTAAATGCATCTGCGTTTTTAAAAAATATATATCTGGCTTAGTTTTTAAATTATAGCTCTCTAAAATTAGCGTATTTTCGATTTCCGGTTAAACAGGTGTGAGGGTTTTTCCTCTGTCCTGCTGATTGACACAATTAATAATGTAACAGCCACTTTAATATGTTTACTTTTATTCCTTTCACAATGTATACACAATAAACCACAGCACAATAATATTAATTATTCTTAATTACACATGCTTGTGGCTCTCACGCCAGGCAAGCTTCTTCCCTCTTTCTGCATTCTTTTGTTTTCCTTTTTCCATTCAAATTTAAATACAATGTTCCATTCTACCAAACAAACAAACTCATCTCGTTACACAGGTCATTTTTTTATTTAGGCGGATATGGCGTCGATGGATCTTCGGAGTGTAGGCATCGACGGGCCCAGGTAGTCGGTTAGATAGCGAACTTTGACGTCGAACCGACCGCGCTGCGTTTTGGCGGGGCTCAAAGTCTCCGCATTTTATTTTTGAAAATTATGAATGATATTTTTATTTTTACTACTTAAAAAATATATATGGTTGTGATCCTTGAAATGTACTCTACACAACCATATTATTTTCAACCGTTTTCCCTACCACTGCAATTACCCTATTGTGCGCCTCAAAAACAAACGCAACTATGCTACACATATAGTGTAACTTCTTGCCTGCGTTATCCCCGAAGGGGACGCATGTGGCGATTCGGGACCTATTTCTTTTTACGAGTAAGGGGGCCGGCCTCACACCAACAACCACTTTCAGTTGAAGTGGGGGTTTCCCAGCTCCCGGGGGGCTGGTTCTCATTTCTTGCGAAGGCTGAGTACACCTTGCCGGTATTTATTTTGGGTTTGAAATATATACCGAAACGGAAATCATTTCCGACAACCTCGGTGGGGATCGAACCCTTGCTCTCGGCATGGAATGCAAGCATTTTACCAACTGACCTATCGACCGGACTTTCACGAGCTTGGTCGTCGCTACAAATCGCCAATTCTCAAGCAAGACCTAGTTGCTGTAAGGCTGGATGGACCTTTTGGTGACCGGTCTTTGGTAAAGGTTTATGAATTTTTCAATTGAGCGAAGAGCAAATTTGAAAATATGAATGGAATATTTTTTTAGCTCCGCCGGGATTCGAAGCATCAACCTTCCATTTACGAGTCCGAAGTGTTACCATTGAACTACACTTTTTTCTTGTGACAAAGTTTGAAAATAATCTCTTACATTGTACATTGAAGCTTTCACGGCCGGTTCTTGTTGACAAAACAATCACTTTTTTCGGCTATGTAGCCGTGGTCTGGTTGATTCTTTCCGGACAGTTTCGCCCATTGCTCTGATGGGCATTATCAACGATTGGCTAGTCGCTGTGATCTTTTTACAGGATCTGGGGTTCCAAAAGCAACGCTAGCCTTTGAATAGCCTTCAAGCCCGAAAAAAGTGATTGTTATGTCAATCTT
This sequence comes from Agapetus fuscipes, assembly GCA_951799405.1. Classification (NCBI taxonomy): domain Eukaryota; kingdom Metazoa; phylum Arthropoda; class Insecta; order Trichoptera; family Glossosomatidae; genus Agapetus; species Agapetus fuscipes. The sequence continues at coordinate 12,737,213 of OX637345.1, forward strand.
TTATATGTTTGGGAGCCTCTGGTGTAGAGTGTGTATATGAAGATATTTTCTTCGGGTATACCGCACTGCGCATTGGCCCATGCCAAGACGCCACACTGTACTGTAGGAAGGAAATAGGCGAACAAAATCATACTAGGATGTAAAATTAGGCAATTTCGATCTATTTATGTAAACAGTAAACTTATTCATAAAAGGGTTTTAATTATTAAACCTAAGTAAATAAATTAGGTTGGTATGCGGCTGACCACCCATGCTGTAGAAAGTGGTTCACTTTGCCAATGTCACCCCTGTTTCAGGGAAGGTTGGCAGGAGTATATCCATTTGAGATTTGGTTTTTATGTTGTGGGTTCACATGCGGCATGCGCAAGCGCGAACTTGTACGTGTCTGCTTGTGAGACTGCATGTAATGTGAATCCCCAATGTTACATATCTTTGCAACTTAGATTACATTAGATAAAGTCAGTTTTCTCACACTAATAAGCTGGTTTATCTCTGGTTTCGGGTTCAACCGTTATAATGAATAAAGTCGTAGTTATATATATAGTATATACAAGGATAATTTATTTATAAGGTACACATAATAAAAGAGCGCCGTTTTTGTGTGTGTCACACCTCAAGGGCCCTCTCAAATCACGGATAAGATTTTTTGTAAAGATGCGTCTTTAGTGCTCCTTTAAAGACACCAACAGTTTCTGCCTTCCTCACATTAGGTGGTAGTCTGTTCCACTCCATTGGGCCCGCAAACCGGAAAGCACGGTCCCCAAAATTAGTGCGTGTCTGACGTGACGGCTGGACTAAGTCAAACACCCCACACTCCGCAGATCTGAGAGTTTGGCGTCTCAAATCTATCTCAACACGTGAGAACATGTCAGACAAGTATGAAGGAGCCATACCATTGACAGCTTTGTAAACCATCAGACAAACACGGTAGACCACCCTCTCCGGAAAACGAAGCCAATGCAGTTTTTTCAACAATGGAGTTATATGGTTAAATTTAGACATCCCGAATATGAGTCTTGCTGCAGAGTTCAGCACAGATTGAAGCCGGCTGAACTGTTTTTTCGGCTGACCTATATACAGCGTTGAGCAATAGTCAACCCGAGACATCACAAAAGCGTTAACCATAGGGTTTTGACCGCCCCTGATGGTAAACATCTCCTGATTGCCTTTATCTGGCGAAGTTCAAAAAACGAGGAGGATACCGTGTTATTCAACTGCTCTCCCATTGTGAGGTTCCGATCCAGTGTGACTCCTAGAAGTCTCACTGAATCCGACGGCTGAATCAGCTGTCCCCCAATGGAGAGTGGTGCGCGTGTTGTCAGGAGATGATCACGCCTAGACGTAGCCGCCCACATAATTTCCGTCTTACCCATGTTAAGGATTAGGCCATTGTTTGTCATCCATTCACCGATCTCCGCAATGCAAGCTGCCACCCTGTTACTGAGAGCTCCTGCCATGTGTGGTCGACACTGAGAGTAAATCTGCCAGTCATCTGCATATGCATGTGTAGTTAGGCTCCATTTTTCGACTATGCTCTCAATGTCGGCCGTGTATAAAATAAACAGGATCAGTCCCAGCACAGACCCCTGCGGCACCCCGGAGATCAGCGAATAGGAAGGTGAGACACAGTCACAAGTACGCACTACCTGCTTGCGATCCGCCAAATAGGAGGTGAACCACGCCAGAGCCTTATCTCTCAAGCCATCCTGCTTGAGCATTGACGCGACGACCAAGCTCTTGTAGTGTGATTTACACAAAAACAGCGCTCACGAAATAAATCAGCCTAATTAAAGTGAAAATAAAACAGTGTTTTATTAGAATTTTTTGGTTCTATAAAATTTAGTAGAAATCAATTGATATTTTGCATGTTCGAAGTCCATTATTTGTTTTCCCCAAAAAAAAATTAAATGCCCTGCCCATCTCAATCTTGTTTTTTTCGTCAAATGACTTATATATTGTTGTGTTGTTGTTTGCAGCTGCACTCGGAGTACCGCAGCACGTACAGATGGCACGAGTACCGCTCCGGGGCAGGAGTGGCAGGAGGACTCGGCGGTGGACCAGGAGCGGCGGCCGCTGCTGGAGACTCCCAGGAGCAGCAGGGGGACGGCGGCGTGGTGAGGAGGGCGCCTCTGCCCCAGCAGCCTAGAGGTGAGAGACATTTCTGGGGCGGGTCACGACCATCGGAAAGGCCTTGTAAAAATTATAGCATTGCGTGATCGTTCTGTGATACACTTCCCGGGATGCGTCTTTCCATTCTTAACCTACGTTCGGCGACAATTCACGCTGAAGTACTGCCGCGCACATTTAATTAATTATTATGTTTCAGTTTTTTCATATTATCTCGAAAACTGTTCGCATTACCTAAAATATTTTTCAAACACTCTCTAGACATTGTATCATTCTATAATTATGAAGAAAAAAAATATCTCCAAAATATTAAACAACAAAATTATAAGAAAAAAATGTGAACAAAAACGTGTTTTTTAAAATATTTTTTTGTAGCGTCATTTTTTTAGTTTTATAAAATATTTTAACTTTAAAATTTAGATAAAAAATCAATAAACACGCGTGATTTTTTCCATTAATTTCACTTCTTTACAAAGGCCATAAAGTGTAAGAAACATTTTTCGTGTGTGTCGTCTGTCGAAAGGGGGGGTAGAATGGAAAGACGCTCCCGGGATGCGTGTTCCCATTCCACAACGCAAAACGAATGTTCACTCACACATGCACACGGAAGTATTGCAGATGAGTGAACCTAGCTGAAAACCAACTGTTATCAAATAGCTATGTAAAAAATGGTTCACTTTGCCAATGTCACCCCTGTTTCAGGGAAGGTCGGCAAAAGTTGTGGGGCTTATGTTCATTTGAGGTTTGGATTTTATTTGTAAGTACACATTCAGCATTTGTAAGCGCGAACTACACTTGTTGGTTTGTGGGCATACATCTGAGAGCTTTAAATGAATATATCCTTGCAACTTAGATTATAGATTATAGATATATACTGGCACACAAGCAATTTAATGCACATACACAGTTATGAGTGTTGAAAATTGATAAATAAGACAGCTGGATTACATTTAATGAAAAGTTTTATTTATTTAATTTCTATATAAATGACTCTTGAAAATGACGACAGTCGAAAGTACTCGAGGATAAAATAACAAATTAATATTAAAAAAAGAAAAATACTTACGTTTTATAAGAAATTCAATAGATGAAGATGAATTTTCACTAAGTAAATGCACAAACCTTTATAAGTTAAAGGTATTTCGTTTCGGTGCATGTGTGAGTGAACATTCGAGTTGAGTGGTGGAATGGGAACACGCTCCCGGGATGGAAGTGTGTAGTACCTAAGCAGAACGGGTATGAGGCTGGGTTTTCGCAATTTGCAACTTAGATTATACGGAGATGACAGAGGGCCATAAGATTTCGATGATGGAACTTCTGTGTAACTTCTTGCCTGCGTTATCCCCGAAGAGGTCGCATGTGGCGATTCGGGACCTATTTACTTTAACGGGTAAGGGGGCCGGCCTCACGCCAACCACTTTCAGTTGAAGTGGGGCTGGTTCTCATTTCTTGTGAAGGCTGAGTAAACCTTGAGATCGAACCCTTGCTCTCGGAATGGAATGCAAGCATTCTACCAATTGAGCTATCGACCTTTTTACGAGCTTGGTCGTCGTTGCTACAAAGCGCCAATTCTCAAGCAAGATCCAGTTGCTCTAAGGCTGGATGGATTTTTGGTGACCGGTCATTGGTAAAAGTTTATGAATTTTTTTAACTAGCGAAGAGCAAATTTGAAAATATAAATGGTATATTTTTTGTGCTCTGCCGGGATTCAAGCCCACAACATTCCATTCAGAGTCCGAAGTGTTAACACTGAACAACGGACCGGTCTCTGGATATGGATAGCATGAATTTAAAAAATATCTTCTATGGGTTGAGACTGAGACGCCGACCAAAGCTGGTAGTTACACATTGTGATGCTTTCACTATTGTGTTTCCTTTCAAACATTGAACTAATTGCAAAATAGGTACATCAGTCAGGTCTTGGCCTCCCTCATCAACCGCTGCCAGCGCTGTCTATCCAACGCCTTCCTCCTACAGTTCCATATTCCCACTGTACGGCAACCCGCCACCACTCCATCCAGCCATCTTGCTCGTGGTCTTCCCACTGTCCTGCGTCCTTCAGGGTTCGTCATCACAATCGGATTTTGAGGTGTGATTCACACAAAAACAGCGTTTACCAAATAAATAATCCTGATATTATTACTATATGGCACATTGACAGTATTGCCTTGTTTGCTTGCAGCCCCCAGCATTGAGCCTGCGATGCCCCGCCGCAAGAAGTACCCTGGGCTGGCGTACAAGACCAACGAGATATTTGAGGCTGCGGCCGCCGGCCTGCCCTCGGGGCATGTGCAGGGACAGGCGTACACACTGGACAGAGCAAGGGTGAGGAGATGCACGGCTGACCACTTTCTTAAAACTATGACTTATGAGGGTATGAAGTTTCAGGGTTTATGTTCATTTGAGGTTTAGATGTGAATTTGTAAATACACATGCCAGCGCGTGTTAAGCCTGAACGTACAGGTGTCTGTTTGTGGGCATGCGTTTGATATGAATTTTAAATGTTAATATATCTTTGGACTTAGATTATAGATGAGAAGCAATGATTTATCCTATGGCTTCTCTTGCTATTGAAATCTATAAAATTAAAATGTTCAATAGAAAGGAACAGGGCTTAAAATTAAATGAAACATGGTTGAGTTCGATTGAAGTCGTGACGCAGGGTAGTTTTATACCTAACAATCAAGCCACACCTTTAACAATTACAAATAAATAGACGCCGTCTTTCATATGAACATCAGCAGAGAGCAGAGCTCCGAAAAAGTCATACACAGTGGTGACGAACCGTAAGCTGAAATCTTCAAGATGTCTCAAGAAGGAGAAAAAAAAGAACAAAGCTATGAATCACGGTCAAAGCCTGGAGAGATGAAATCAAGCTTTTTGCTTTGTTTGTGTTTACAGTCCATGGAGCGCACCAAGTACTTGGCCAGTCGAGGAGAGCGCAGGAGCAAGTCTGAGGGACCCAGAGCGGCACAGCCACAGCCTCCTAGGAACTGGACCGACACTGTGGAGGAGAAGGTAAGACACCTTGCCCTGTGTGTGTCCTGACCTCCTTCATCAACCACTGTTTGTATGACGCCCTTCTTCTCCAGTTCCATACTCACAATGTATGACAATCCACCACCACTCCGTACAGACACCTTGCCCTGTGTGTGTCCTGACCTCCTTCATCAACCACTGTTTGTATGACGCCCTTCTTCTCCAGTTCCATACTCACAATGTATGACAATCCACCACCACTCCGTACAGACACCTTGCCCTGTGTGTGTCCTGACCTCCTTCATCAACCACTGTTTGTATGACGCCCTTCTTCTCCAGTTCCATACTCACAATGTATGACAATCCACCACCACTCCGTACAGACACCTTGCCCTGTGTGTGTCCTGACCTCCTTTATCAACCACTGTTTGTATGATAAGTTTTTCCTTCTGACCTATAGATTTTTCCTCTTTTTCTGGAGTAGAATTGTGACATATTTGTTACCTCACATTCAAGCTTTTGTTCCATACATCCTTATTGTCATTATTTGTATTGTTTGTAGGTATTAGAGTTTGTCCATCTATGTCTGTGTCTCAAAAGTTTTATTGATTTAATGTGCGTTGCCCGAGCCAATATGGCAAATAGAAAATGGAAGACTGCCAACTCAATTTAAAACTTGACTAATATCCGTTCATCATTCAAATACCTATATTATAATGCTACGTCTATGTGGATAACATTATGTCTAAGTGAAGACAAAATTACTTGAAGCCTTTGAAATAAATAAATAAATTTCAGGATGATTCATTTGGTGAGTGCTGTTTTTGTGTACATCTCACCTTAGAGCTTAGTTTTTGCTTCACAGTGCTAACTCAAGCAGGAACCATTTGCTTTGAACCTTTGAGACTGTCTTTAAAAAAGACTTTCCAATTGCGAAGTGTAACAAACATGCGCCCATCGAGATTTTTAAAACATAATATCAATCCGCCCTTTTCAATTTTAAAGTATTTTTTTGGAATTGAGTGTATTTCTACCCTCTTATGTCAACGATTTGAATTTGAAGGAAATTTTTGGTCTTCGTTCCTTTACAACACCCAAATTACTACAAAATATACCTATCATGTATTGCCCGCATTGGGTTGGAATTTTGTATATTGTTGGATTATTGTTTCCTTGACTTATAGCTTGGTATGGGGCTGACCACCCATACTGTAAAAAATGGTTGACTTTGCCAATGTCAACGATGTTAGCCATGTTAAAAGCACCGGTTTCCATAGATCACCGAAGTTAAGCAACATTGGGCGTGGTCAGTGCTTGGATGGGTAACCGCTCAGGTACACCGCGTGTCGTTGGCATCTTGGACCGGTCTGTAGTCCGTAGTGGCAACACTTCGGACTCGTAAATGGAAGGTTGTGGATTCGGATCCCGGCGGAGCACAAAAATATACCATTTATATTTCGAATGTGCTCTTCGCTGGGTTGAAAAATTCATAAACCTTTACCAATGACCGGTCACCAAAGGTCCATCTAGCCTTACAGCAACTGGGTCTTACTTGAGTATTGGCGCTTTGTAGCGACGACCAAGCTCGTACACCTCTGCGGCACTACAACAAGTGTCATAGACCCCATAGAGTCTTTAGAATCTAGGGAGTCTCCCGCACAGGATTTCTTAAAAAAAAAAAAATGTCACCCATGTTTCAGAGAAGGTCGGCAAGAGTTGCAGCGCTTATGTTCATTTGAGATTGGGTTTTATATTGTAGATTCAAATTCGGCATGTTTAAGGGTGAACTTAAACCTATCTGCTTGTGGGAATACATTTAATATAAATCTTAAATGTAATTATCTTTGCAACTTAGATTATAGATAGATAGATAGAGCATGGCATTTTTTCAGTCAACATGCAAATATTTTTGTGAATACATTTTAAATCCTCATTTAAAGAGAAAATCACCATGTTGATCTTCGTTGGAAGTGGCATGAAGGAAAGGAGCAAGCTGTTATTGAAGTGCTTGATTGTCTTCCAGGTGACGTCGCCCTCCATCGCGGTGAAGGGCGGAGCGGCCGGCCTGCCCAGCGGTGCGGGCACGGAGTACCGCAACAAGTTTGGCTGGCCGCGCGACGAGGAGCTGATGGTGGGAGGCAGCGCGGTGGAGTCGCAGCCCAGGAAGAGCGTCAGCATGGGGCAGCTCAAGGCCGCGCAGGCCAGTGCTCGCAGGCGACAACCTGAAGGTACAACGCACGGAATGCTCGAAAGAGACACTGACAAAGCACGGCTAATAAGTATTATCTGTTTGATTAGAGTTTGTGTAAAAAAGTATTTCTATTGGAATTAAGTTGTGTTTGCAGCTCCAAAGGCAGGTCGTTTTTGACACTATTGAGGGTGCCCAAACACTTCTTAGGTTTGTAATGTTTAACATTCTAATCTAATCTATGTTGCAAATATATGTAACATTGGAGATTCACATTATATGCATTTTCACAAGCAGACACGTATAAGTTCGCGCTTGCACATGCCGCATGTGAACCTACAACATAAAAACCCAAATCTCAAATGAACATACACCTTGCTGCTCTTACCAACCTTCCCTGAAACAGGGGTGACATTGGCAAAGTGAACCATTTTCTACAGCATGGGTGGTAAGCCGCATACCAACCTATAAGTCAATGAACATTTCATTGAATTCTTAAAATTATATTAAAACATGTCTCGTGGGAATTATAGCTTTAGACATCTGTTGTGATTATGATAACAATTATGATGAAACATAAGAGGAATGCAATTCACCCACCTATTTTGCCTGGCCGGATGTCTTCATGCGAAAGCGTAAGCTTGGTGCATGCAATGACATCTGTTGAACCAGGGCCGAGTTATGCTCAAAGGACCAAGTGTGATTCGAACCAGCGTTATAACTATTTTCTATTTGCGTTACAATGTGAACTGACCAGTATACCTTTAGGTGGGGAGACGGAGTTAGAGCCATTGATGAACCATGCAGATGATGATGGAGTGGCTCCGGCTCCAGACTACCGCAAGAAGCAGGCGTGCGAGGATTTCCTGGGGCAAGGGGAGTCCACACAACAAAGGTAATGTCTACACACAGCTGTAAATATTGCATATCGGGCAAAGCTTCGTAGTTCAACATAATATTAATTTCAAGATATTGATAGTTTCTATCAAGGCAGCAGCTTAAACTATGGTAGGTTCAATCTGAAGGCAAATATGAATGGAGTAACAAAAATGCTGAGAAAATGTTGTGATGTTACCCTACCAGGAGAGGAAGTATATCTATTTGAAGATAGGACAGAATAAAACATGGCGGCATATCAACAGCTGATCCATTTTATATGGAACAACGATCAGCTGTTCAAGCACCACCATGTTTGATTCAGTCGTATCATCAAATAGGTACGGGAAGATCTATCGACGGCCATCGAGACGTCCACCCCTGATATAACCAAAGAAAATTCTGTATTTAGTTTTTGGTTGCTAAGGAGTCTAGTCACTTATACCTATTTCCGAGTACATTCACAAAATAAATATAATACATTAATTTATTTATGGAATCAAAGAGTACCTACATACCTCAGAATTGTCTGATTTCTATTCAAAAAATGCTTTCTTATGTCCATTCATATTTTGCCAAATACTGCCTTATTATAGAGCCTTAATAATTTCATTAAAAATAATAATAAAACTAAAAAAAACAACATGTATTTCAACTTATGAATTACTTAGTAGGTAAGTATTGCTTTTTATTTTTATTTAAAAAAAAAAAATGCTTTATATTTTGATGTTCTATTGAAAAAACTGTATTTTTACATTTTCTTTTGCATTTCTTTTTGCTGCTTCTCCATCACAAATTTGTGGATTCATTTTTTTTTGTAAAAAAATATATTTTTACACTGAAAAAAAACATAATGCATGGAATGATACTGCTTTGGATATTATATCATTTATTTTAATAACTGTTTTTATTTATATCATGCTGTTAAAAACTGCTTCTATTTGACTATTAGATACTTCCATTTTGAATAGATTTTTTTTTGAAAAAAGGCATGCTCTGGAGATTTTTAGTCCATTTATGTTTTGAATAAAACCTCTATAGAAAATATTTATTTTAAAGCTGTTGAGAGAAAAAAAGAGATTGTAAAGTCTTGTTTCCTATGGGCTTTAAATTATTAAATGCAATCATAGCCCTATGAAACCTACTACGAAACTTCACCTACAAAAAGTTTGAATAATCTATGGTCTCCCTACGCCAAGCGGTTTTTGAGTTCATCCAACATTTATGCTCACAGATTCTTTAATCATAACGTAAACATTACCTAGCTGCACATAAAGAGTAACTTCTTACTGCGTTGTCCCCAAAGGTCGCATCTAATCTAATCTAAGTTGCAAAGATATGTTACATTGGAGATTCACATTACATGCATTCTCACAACCAGACACGTACAAGTTCGCGCTTGCACATGCCTCATGTGAACCTACAACATAAAAACCAAATCTCAAATGGACATACACCCTGCAACTCTTGCCGTCCTTCCCTGAGACAGGGGTGACATTGGCAAAGTGAACCATTATGTAGAATCTATTTATTTTACAGGCAAAGGGGCTGGCCTTACGCAAGCCACTTCAATTGAAGGGGGTTTTTCATCCCTAAAGTGGGCTGGTTCTCATTTCTTGTGCAGGCTGTGTAAAACTTGCATTTCACCGATGGTGGGCATTGATCCCATGAATGAAAGCATTCTAACAAATAATTACTAACAGGGTTATTCACAACACGCTAGATCGATAGCTGATCTATGGATCATCGTTTTGTTTTTTGGAAAATTCACTTTAGGTGGCGGTTGAGCCATGGATTTTCTGTTTGTGAATAACACCGTAAGCTATCAACTGAACTAAATAAATTGAAAAGATATGTAAATGGATGTAAAAAGAAAAGATACCTAAACCTATTCTATTTCCGGATTCACACAATCTGAATGGATCATTTGAGGCTTTAAGTAAAAACATCTTGATTAGAAAAGCACTTTAGAGTGTCGAACAAAGTTGGTGAAGCCTTCAAGGATAAAAGGACAAAAAATCTCTTCAAAAACTACAAGATTTTCATTATTGAATTCTTTAACATATAGGTAATCTTGTCATTTTGTTGTTTGTAATAAATGTTTTTTTTTTTTAACTACAATTATTAATATATTTCTTTTTTCCAAGCTGGTATTAGAAGATGAAAAAAAAATCCATATGACAAAAAAATGTATCAAATGCAAGAGAAATGTCTAAATATTCTTTTTGTATTTTGCTAGAAAAACAAAAAAAAAAATGGCCAGCATATTTGAAAAAAAAAAAATTGAATCCATTTTTTATCAATGTTTCCTGCACATATGTGTATTTCACTTTTACAATTTATTAGAAAAATTCGTGTTTTTTTTGTCGAATCACAAAATTTTCAATCTAAAAAGCATATTTTATTACTAATTTCAAATTCTAGTGTTTTTCTGTTAGAACTGTCAAAATTTCTCACTCTTTCCCTCCATTTTCTTTTCAATCCAAACACAATCTCAATGTTGTCACCAGTGAAAAAAAAATCCCCAAAAATTTGCTTATCGTTGATTTTTTCTAGACTAGAGGCGATCTCAATGTGTCTTGTGTTTTTGTTTTCTGGCTTTGAAAATCTGATGTGCCACAGCATGGATCCCATCGTCATTAAAATAATTAATAAACTGTTAATATATCATTCTAAATTTAAAAACTACTCAATTAAGCAACATAATAATTCAAAAGAAACAAAAAAAAAACTTTAATTTTTGCCATGGATGATAAATTTTCTTGATTTTTATATATAAAGAGACAGTAAGTCTGCCAATTTTGTTAGTTTGATTGGCAAAATAAAGTTTAGAAAGTACAAAAAAGCAAGCAAAGTCTCCTCTTATTACAAGGAAATTGTTATTTGAAAGAAAATCTAAATGTTCCTTGACTTATAGGTTGGTATGCGGCTGACCACCCATGCTGTAAAAATGGTTCACTTTGCCAATGTCACCCCTGTCTCAGGGAAGGACGGCAAGAGTTGCAGGGTGTATGTCCATTTGAGATTTGGTTTTTATGTTGTAGGTTCACATGAGGCATGTGCAAGCGCGAACTTGTACGTGTCTGGTTGTGAGAATGCATGTTATGTGAATCTCCAATGTAACATATCTTTGCAACTTAGATTAGATTAGATTAGATTTCTTCAGTCTATTAAAATCATAGAGCAACCCGTGCTGCGCACAATTTAGGGTTTCTGGACCCAACGGGCAGTAAACATTTATTTTGACATAACAATGATCCAAATAATAGTTGAGTCAAAAACCATAGGCTTCTTATGAGACTGTAAAGTAAAACTGAAGAAATGCATAAAATTATTCACAACCTTAAAAAAAATTGAAAAAGGAAACAAAAGAATTTTCAAAAAAGCAATCTTATGTGGCAATCACATTGAAAAAGCTATGATAAAAAAGTAAAATGAAAGAAGAAAAAAAAGATGTTAACTACAAATAAACACATCCAAAACAGATTTTTCGTATCTTCCATAAGATTCACATAAAAAGTAAGGATCTATGATGTATTGTCAAAAATATCTTCTTGTTCTTGTGCCTTTTCAATTGAAGATTGGCGATCATCATCATCGATCGATCATCGTCAAAAATATAATAAAGATAATGAACAAAAAAAATGAAATGGAATGAAGTTGGAGGGAGGAGGAAGACAGGGGAGATAAAGAGAGAGAGCATGAGCCTGGAATAAAGCGGTGACTGACTTTTCAGGGGCGCCCTGCGCGGCGCGCTGGCCAGCATCCGTCGCTGCGCCGCGGGCGTGACCCCCCGACACACGCCCAAGAGCGAATACAAAAAGAAATTTAGACCATTCTCGCATTACGTGTTCGAGGCCAGTAAAGGGACCTTTACCAAATGCAGGCGCGTCGCAAAGAAGGAGGCTGGCGACGCCACGGATGGCGGGGGACAGCCTCAGGTCCACACCACGGCCAACGGGACTGTCCCCAACGGGGCGCCCCCTCAGATGGTGGCCTCGGAAGGGGACTCCTGGTACAAGGAGGTACTGGATCTGCGCAAACGTGCCGGCGAATACAAGGTGGGTCCACAACCTACATAATATATAGCTTTTCAAAGTTTAAAATCTGTGGGCGAAAGGAACAACGGAATGAGTCACAAAAATCAGAATGCAAAGTGATTATTAGTGAGAACACTCGGACTCGTAAATGGAAGGTTGTGGGTTTGAATTCCGACAGAGCACAGAAAATATACCATTTGAATTTTCAAATTTGCTCTTCGCTGGGTTGAAAAATTCAAAAAGCAGCGCTCACCAAATAAACCAGCCTAATTTTTTTATTTTTTATATATATTTTATCTAAATACCGATACCATACCGATTTTTTTGACTCACTCTTTCGCCCACAGAAATTTCAGGCTGATTTTATTAACCTTTTCGCTTCTGAATATTCTGGCTATATGAATACTCCCGGTATGGAGTAATTTTTCAAGTAGCACATTATTTAAAACATTTATTGATTTCCTAGCTTAATTAATTGACAACACTTCAAGTTGTACGAGCAGCCACATGTATTGGTTATTCAAGAACAAAAATCACAAAAGTGTAGCACATATTTCCACTTGCAGACTTTTGAGATGTCAGGGATAAGTTCGCTGTTGGGCTCTTGCTGCTCTTGCGTTGATCTGATGTTGTATATTGTGATGTTGCAGTACCGTGGATGGGGCACGGAGCTGGCCCCCGAGCACCTGACTGAGCTGTACAACAAGCAGATGGACCTGTGGTACCAGGTCTCCCGGAGGTCCTCCCTCTCCGCCCTGTCCCTGGCCTCCACCAACCACAGGTGACCTCCGTGTTCCCTCTCTGTCTCCAGTAATTCTAGTGATGATTCCTTTTGTAATAGGTTGGTATGAGACTGACCACCCATACTGTAAAAAATGGTTCACTTTGCCAAGGATACTGTTACAAAATGGACAAGACAAATATCATAGAGAAATGAGAAGGATGAGTTACGACAAAGAGATACAATTAAGTAATACCAAAGGCGAAGCAGCAGAAATCTGAACATTGACCGCACTGTTGGCGGCTAGGGTTTGTTAAAGTGAATTTGGTTTTATGATTTAGTTTTTTATGTCCATGTATATATTGTTATTTTTATTCTTTGATTTTAAAAAATGTAATTTGTCATGTATGTTCCTTGACTTATAGGTTGTTATGCGGCTGACCACCCATAATATAAAAATTGGTTCACTTTGCCAATGTCACCCCTGTTTCAGGGAAGGACGGCAAGAGTTGCAAGGCTTATGTTCATTTGAGATTGGGTTTTTATATTGTAGGTCCACATGCGGCATGTGTTAGCGCGAAATTATACATATCTGCTTGTGGGAATGCATTTAGTATAAATCTTAAATGATATATATCTTTGCAGCTTAGATTAGATTAGATTAGACCAAACTATGAGAATTACAATTACAAATTGTAATTCTCATAGTACGTTATAATAACTTGAAAATTACGTAAGCAAGTCGAAAGTACCCAATGTGAAATAAATGCTCAACTTGTGAAAATAAAACTCTGTCGGGGCTATTCTTAGACATTTTAGTCGTCGGTTAAGCCCAAGCTTTGACAAACTAATGGTGCATTTGTATGAAGACCTGTCAATCCAAGATGGCCGCAAGTGAACAGCTGATTTGTTTTCATACAAATATTACAAAATTCGGTAGGTAAGAATGACCGTGCTGATGAAACTTCCAGCCCAGGCATCATTAGTTTGTCAAAGCGTGGGCTCAACCGACGACTAAAATGTCTAAGAATAGCCTTGTGTGTTTTTAAAAGAATAAAAAAATCCTCTTTGTACCTATTCTACAATTGATTTAACCAGGAGATTCTGATTTATTTTACCATGTTCACAAGGTGGAAATAGTATTTAAGATCGCCAGCCTTCGCAGAGAAAGCTCTGATATAAAAGAAGCAATTTGTATTTAACATGTATCTTTTATTTTCATCAGAATCATATCCAAAGACGAGAAAGACAACGAAAACAAGAACCGCACATCGCCGTCAAAGAAACCCAAATCCTTCAGGTCCGCGCCGTACCAGTCCATGAACGCCAAGCTGACCTCCGCCGACCAGACCGACTCCAGGAGGAACCAGAGGAGAAAACTCCAAGGTCACAGCTTTGACAATGCCTCCGTCTCCGAAGGTAAGGAAAATGCTACGCAGCAAACGGCATGATCAGATATGTCCGTGTGTGTGTGTATGTGAAGCGGTTGTGTGTACTGCATCGAGGCAAATATATTGTAGATTCCGTGGAAACAAAATGTAGTCCGGTCAATACCTCAGTTGGTAGAGTGCTTGCATTCCATGCTGTGAGCTTCGGGTTCGAATCCCACCGATTGTGTCAGATATGATTCCCTGTTTTGGTGTTTATTTTAAACCTTAATTAAATACTGTCAGCCTTCACAAGAAATGACTAGCAGCTCTCTCGGCAGCTGAGAAACCCCCACTTTAACTGGATTGGTTGGCGTAAGGATGGTCCCCTTACCTGTAAAAATAAATTTGTTTCACTCGCCAAATACAACACTAGGTATAATATATATGTAGCTTGGTAGCATAGTGTTTATATATGCGGTGACAACGCTGTAAGAAGTTGGACTTAATGTGCAGTCCCATCATCATCATCATCAATGGCACAACAATTTGCGTAGTTCCTGACCTTGATCAAACTCAGAGTGTATTGCATTTTTTTGCGTGTATCAACCTTTTTGGTTTTGATTTGATTGTCTTTCTGGTCTACATATATTGAGAAACTTAGTTATTGTCTGAGACAAAGTTCATAAAATCTGTAGGATTTTAATTCTACGCAAAATGTCTCAAGGCCAGTTATTCTAATTAAAAATTATTGACTAATTAGGCGTATCAACTTGATTTTATAATGAGATCTGTACATGAATTAGCATTGACAATATTGTGCTGTCACTCTCCCGGGTTGCTAGGGAAAATGCATACAAACATTTTGTTATTGATTGCTAAGGACAATAGTCCCCATACAACAGTGACGTTTGCTCGTCGAGATTCAAAGTTCTGACCTCATGGACAAAGAATTTTTTATTTACTCTTTATTTACCTTTTACCTGAATATTGACCTATTTTGAATAAATTGACATTTTTGTTTTAAATATATTTGCCCCTATTAAGTACACCTCCCTGCCTTCCATATGTGTAAACTTTAATTATGAAAATGAAGGGTGAGAAATTATGTAAGGATGATTTTTTGTAAATCTCTACCAAACAAAATATTGATTACAAAATGCAAATACGTACCTGAATAATCTTAAATCTTCACTTATCAAATAGGTGAACATAAATTCATATTTCTTTATTTTTTCCATACATCATTCTCTTCTTGTCTATTCTTCAAATCATTCCTATTTCAAATCATTGTTAATTTGAAAAGTTCATTCATTTTGCTGGGTCCATACACTCGCCAAATGAGACAAAAGTAGCCGTCAAAGTTTGCCAAATATTTGACTTAACTTTTGGGGTATTTTTGTCCCGTATTCATTTCGGATAAAATCCATTGCTCATCTCCTTCCATCATACAATAATTTTATCTTCATTTTCATTGTTATCTTATTTGTTTCTTTTATACTTTTGCTTTTACCTCTTTTTGTTTCAGTTTTATATTATTATTTTATAATATGTATCATTAATATATATTAATTATTGTTATTTAAGGCGGCAAGAGTTGCAGGGCTTATGTTCCTTTGAGGTTGAGTTTTTTTATTGTTAGTCCACATGCGGCATGTTTAAGCGCAAACTTATACTTGTCTGCTTGTGGGAATGCATTTAATATGAATCTCAAATGTAATATATCTTTGCAACTTAGATTATAGATTATGAAAGTAAAAGATTCAGTTTGTAATCAATGGAGTTCACTTGTAAGAGCTTAACTCGTATATAAAGAGTTTCATAAACATTTTTTTTTCGACCAGTCAGTAGTCTAGTGGTTACTTAAGACTTGTAAATGAAAAGGGGTTCGATTCCTGGCAGAGCACAAAACAATATTTTTGAATTTTATAAATATCTCCTTCACTAGGTTTGAAAAATTTATCTGCCGTAACCAAAGACAATCAATATTCATGGTATAGGACACAGCAATTTTTTTTCCTCATTTTTTTGTATGACAATCTATAATTTTTTCTAAACATATTCATGTTTTTTATTTCATAGCTATAAAGGATAATTATGTGCATATATTTTTTGTTCAGTTTATTTCAATGTTTTTTGCATAATATATATTTTGCACGATCTTTTTTTTTAGATTTGAATCTGGTAGAGAATGTGTTTTAATATAGATGTAATCTATAAATTTATATTGTTAGAAAAAATTAGGTGACTTTACTGAAAATCACTTTATCACTACGCTCAGTATAAAATATTGATAGAGTAAATTCCGCACCGCCGTGTGAATAGAAAAATGTATGAAAAATGGAATAGCACACCTAGTGAGTGATTTGGGTTTCACACATTTTTTCTGCTTATGCGTGGAGAATTTACTCAATGTTGTATACCGAACTCTCACATTTCAAGATACTTATGTTGGGAGAAAAATGAAAATTAAGAAAAAATAATAATATTATGATAGATATGATATAATAGAATATGATAGAAGAATATGATAGATAGAATATGATAGATTATGATAGATAGAAGAATATGATAGATAGAATATGATAGATTATGATAGATAGAATATGATAGAATATTAGTTGCAAAGATATATTACATGCATTCTCATAAGCAGACACGTATAAGTATGTGCTTACAAATGCCGTATGTGGACTAACAACATAAAAACCCAAACTCAAATGAACATAATCTCTGCAAATCGACTGCCAACTTTTCCTGAAACAGGGGCGACATTGGCAAAGTGAACTATTTTTTACAGTATGGGTGGTCAGCCTCATACCGACCTATTAGTCAAGGATATTTGAAGAAATTCAAAAGAAGAAAAAGACAAATTTATCGAGAAGCTAAACAAACAATATTTGCAATTTTGGTATAGGCCAATTGTTTTTTGGACTGCTCACTAGTATTGTGGTTAACGCTTCGGATTCGGAATCAGAAAATAGGGAGTTTGATTCCTGACGGAGCATAGAAAAAAAAAAATCTGCTCTCTGCTGGGTTAAAAAAATTACCAAAGACCGGCTACCAAAGGTCCATCCAACCTTACTGCAACTGGTTCTCGCTTAAATAGCTGAATTTAAATTTATATTTAAATAAAACATAGATTAAATTCCCTCCATGGTGTAAATAGAAAAAATGTATGAAAGCTAAATCACTCACTAGGTGTACTGTTCTATATTTCATACATTTTTTTATTTACATGATGGGGAGTTTCGGTGTTATACTATTGTAATTCATTACCTTTTACACATAAGTATTTAAGAAAATATATAAATTATTTGATTTTCACAGACAATCTATACAAATTGAAGCAGCATGGATGTGTGTAGTGTTTTCTCTGTCTTTTATATGTGTGTTATCCATCTGTCTCTCTCTCTATCTCTTCTTCTTCTTCTTCCAGCTTTTTGTATAGTCAGTGTGTGTGTACGGTCGCTGTAAGTACTTATCTAAATGTTTTATTCCTTTATTTTTTTATGAGAATTTGTTCACAAAATAAATATTTGTAAATTCTTGAATACTACCTAATATGCTGGACCATGTTCATAATTTTTTAATGTAAAAATAAAAAAAAAAAATCTATCTATTTATCTATAATCTAACTTGCAAAGATAATTAAGAGTCTCATTTAATACATGTCCATAAACAGATACATGTATGTTCGCGCTTACACATGATGCATGTGTACAAACAAAAAGAAAAAACCTTTCATGAAGATAAGCCCTGCAACTCTTGCCGACCTTCCCTGAAATTGGGCTGACATCGGCAAAGTGAACCATTTTTTACAATGCCCAATAGTGGTCAGTCAAGGAACCTTTAAAAAATGTCCATATTAGACTTATTTAAGAGCTTTATACTCTGAGTTACAGGATGTTGCGCCACGACATCAGTACGGCTTTTCAGTGCATGAAATAAATCATGTCCTCGCCCTGGGGCGTAGTCCTGAGGCACATACAACCTATAGCTCAAATATAATGAATAAAATAAACAATAAACTATATCAAAACAAAAATAAATTTGAAATCTATGAAAGTCAAGGAAACTTATACCAACCTCAATTTAGATTATATATGTCCAGCATATTGGTATTTGCAGGTTCACGCTACCGGTGAGTAAAATAGTACAAGCGGCGTGTGATTTGGTTTTGCAGGCAAGGCGTCGACGCGTCCCAGCGCCCGCACCAGCCCAAGAAAGCAATTGAATCTTGTTATAGGTGGGCGCGGTGCCAGCGTGGAGCCCGCCTCCGCAGACGCTCGCTCCGAGTACCGATCACCAAAGCGGCGACCCAGGTCCGCGGACCCCAAGGCGCTGCAGACCCAAGCCGCGGAAGACAGGCGTCGGCCCAGTAAGCCCAGCGGTCAGTGCAAAACAAGCGTAAACTTAAAACCAACCAAAAAACCAAACAGCCTTAGCAACGGTAAAAAAATCCCAAACTCGCGTCCGTTAAATTTGAATCTAAACACCCAAGGCAAAGCTTTCAGTCCCGACTCCCTCGAAAATGAACCCAACGTTAAGGTTGTCGTGCCCGTAGTTCAGAATAATGTAGTAGACAGTCAAGGGAAGGTGGTGGATTTGAACGTCGGAGGTGTGAGTCCGGAATTGTTGAGAGCCAAGTTGCTGCTTTCCACCGAACCCATTTTGTTTAAGAGCGATAAGAAAATTAAGAAAACGGAAAAAAAGGATGCGAGTAGGGTTGGGCAGCGTTCGAGGCAGTTTACCCAGTGGACTCCTCCGCCGGTTAGGAAGAATCTGACAGTTGAAAAGGTGGAAGTTGCGAGGCGTAGACCGCGCTCGGCCGATCCTAAGATGATGCCGCCTCAGCCAAAGATTCCCCATAAGACTCCGCATGTTCCGGAGACTCCTCCTCCTTGCCGGAGGTTGAATCTTTTGCTGGCTGCGCAGGGTTCTGGTTCTTCCAGAGGAAGGCCAGGGTCTGCTTCCAGCGAAGATAGGCAGAAGAGCAGTAGGTCGACGAGTAAGTCTAGTACGCCCCCACCTTGGAAACGGTAATCCTGAAATCACCAAGAAAAAGTTGGTCATAATTCCTTGAGTATGGTTTGGGTTGATAGAAAAAATGAAGCACATGCTTTTTGAGCCAAAAATTGCAATTTTTTAAGTAAGCTTTATTGTATATAGCTTTTTGTTCACATCGAAATAATTGGTTAAAAGGTGAATCAAGTCAAATGCCATTTTTCAAATTAACATAGTTATATTGTAAGAGCATTTTTGTACATAAGAACAGTTGCCTTCATGCAAAAGAAGAAGCTTGTGTGCATGCAATGATAAACTGTTGAACCAACCAGAGTCAAAGTTATAGGCAAGTGACCCAGGTGGGGATCCAACCAGTGTTATTCTATTCCAAATACGCTAGAAAGATCAGCCACTTAACCTCCTCGGCCATAGCACCGACAAGGTAGATCTTCATCTCATTGGACAGATCAGAAGAATGAGATCATGGGCATCCATTGTGAGAGCTTTAAAACCTTGGTGGACTATCGTCCGAGGTACAAGAGGAACCCTTAAGGGGATGCAAATCACTTGACATCTGTCATTTTAGAAACTTTTAAATTACATAATTTGACATGAACAAAAATATGTATCAGAAACATAAAAATGTCATCCACATGTAGGGGTATTTATAACAAAAAATAATTTGATTCCCATGTGATAAAAATCTACTCCACAAAATTTAGTGGCAGAAGGAGTGTCAGGAGGCCAAAGCTGAAATGGAGCGATGGGGTGTAAAGGGAAATGCAAACTCTGCATGACTAATTGGTGACAAGAGTTGATGGAGAGGGAAAGGTGGAGGCAACTCCTCGAGGATCCAAGACCCTCACCGGTTTGTAGCATCAATGAATGAAAATTGGTATTTGAGTCATTTCGCCTTTTAACCGTTGATACATTGAATTTATTTTTATTTTTGAAATTGTTGTATAAGCCTTAAATGTTTGATGGAAATCAAGTATAGATATATTCACTCAAAGTGCCAGTCTTAGCTAAAATCTTGTTATCTCGTTAGGGTGGTGTGAGCGTGTATTTTTCAAATTAATGTAAGTTTCACTTTTATAGGAGGTGCGCGTTATATACTATTTCATCCCTATAAAATGATGGTATTACTCTATGGAACTTCTTTGAATCCACAATGTATTTGGAAAGCTCTTTGCCAAATATATTTATTGAAGAGTTTCCAAGTTCCTTAGGTTGCAGGTTTTACAACTTCAATATGTATTTTATAAACGTACCACATTATTTGCATTCAAAGTTACAACAGATCCTAGATAGTACAAAAAAGTAGTTAAAAGATAAAGGTACTTAGTGATGTTCATATCTAATTTAAAATTTTGTAGATTTCCATACGTTCTTATTTTCGCTTAGGCTGTTTAAAACAATTACAAATAGTTATAATAACGTAGTCGTTTTCAAATGTTCCTTACTTAGTTTATTTGTAGTGTTGTCTAGGTCATTTATATTTTTAGTTAATGTTAGGTATACAATACTTTATTGTAGTCTTGAAAAGTGCTATTTTTTTATATTTAAATTTATTTTTTAAAGTGTACATACAATTGAAGTACAAAAATTTAAAGAGGCTATCAGTTATCCTTTCATCTTTTGCCTTCTGGTCATCCAGCTATGCGTTGACCAATTGTTGTCTCATAAACTAAGTTGTCAGCGAGTCAGTCAACGCTCGTTCTGAATACAAGGACTCTCACCTTACTATGTCATCTATTTCACAGACTTTTATGTGGTCTTCCAGCTGGACGTTGGCCAATTATTGTCATCTCATAAGCTACGGTGTGAGTGAGTCTATCATGGCTCATTCTGGAGACATGGTCTCTCATCTTACTATGTCCTCTATTTCACAGACTTTTATGTGGTTCCAGCTGGTTGACCAATTGTCATCTCATAAGCTACGGTGTGAGTGAGTCTATCATGGCTCATTCTGGAGACATGGTCTCTCATATAACTATGTCCTGTATTTCACAGACTTTTATGTGGTATTCCAGCTGGACGTTGACCAATCGTAATCTCATAACCTATGATGACTCATTACAGTGATTTAATATCTCTTTGACTTCTTATTTTTAGGTTATGTTTTATTATGGTAGCCTAACCTCAAAAATATGACCAATAAAACCAACAATCTAAATGATTGTCGATTATTAATAAATACTTTAAGGCTTAGTTTTTAGTGTGTTGTCAATTTTAAACATATAAACATATTTTATGATGTATTTTTCTGCATTCGCAAATGTAAAATTGATTAAATAACAAATGTATTTATTAACAACTATTCATATTAAAGCTTGTGTATTGGATAAGCAATGTTGAACATAATGCTTTCTTTGGAAAAATCTAGTCACTTTTATTTTTTTACGTCTGAAAGGTAAAAGGAGGACAGAGGTAAGTAAATATCATTTGTGTCCAAAGTTGACGCTTGAATTTTTTTTTTATAAAATTTTGGTGTAAAATTTGCAAAAATATACCATTAATTATAGCTGAGTTGAAAAATTCATATCCCTTTACCATCGACCGGTCACCAAAGGTCCACTGCTTACAGCAATTAGATCTTGCTTTAGAATCGGCGCTTTGTATCGACGACCAAGCTCGTAAAAAGTCTGGTCGATTGCTCAGTTGATAGAATGCTTGCATTCCATGCCGAGAGCAAGGGTTTAATCCCCACCGAGGGTGTCAGAAAGATTTCCCATTTTGGTGTTTATTACAAACCCAAAATCTGGCAAGGTTCACTTAGTCTTCACAAAAAATGAGAACCAGCTCCTGCAGGAGCTGGGCAACCCCTGCGTCAACTGAAGTGGTGGGCGTGAGTTTGGCCTCCTCATCCGTAAAAAAAAAAAGGTCCCAAATTGCCACATGCAACCCCTTCGGGGATAACGCGGGCAAGCAGTTACACTATATGTGACGCTCTTCAAGCTTTCAGGGAAGCTTGCCCGTACTCCACTCTTTTTACCTTTCTCACACAATAAATTAATATCTATAATTTATGACATACTTACTTAATGATAGTAAAAATGAATATAAAAGAAGATGTATTATTTTGTTTGTTTGTTCTGTTGTGTTTTCTATTGGCTTGCATTCTTTAAAATTGGCATATATTATACTATTTTTAATAACGCCTTTGGTGTTTATACAAAAAAATATATATAAAAAATAAAAAAAAATGCATTCAAAATTTCTTATACATTTCATTTCATCATCATCATCATGATCATCATCATTTTCTTTCCTTCATCCTTCTTTAATAATCCTTCATTAAAAATGGCAAAAAGCAATTGTCTTTGCTTGTCAGATACCTTCTTGGGTCATCAAGTATTGGGTTCTTATGTTGGCACACCAAAACTCAAATATTGGTAGCAAAAAATGACTCGAAATGAATTTCATGGACAGCAAAATTGTGACGTCACACGTCCTGCTCGCTAGGGAAATAGCAATAAAATATTTTGTTATCAGCTGCTAACGACCCTAAGTCACGTGGAGTTTGTGACGTTTGCCCACTGAGGAAAAAAAACTTTTAAAATTTTGTGTATGGTATCAAAGAATATATCTCGAAATGAAAAGTGTACATTTTCTGTTACATGAAAATTTGTGGGGAGTCTACGCACAAGTTACGCGCTGTATATTGCTGTTTTTATTTTGGTGTCAATTTTAAAAGTGACTGGTTTGTATGTAATGAAATACATATTATAATGATGGGGACACACCAAAGTTTTTCAGATTGGCGGGAGTCTAGTGATTAGCGGCTCCGGACCCCAATCAGATGTAATAGGTTTGAATATTGGCGTAGCTCTAATTACTAAATTACTATTTCAGTTTCGACCATGCCCTTGGGGGAATGGTTTGGACACCAGTTACAAAGGTTTATCCATCCTTGCAGCGGTTGGATCTTTCTCAAGTTTGTGTTGATCAATGACAACTGAGTTTGTAGAAGGTCCTTGAAGTGTGATTCACACAAAAGCAGCTTGTATCATTCATCTTTCATCATCATTCCTTTTCATCATCATTTTTGCTCCCTTGCCTTTCCACACCAAAAATGATTTTTTTCTGTTTTCAAAATCAAGAAATATTCTACGATCAAGATCTCACACCAAAAT
Source organism: Agapetus fuscipes (assembly GCA_951799405.1). Lineage (NCBI taxonomy): Eukaryota > Metazoa > Arthropoda > Insecta > Trichoptera > Glossosomatidae > Agapetus > Agapetus fuscipes. The sequence goes on from OX637345.1 coordinate 12,760,654, forward strand.
GACAAACCAAGTTCAAAATATCAAATGAAATGTAAAGATGTAAACAAACAGAAATCATCGCATCCACAAGACTACATAAACATGGAAGTCTCTCTGTCCTTGAATACTTAAAGATCATTGGATCTTAAAGAGCTGTGCCATCTGGTATTTGGTACTATCCGATTGCATATAGGTACTGTTAAAATCATAACGGTCTTTGTAAAGCCATTTTTTGTTGAAGACAAACTAAGCTTTGAGTTTTCGATGACCATCTAAATCTAAATCTAAATCTAAGCTGCAAAGATATGTATCATTTGAGATTCATATCAAATGCATTCCCACAAGCAGACATGCATAATTTCACGCTTACACATGCTGCATGTGGACCTACAATATAAAAACCCCAATCTCAAATGAACATAAGCCCTGCAACTCTTGCCGACCTTCCCTGAAGCAGGGGTGACATTGGCAAAGTGAACCATTTTTTACAGTATGGGTGGTCAGCCGCATACCAACCTATCAGTCAAGGAGTACAAGCAATTAATACAATCAAATATATAAAACAAATAAATTCTAAGCAATTAAACAGTACCATAGTAAGCTTAAAGCATTGGTTTTCGTTTCATCATCAAAATGTTACTGATATCAAGGCAACGGGAAACCACTAGTATTATTTGATCAACTATATTAAAAGTTAAGACCTACCTAATATGCATCAACTACGAAAAATGATTTGAAAGTGTATAAAAAATTTGGTAGCCCACAGGGTTCCATACTAGGTCCTTTGTACTTTAATATGTTTTTTTTGCATTTTCATTCAATATTTTGAGCTTGGCACTGTTACAAAGACATGTTGGTGTGAAAAGGCGATGGTGTTCATTATCATATATGGTAGGTACAATGAAATAATATACTTTCTTTTATATTTATTACTATATTGTTATTAATTATATGCAAATAATACTGAATGTCATATTGTAACAAGATGAAGCTAGTTTTAAAACCCAAAAGGGTATCAAATTTGATCATATTCAAGCAAAATGAAACAAATTGACCCCTTCAAAAAAACTATCTTATCTGCAAAAATTAGATTTTTGGGAAATAAGCTTTTTTTTATCATAAGAAATTCAAATTTCGGCTAATAAAAAAAAATATATAAATAAAACCTATATATATTTTTTAATTTCAATGTACTTACTGTGAATCAAAAAACTTTAATTTGTTCTTACAATCAAAGAACTTTTGCAGGTACTATATTTTTCTTGGGAGGGGTCTAAAACTAAAAATCCCATTTTTCTTTACCAGGAGAAGCCATTATACTAATTTATTACACATTTTTTCAAAGACTGTTCATGTATGTATTTGCCATTTTGCTTTCAAATGCCTTTAAATCTTGAGAGTTCTCTACTTCCATCCACATTTTCATACAAACATTACAATTTTTAAACCTATACTTACTGAAGAAACAGAATATACAGGTATACACGGCTTAAAGTGAATGCCGATGACATATAAGTCAGGGCGCTGTTATGATTTGAGAGCCTAAAAAAATAACTGATAAAATCAATGTTTATTACTTTGTTATCCTTCAACAAAATACTTCTTACATTTAAGCAATCCAGCGAACTTCACATTGAACTATCAAAATTGCCATTTAACAAGATGGCGGGATAAGTTTCGATTTTCACCACATTAATTTTAAGCCGTGTATGTCCATAAACAAAACAAGACTTTCCTTTTTGGGCTTTGGCCAGCAAGAAATTAAAATGGTATGGCAATATGTAATCATGGGTAGAGAAAATACGTCAACCTACATTTTATATATATATTTATTTAAATTAATAATACAGGCATCTACAATCACAACTCTTGCATTTAATAATTATATTTCAATTATACATTTTATTGTAAGCGATGCTTGTTGAATAGTTTTCCTTCAAGCTTGTAATAATTCTACAACTTATCGTCTTTTTCTTCCTATTCTGCCGCTTCAAAGATCGGCCATCACTGTTGCTACCTTGCCTTAATTTTATTTTCATACACATGCAGTAGAACGTTGATTATACAGATTTTAATATTGTGTTAAATAAATGAAAACAGTAGAAAGTATTTTAATATTTAAATATAGTTTTTAATACTCATATTATGTAATATGAGTTCGATTAACATTTAAACGGAGATGTGTAACATATAAAATTCATTTTGATGCATGTCCACAAACAAATACAAAATAAGACCTAAGCCTCAATTGAGTATGGCGATTAGCGCTACAGACTCATAGTGGGAAGCAGGCCCGGGTTAAGACCACTGGGGGGCCTGGTGCGGGGAAAATCATGGGGCCCCCCGACCTCCCCCCCATCATCGCACACACACCAAAAAAAAAACTTTTTCCGAACCAAAACGACCACTGAATACGGAGTTTAAATTATTTTTTTAACCATCCTGATCGGGAGATAGCCCAAATTTCAAAAAAATCTGTTAACATGAAGTAAAAATGATTTAAAAAAATATTTTGTCTTGTACTTTTTGTGGCCACAAATTTTTCCCTTTTTTAATTAATATCTAAAAGCCTTTGGGGATCCCCGTGGTTGTGAATGCATTAAAAATCTGAGCCTTCAAACAAATTTATGTTGAAAATAATGGAACAATTATTTGTTAATTAATCTATGTATTTTTGAATAAATATATCTCAATAATCAATGTTCTACTGCACGTATATACCTTTACTTATGTATTTACTTTTATCTTATTGTTATGTATTACCTATTGGCTTTTTCCTACTCTCTCCATGCAGGGCTGGCGCTAAATTCCAGCAAAAAATTCCGTCCAGCCGATCCGCGGGATTCCGTCAAGCCGACGTGCTCGTCCCTGTCATCGTCGCCGAAAAGAAAAAATCTCAGGGCTAAAATTGGCATCACCATAGGTTCGTAACATTGATGACGCGGGCGACGCACTTGCACTCGGTCATTGCCGTGAGCGCTTACGTTGAGGCATCTTCGAATTTTGTCGTTTTGGAATTTTATTATCTTGGAATTTTGGTCATTATGATTTTTTTTGTCATTTTGTCCCTTGAAATGTTTTTATCTTGGAATTTTGTCATATTGGCAATTTGTAATTTTATATTTTGTAATCTTTAATTTTTTATCTAGGAATTTTCTCATATTATTGAGGCTTGGTCATTTTGGAATTTCTTTATCCTGGAATTTTGCCATTATGGAATTCAGGCATCTTGGAAATCAGTTATCCTTGAATTTTGTTTTTTTTTTTGGTTTACTCTGACATCTAGTGACAAAATTCCAAAGTTTTGTACAAATAAAAACTCTCTTGAATATATAGCAAAATAATCATGGTTTTCTGAGTTTATTTCATAATCATTCAAATAACTTCAAAAACTTAATCATTTACCAAGATGGAAATGCCATTTAATAGACAATTCAATTCTAAATTATAATTATTTCATTTATTTTCATAACCATTTCATCCCATTGATTGGAATCACTTTTCAAGATGACAACATCGCTTTAAGATGCCTCAATGCAGAAGTCTTCGGAAGCAATGATACAAGTCGTAGATCCAAATTGATTGGCTGGTTTTTCATGCCATTTAGGTGTGTAGTGCATGTGATTTAGATTTTTGTGCTGTTGACTTTTTTGTAACACCAAAACAAAACTTTGTGTGTAGACCCACACACCGCCGCGTGCATGCAAATATGACGCCAAAAAATTACAGACGGACTCGGCACTAATTTCAAAGACATGGCTGGTTGGTGATTGGTTTGAGAAAGGTATATGGAAAAAGACAAGCAAAATTCTAATCAGTCCATAAGCAAATCTTAATGGAAATAACAAATGGACGTACACACAGGCAGTGGAGAGATGAATGCTTTGCATTCGGTATGTATGTCAACCGAAAAATGCTTTGGATCTCTTGGCGGGATTGGGTCAGTAATGAGTAATTCTTCCGATGTATGCGCACAAAGGGCTTCTGCTAACCATTAAGCAGAGAATGCTGATGTTTTTCGGTCACCTTATGAGAGAAACTGCCTTTTCCATCTTATCATATGGGGTAAGATTGAGTAGAGTAGAACTCAGCGACGCCGAAGGACATTGTGGTTGAAAAAGTTGTGACAATGGTTCAACAAAAGCACCAAGTATCTATGTAGCGTAAAGCTGCTTAACTGGAAAAATAAAGGTAACATTATATTGTAAAGGGAAGTTGCATACCTTATTCTTAGGTAAGATCCCTCCTTGGCTGACTGTAATGAACTTATTCCAAGAATGGGGGGCGAACCCCTTGCTACGTCTGTGCATGTGTTTTTTTTAATGTGTTTGTGCCTCCTCACTTCTCTTATCTCAACAAACAAGATTCCTGAGCAACCCCTTCCTCAGACTCAGGTAGAATTAAAAATCCTACATTATTTTTCGTTTAAGACTTCCACAGCATGCTTCCGAATTCATTAGCCTATAATTAGTTGGTACAAAGTTTTCATACATTTTAAATTCAAACATTCAAGTTTTCACTGTTTCAAAAAATCAAAGAGTACTTATAGATAACGCAGTAGACAATATTTTTGACTTTTTAGATTTTATTTTTTTCACTTTATTTTTTGATCATCATCATCTTTACAGGAAAAATTAATTGAATTAGATAAAAAATAATGGGAATAAAATATAAACATGCTACAATTTCATTCCTGTCAATAATTACCTACTTGTGACTGAATTCCTATGATGTTGTTCGTCTGTGTTGTGTATGCAGTTCCAAGACTAGCTGTACTTAAGGTTTTGTTGACTTTAAGTGTATTTATGATAAGATAGTATGACATAATCACTAATGAGTATAAAGCTTGAATAACAAAAATATTACCAGAATTTTCGTCCACAGATACAGTACTTAGGGAATATACCTTTTTTAAATTAAATTTGTGTGATTCACAATAACCATTACGATAAAAACACTTAATAATAGAGAGACTTTATCCACGTCATGACAAACTCAATCGTAAATGGGCTCAGCATTTTAAATTATATCACCCAACTGGAGCTTGCCCAGTAAGTAGTTCCGAATTTGACCACTGCCATTTTAGCGTTGTCATCTATATTCGTTGTCATCAATTCCTTGACTTATAGGTTGGTATGAGGCTGACCATCCATACTGTAAAAAATGGTTCACTTTGCCAATGTCACCCCTGTTTCAGGGAATGTTGGCAAGAGTTGCAGGGCTTATGTTCATTTGAGGTTTGGATTTTATTTGTAAGTACACAATCAGCATTTGTAAGCGCGAACTACACGTGTTTGTTTGTGGGCGTACATCTGAGAGCTTTGAATGAATATATCCTTGCAACTTAGATTATTATAGATTATTATCCATACAAAGCCAAAGGTTTTCTACAATACAAATAAATCCTTTGCCTTTTACTAAAGATTCCTGTGGAGGAGAGCTTTCCAATAAGACTATAACCATTGTTTTTCATTTCCTATCGTTAGGTGGAGGCCAAAAAATATTTGACAGCTCATTTGGAGGTTATAAAGATTTTTGTAATTTTTTAGTTAAGGGATATTTTAAATAGGCGGGTCCATACAATATTTTTGCCCACATGACAATTTGTGCACACAATGTTTTTGACCACCAAAGAGTTGTTCTGCAAGCCACTTTTACTCAAAAAACCTATACCATTAGAAAGTTTGCCCAAACCATAACTGTTTTGTATCCAAATATATTTTACAGACACAATGCCTACGAACAGTTTGTCCTCAAACAGAAATCTATTGAGAGACATCTTATCCAAAAACCATGGACTCAGAATATTTGAAATTTGGGGGATCCATGTGATGTCCCCAGGTCAGGCTAAAGACAGTACAGAGCGTCATAATTTGAATACAATACTATGTAGGTAGTTTGAAAAGAAAATAAAGCGCACCGTAAGTACTGAATTTAGCATTGCCGCCAAGTGTATGCGCTCACAGTGCTGTAAACTATAAAGACTTCTTTGTGGCCCTTTGTGTCTGCAAGAAAGTAATAAAGCCAATGGATATTTTGAATGTTCAAAATCCATTTAAATATTATTGTGGATGTTTTTATGTTTGATCGAATTCCCTAGTGTTTTGTTTCATGCTTGCTGGGGCATTCCAGATGACGACGCCATCCCACTTCGCTCCAGCTCTGCATTCCGCGAGCCCCGCCTGCTGGACGACTCTCCGGTGGTGAAGTCTCCTCCGGAGCCCACGAGGGTCAAGAGCCCCGAGCAGATGAACATGAGGAGCCCGGATCCCGTCAACTGGACCGTGCCCCTGGACACGGGCAAGACGTTCACCGTCACGCAGAATGTCAATAATGGTGAGCGAAGCATCACATACAATATCAGAGTTTTATGTTGTATTATAAATGTCGGAGGAAGTAATCAAGTTTTAATAAAGCGCAGTAAGAGATTTACTTACATGCGGCCACATTGTATTTGTCCGACTCGTTTATCAGAGTCCGGTCGTATAGGCTTTTTAACGTCACCTCAAGCCAAACTAATATTCTTCGCAATTCATTTGTTTTGCGATCGCACATGCTCAAACGAATGGATGTCGTCCTCAGCGCATCTCAATATATTTAATGCTAAAATGAATGGACTGATGCGTGAATGGAAGGTTCTGCTAGAAAGACAAATGATAGAGTAATACCAACATGTCTAATATTTTTTTACATATATGGACATATATATTTATTTTTTTTGTGAATAAAATATTGCTTTTATATTATAATCCATTTCCTTTGTAATATTACTTTTGTCAACAGTATAACTTTATGGTTTAGCACTGTCATGCTTATGGTCGTTAGACATTTTTTGCAATAAAAAATAAATAAAAAAAGACAACAGAGACGACAGCTACAAACTTTGTAGTATATGGAGACCCAGTACTAATTTCTTTGATCCACCCTTTCATTAATTGGATGGTTTCACAAGATGATATAATAATATCATCCTTCTGTACAAGTGGAGCTATTGCGACATCTATGAATGCATCACCGAAGGTTAATAAATGTACCTACAACCTTCGACCTCGAGCTTAAAACAACAATTCATCAGTTGTGATTCTTCTTCGTAGAAGACACACGCCTCCTGAAGACGTCGGATATGACTGACAAAATATAGAGAAAATCGTTCTTCTCTTTCCACGGTCAGTAACACTTGTTTTTTTATTTTTTTATTCCGAAAAACTGTCATGCTATCTTCTTTGTGGTTTTTTAAATAAACAAATATTGCCGGGTCGGAAGTCAGTAGTGTACGGACATGTATAAAAGCTTGTCAAACAATTTAGGTAGAATGCGTTGTGTCTGCCAAGGCCCTCAGTGTTTACCGACGTGTTGAATGCACCCGTGCCTGTTGGAATGTTCCAGCTGACGACCTGCGCCAGCGGCCGGGCTCGGAGTCGCGCGGCGCGTGGGGGGCGGACTCCCCGCACTCGCTGTCCCTGTCCGCGCCCCCCGCAGGTGAGAGGGCCCCCCTCCCCCCCGCCACCCAGCTCAACGGACATTAAGTATTACAGCCGCCGCTCTCACTAACATATGCTAGACCATGACACACATTGTGCTCTTTATATTATCGTTCTGTGGTAGGAAGATTTCACATTTGCAATCATTTAGTAATGACATAACCTAATCTAATCTAATCTAAGTTGCAAAGATATGTAACATTGAGAATTCACATTATATGCATTTTCACAAGCAAACACATAAGTTTGCCCTTGTTTATGTCACATGTGAACCCATAAAATCTTAAATCTCAATATTGAATGTACACCCTGCAACGCTTGCCGACCTTCCTTGAAACAGGGGTGACATTGGTGACAACCATTTTCTACAGCATCGGTGGTCAGCCACATACCAACCTATAAGTCAAGGAACACATAGAGGAGCAGAAACTAACTTACTGCATTTGATACATACTATAGCCCACAATTGTCTCAGTCCTGTCAAACGTTGCAGTGGTGTTGTCATACAAAATCTGCTTTTATGTGTCAAATTCTATGTTTTAATTATAACACATGCCATAATGTCTTAAAATATTAGTCAATGATTAAAAATTACCCAATGACATCTGTTGAAACAGGATCAAAATTAAAAAAAAAGATTCACTTTGGGGCCGTCCATAAATTACGTCATTGATTTTGGCCGATTTTAGACCCCCCCCCCCCCCTTGCAATTATTCTATAGTCATTATCTAATGACCCCCCCCCCCCTCTTGCTGTAATAATGGATGAGCTTAATAATTATTAATGTTATATTACTTACATAGTATTTTGTATATTTTGTAGAAGTTGGTATTTACAAGAACGACGTCACTTTTAGTACTCGTACATCATTTGCCATCATCCGCAGACCAGACTCCCCCCCCCCCCCTTAATGCGAATGGCGTAATATATGGACAGCCCCTTTGTCAATGCCAAGCCTGTTTTTAGGAAGTTTCAGCAAGAGTAGCAGGGTGTATGTTTTGGGTCTAATTTTGTAAGTACACATGCAGCATGTATACACATGGAAAATAAATGCTCTTAAATCTTCCTACCATAGTCCATGAATCATGTTGTATTTGTATTACAATGTATTGTTCTGTGCCCATGGTATAAAGCATTGCATACAACCTCCCTCGGTTGCGATTAAATCGAAAAAAGTATGAAAACTAAATCGCCCTCTAAGAGTGCTGTTCTAAATTCCATACATTTTTTATTTACACAATCAAAGTAAGTTTTTTGCAATATTTTATACTCCGCACACTGATAGTTTTTCCCATTATTATTTTTCTTTATTTTCAAGGTGTATATAATGTAAGGTGTGTAAACTGACATATTTTGTTGTTGATTGCTCGCCTGTCTTTCTGCTAGAGGGCGCTAGTGTTGTCATCCGAGAAAACTTATTGATTATTATCAAAAAATTCCCATGCGCCCATTGGTCCACGCTATAATAAAAAAGATCAGCTGTTTTCCCGTTTTGCTCAGGTGCTGCGTGCAGCGGCAAATGACAAACTATGATTGTGGGACACGCGGGCAACTAACGGTCTCTGTCGGGTCTTAGACTAGTTTCCACAGCTATATCTGTACATCCATCTTGTTTATTTCAAATCATTATCCTATATACATTATTATATTTGAATATGTTTTATATATTTGAATGTATTGATTGCTTGTAGGTATTCCTTGACTGATAGGTTGGTATGCGGCTGACCACCCATCCTGTAAAAAATGGTTCACTTTGCCAATGTCACCCTGTTTCAGGGAAGGTCGGCAAGAGTTGCAGGGCTTATGTTCATTTGATATTGAGTTTTTTATACTGTAGGTCCACTTGCGGCATGTGTGAGCGCGAAATTATGCGTGTCTGCTTGTAGGAATGCATTTAATATGAATCTCAAATGATACATATCTTTGCAGCTTAGATTTAGATTTAGATGTATAAAATATGTACATTGCTAAATCTTTTTTTAATTTTTTGTAAAAACCTACTAGCTTTTTATTTGTTAGAAAACGTTTCATCAGTCATTTTTGAAATCGTTAACGAAAAGGTGTAGTAAACATTTCATTAACGTAGCTCCTCAATTCATCAAGTATATTTTTAAAATGTATTTTGGAATCATTAGAGCTTCGCTTTTCAGCTTATTCTGCTTGGCTACTTCTCAAATCATGTATTTTTCTCTCTTTGTGAATCACCATGCTCCCCCAACATTAAAGAAGTCATGACTCCATCAAGGCTTAGAAATGGAATTAAGTCAGATTTTAGAATTCTTTAAAGAACATTAAAGCAATCTTCCTTTTACCTTATTGTGATTCTTTACAAATGTCATGATCCCTTGGCAGTGACATCATGTCGTCGTCCCAGCGCTTGTTTGGCTTATTTACTATTTGATTCAATGATATGAGGGTTTCAATGATATTCAATGATTCAAGGGTATGAGGCTGACCACCCATCCTGTAAAAAATGGTTCACTTTGCCAATGTCACCCCTGTGTCAGGGAAGGTCGGCAAAAGTTGTAGGGCTAATGTTCATTTGAGGTTTGGATTTTATTTGCAAGTACACATTCAGCATTTGTAAATGCGAACTACACGTGTTTGTTTGTGGGCATGCATTTGAGAACTTTAAATGAATATATCCTTGCAACCTAGATTATAGATTATGGAGATTATAGATGACCTTTCAATGGAATTGTCTTAAGAATCACATTCTACACAATCTAAGAATAAAACGAAAAACACGATAATGTGAGAGTTGTTTGAAATACTTTTAAAATCCATTTCTAGTTTTCATAAGACTCATTGGTCCAGTACACATAAACATCGCTCATGTGAAATTGCCTCTGATGGATATAAGACAAACAAGCACTAAGGGGATGATGTGCTAATACTTTTTGTATGAGTTTTAACCATTGAGTTATAATAAAGAGGAGTAGAAACTAATTTACGGTATACGGATACATTGTATGGGGCACAGTTGTCCTCAGTCCAGCCAAATACAGCAGTGGTGCAGTAGTCATACAAAACATGTGAAATTTATGTTTTCTTGCTTTCTCCGTTTTGTGTTTTGGCATCCAATAATTACACAATGTCATAGTGTCTTCAAATAATACCCTTTTCCTTTAAAAAATGTCAAATTTAACCATCAAAAGATTTATCATGCATATTCGCGCAGGCATGAATTTTAATTCAGCCAACTTTCTGCAAAGATTTTTTAGTTTCACCAAAGTTGTTTGTTTAAAATGAAAAAACACTTTGAAGATTTTGTTCTCTTTCTTATTAAGGACGATTTGCAGTTGAGTAAGTTTAAACGTTTTAAGTATCTATTTTCATTAAATAGATTCTAGTCCACAGATATTATAAGCCAATGCTTATAAAACTCATGCTAGAGAAGCATTATTGTAAACATTTGTAAGCCTCAGATTTCCACCAAAATAAATTAAGTCAAAGTCAAAATACTATTGAGTAACATAGATGGGATCTGTACGTGTACCCTGAGTACGAGTTTTTTCACTTTACTCGAAGTATTGAGTATTCGAGAAAAATGTATGTAAACTTGTAAAGCACCCCTGGCAAAACAAGTTTCGAAACCTTTTTTGCCAGGGGTGCTTTACAAGCTCACATACATTTTTCTCGTATACACAATACTTCGAGTAAAGTGAACAAACTCGTACTCAGGGTCCTGAAGCTGAGAAGTCCTTATAATGTGTGCCCCTTACCATGCTTTGGTTGTCCCTTCTAGTTTTCTACTTTCAGCGAGCGGGCATGCCCCTCTGCCATCAGTGGAAGCCATGTTTGTATTTTAAATTTAGAACCCCCAACCGATCCCTCTATAGACATTCTATTTCTCTTGCCTTTTTATGTATATGTTTTGAACTGAGAAAAAAATATCAAATATTTTTGAAAGATATGACAAAAAATTGTTCTTACCTATTCAATTTCATTGTATTTGTGATCTTTTGGTCTTGTTCACTTGATAGATCAATCATAGGCTGGGGTCGGCAGTCTTGTTTTAGCTAGAGATCATACTGGTCGATAGCAAGCGATAAAACATGGCTGCGCGTGAACTCCTGGTCAGGCAATAAAATGTTCCCTGCACAGATTTAATTCTGGCAGTGTGACTTCACATGCCTACTTATGTGAGTAGTGTCCTAAGCAGGCAATAACAAAATATTGATAACCTTTTTCCTTGACAAACTAGCCGAGTGACTTCACAATTTTTTTGTCTAGGTCATTCAATTTTTTTCCCAGTTTTATTGTGTCAATTCCTGATGCAAGTCCTAAGTATGATTATCGAATTGATAAAAAAATGGGATGCACCCTTGAAAGGTAAATTATACAAAAAAGAATGCTTCTTATAGGTCAAAATCAAAGTAACCTATTCAGTCTCTCTTTTTCTGAATTGTTTCTAAAATACAATAAATATTTGATATTTTTTTCTCAACGTAAATTTACGTTTTGTAATTTGTTGTAAATACTGAATGTGATTGTAAATACTAGCTTGTTTCCGTTTCCGATTGCCTTGCAGACCTTCCCGCGGTCCACCAGCCAAAACCCGACGTCCCTAAATCCGTGGAAATATCCCAGCGGACCGTCAACTTTAGCAAACAGCACGCCAAGACTCCCACCAGCCCTCCGAATCTGACTCCGATCGACGAGCTAAAAGTCCTTGACGTTTCTAAACCGTTTTTGAACGGAAATGGACCGTCGACGAGCTCGGAACCGTCTCCGGTTAACAACGAGAATAGGGTTCTTAGCGAGCAGAAGGAAAACTTTGAAATGGCGGCGATTATGAAGGATCCGGAGACCAACTTCAAGCCGACAGAAGCGACGCAGAAGAGTCATGGTGGAGTAGATACGAGCGTTGTTTCTGGAAGCAACTTGCAAGCTTCCGTCGCGGCAGAAGTCCTAGAAAAGGCGCGCACACGGTTTGACAACTTTTGGGGAAAGAAAGATGGCGCCAACGACAGCGTTTAAAGCTGAAATTATACGGATTTCTGGTATAATAAAGAATAAGTTAATAGATGTAAAGTAACTGATGATTTAAGTCATCTTTTAAAAATCTCAAACGCCTTTTTTAAGTAAAGACAGAATGAATCGTGCAGATTTTTTTGCACCGAAGCTATTCTTTTTTAAGACTTTTGAATTTTTCTAATGTAGAGCAGTAAAAAGTATAAAAAAGTATAGCATGAAGTGAAGGTAGTTTAAAAATATAAAGGAGCTTTCTTTCCCTTATTAGTGTTTCTTCTGGTCTTTTACCATTTTTTGGAATCTGTAATCTAAGTGGCAGACATAATATTCTGTTAATGTTTGCGGTTCACTTCCCATGCACATACACAGACAGGTATATGCAAGTTTGCTAGTATGCATTATTCAGGTGTTCTTGCAAAATAAGATCTGAACGGCAAATGAAAATAAGCTCAGCAAATCTTGCCGCCTTACCCTGAAACAGGGTTGATTTTAGAAATTTTAAACTATAGATTTTTAACCTCGTTAAATAAATTTAACCTCTAAATGAGCTGTCAGTGTCAAACCACTTTGTGTGGATGACAGTACTAGCGCTGGTGGTTTTTCAGATACAGAACCAATCTCTAACCTGGCTGACTGACATCACATTTTTCCCTCCAATTAAAATGTGCCGAGTTCATTCCTGCTGTTTTATACTTTTTATTAGTTCTCGTTTTTTTTCAATTCAACAAACTTAAAATTTAAACTTGGAATATAAAATAAATATTTATAAAAAAACCATTCACTGTGTGCGACGCCTTGCAGGACAAAAAACAAACCTAGGAAAGCTTTCAAATTATAGGAGAAGAAATAGTTAAAATAAAAAAAATATATATATATATTAAAATGGGGGGGCGGAGGGAACGAGAGGGGATGCGGGTAGTTAGATCATTTTTCTATATAAGCACATAACTAATGCTATGAAACATATAAAATTACATAGATATTATCTGATATGATACAATTAAAATATATAAAAATAGTTTATGAATGAATTTTGAAGGTAGAAATTATATCTTATCTGCAAAAGACAAAAAACAGAAGTTCAGAAGCAAGAATATTTTAACTTGGTACTTTTTTTTTAAAACTGATTAATTTATGTGTTTAGAAGAATTTCGATAATGATGGAATTGGCCGGTTTTATTTTCTTGTATGTTTTTTTATTTTTACAAAATTAAAGATAAATCAATTTTTATCATTCAATGGAATAACAAACAAAGGCAAATTGAATTTTCGTAAAGAAAAAAATATATTAATTCTGTTATGATTTGTAAGAAAAATTAAATTAAATTAATGAGCCTGTTAGGTAATACATAAGCTAGAGCAGATTAACAAAAATAATTAATTAATTACTTATAAAAAAAAACTTTTTTTCAGTCGAGCTACACCTCTGCTTTCCAGTGGCGTACGGTCGCGTTTTTTAATTTTTTCATTTGAAATATTTAAAAAAATGCAGCGCTTTCAAATTGCACTGACAATTAACATCAAAGGCATTTCAATAAAATTGTGTTAAAATATCATTAAAAAATTATAAAACTAAGTCGTCCATAATCATAAATTAATATAATGCTTACCTGTATCCAATGCTTTTTATAAATATAAATTGCACCATAGTGAATGTACAGAAATGCAAAGAAAATACTGATCTTATGTTTGATTTTGACCGTACGCTATACGAATACTTGAAAAAAAAAACTTCTTTTTGTATATTTTATACATTATAGCCTTCAGAAACATGTAAGAGACTCAACATTGAGGTAGATTTTTGACATATTGAATTAGAAATGACCGTTATAATTAAAAACCTGGATTTTCATATAAATTTGTTACAATTTTTTAAACATGGAATATTCCGTATTAAGAAAACGCCGCAGTTGCAACTTGAAAAGATGCAGTCTTTAATACAATTCAGTAGATTTAGTCTCCTTCTAGTCATTTCTTTTTTCCTGCTGAAAGTGAATAAAAAGATAATATTGTCGATAAAAAAAGAAAAAGATGTTTCGTTAGTCATAATTACAAATATCTTTTTTTGCTCTTTTGCATATCTTTCATCCAATCCCAAACATTGGGTAGAAATAAATGTCCATTTTATATCTCAAAATCGTCTGCTTAGAAACCTTGAGTTTGAATACTGAACAGAATCAAGTTTTGCTCTTTTTCCTTCTAAAGTGAGAAGTCTCAACATATCTACCGATCATGTAGGTAGGTAGATAACGATAAAACATGGCCTCCTGTAATCAGCGGATCTTTTGGTCAAATATTCATCAGCTGTTTACAATTTGAATAGAGATTATCTGACAGACTGATCAGCTGTTCACGCGAAGCCATGTTTATGTTGAGACTGCGGGGTAGGTCTCAGAGAAGCATTAATGTTTATTCTGGATTCACTAGAAATAAGATCCTGCTGTTTCAGGTTTTGGTATAACCGTCATTAAAAAAAAGTGTCCTATCACTGAAAAAAAAGTTTATCAAATGTATTACTTGCAAATATACATACTCTCACATATAAATAATCACTAAAAATAAATAAAAAACACATTGTATAATTTGCAATTTCAAATGCGTTTCCGTCTGTAAAGGAATTTTACACCAACGGGTTTTTTACAAAAAACTGATGCCAAAGCAATACTTACCAATATTCCCCCCCTGGTGTTTGGTTTATCTAAAATTTGATTCAAAGATGACCTTTGAATGAAATGGTCTCAAGAATCACATTCTACACAATCCAATCTAAGAAAAAACGTCAAACATGATAGTGTGAGAGTTGTTTTTAAGATTTAAAAAAAAAAATCTAGCATTCATAAGACACATTGTTCCAGTACCTACAGGTACAAATATTGCACATGTGAAACTACCTCTGATGGACATCAGACAAACAAGCACTAAGAGGACAAGAAGGCTCTTAATTTGAACTTTTCTTTGCCATATCTTTCAAACAGGGTTCCGTATATCACAGGGACGTGCGCAGCATTGCAAGCATGGCTAGGCCACCATATGGATTTTGTACAGTTCCTGGAAGACCAGATATAATTTATTGTACAAATATGTTTCATTGCAATCTTGTGCATGTTTAAAAGTGTTGTGAAGCTGCAAATCCATTCACTGGATGTGAGTCAGTCAATGCAGTATGCTGACTTTTATTGACCAGACCACGTCAACGTCTTGGTACAGGTTGGACAGAAAAAAAAGTGATATTATCCTTTTCGCTTCTGAATATTCTGGCTATAGGAGTACCCCCAGTGCGGAATACTTTTTCAAGCACATATTTTACAACATTTATTGATTTCCTACCTTTATTGATTGACGACACTTCAAAACTATGTGAACAGTCACATGTATTAGTTATTCAAGAACAAAAATCACAAAGGCTTAGCACATATTTCCGCTTGCAGACTTTTGAATTTTTGAACACAGATGTCAGGGATAAGTTCAAAGTTGGATGATGTCTATGATTAACAGCCGCACTGTATGCAAGCCTATGCGTGCCACCCGCAGTTGAAGGGTTATGGTTCAACTTTTTTTAATTTCCGAATGGTGTAAGGTTCCTTATACGGATAGAAATTTAGCTTACTTTTAAATGCTTTTGTAATAATCTAGAGGGCATTTTTGAAATCATATATATTTTTTGTATAAAAACGTGTAGGTATTTGACGAAGATTTTGGCTTAGGAGTAGGTATTGAAACGACTGATTATTGAAGAAAAGATTTGGTGTAGTCATGTAAAAAATGGTACGTTGGCTTAATATTTGATAGATTATTTATTTCATCACTGCAACTCCTTGCTCGTTTAAGATTTCTGCCATTACTTCATTCCATTTTGAATTTTTAAAGTTTCCTGAACTAATACTTATGTTCTGTTTAGAATAAATGTTTAATATTATAAACAATGTGTCAATGAAATATAATGCTGTTTTATTTTTATTTTAAATGACGGCCAGGCAAAATCGTAGGAGTATCGGCAGATTAAAAACAAAAGGACTACATTTACTTGCCAGTCTGCAAAATTTACATGAACGAAAGTCAGTCTTTGATTAGTAATATATTGATGTGTTTTTTAAATATCATAAATAAACTATGACCTCCTGAAAAGACAACATTTTCATGAAAACTAAAAGACTACAAAATGAGTTGTATCGAATCAAGGCGACAATCTAGATTTTTTTCAAAAATGAGAAATATATGGAAGCAATGAGAAAATGATTTTCTTTGGTTAAAAAATCCTTTTTTGTCACCTTTGATTCTTTATAATTTAAATAAAGAGCACTCAAGGAGAAATGTTAAATCATATGAAAATAGGAAAGAAACATGCGCTTGAATAATTACTTTCATTTGATCTGCTTATAAGCATCCACAAAAATATGCAAAATACAAATACCCAATCGAAGAAAGTTGCATTTTTGAGTTTGTTTTTTTTCTGCCGATGAGAACATTTTGTGTCCAATTAATTTCATACAGCTGTGCCATTGTAAGATTAATAATTGGTCCGATGACATCATTAGTGTCATAAGAGAAATCATTAGGTACATAAAATAATGCATCATTTGACAATGTCATTATAGAAACAAATCAAAGATAAATGTTGTATTCTAAATATTTTGCGAGAGATAAAGTTCCTAAAGAGCAATTCTAACCTCAATAATTGATTTGATATTTGAAATGATAAAACAGGGATCTGTTCTATCTATTTCGCCATAAATTATGAAATAGAGACATCTTTGTTTTTTTAATGAAAACATTTTAGTTCTGAAATTCACCAAAAAGAGGTTAGAATAAAATATGTTAATTATTGAATATTAAAAAAAAGTCCCGTTTTTTTAATTGGTTTTAAATTTTATAAATTACGTGTATTACTAGATTATATAAACTGCTTGTAACAATAAAATAAAGATGAAATATTTGAGTTGTATAAAATCAAAGATGGTAATCTAGGAAATTGAAATAAACATAATATGGGAACACAGAAAATGTCATTTTCTCATTTTGCGATGTAATGTTAGATTGCCGTGTCTGATTCTGTCCAACTCATTTAATTTCGATGGGAAAACAAAAAATCATTCCACGTTATATAAAATCGCACAAAATGTAATAATACTATATTTTATTTAATAAGCAAATTATTTATAAATGTTAACTGAAAATGGGTAAGCGAAAAAGGGCCATGAGAATCCATCTAGGTACGTTCCTATTATTTAGTTTTTTTTTTTCATTTAAAAACCGTGTCTATTTTTTACACTTACGATGCCGAGTATAAAAAAGTATGGAAACGGAAATAGCAACTCTAACCAACATTACAAGAAACAAAATCACGAGAATTTTGCTCTTCTCTAACATATTCAGTACTCAAAGGCAAGGGAAGTTGATACTTGAAATCACTAGATATAATTTGTAGCTAAAAATAGATTCCGTTTTTTTTTTGTTGGTTTTATTTGAATATCTATTTTAATTTTAAGTTTCTGGTAGCGTACCTCGGGCCCTTACGCTTCAGTCTCGGAACATTGTGTAGAATAGTGTGTTCTTAGGTTGTTTGTGTTATTTTGAATTCGAAGTTTAATAAACGTTTGTTTTTCTGTATTTTTACTCCGTTAGAAATGTATGTGGTCGATAAAAAAGTGAAGAATAAAGTGACATGAACTTGAGATGAAGATATCCAGCTATTTTTTCTATGTTTTATGGAGGACCTGTTGACATTTCGCAAATCAAAAATAAATTTCCTAATATTAGGGAAATTTCATTTGTTGTATTTTACAGCATTGTATTTTGACAGTTCAAATTAGCAATGTGCCATAGATTATAAAATATCCTATGATACAGAGTGAGTCTGTCACGGTTCATTCTGGAGACATGGTCTCTCATCTTACTATGTCCTCTATTTCACATACTTTTATGTGGTCTTCCAGCTGGACGTTGACCAATTGTCATCTCATAAGCTACGGTGTGAGTGAGTCTATCATGGCCTATTCGAGACACGAGGTTTGTTTTCATACATATGAATGAATGTCTAATATATCCCATGGTTTTTTTTTAAGTTTAATTATTTCTAGAATATATTTTATTTTAGATAATATTATCAATGAAGCTTTATACATATAAAATATATGTAATATGATATACTTAGATATTTATGTAACTTATAAATAAATAAAAAACTAGAACAAAGAATATCATTATTCTTTTGAGAACCAATAATTGAAAGGAAAATCATGAATTTTCAATGCCTATGAAAATCATTGTATTTGAGATTGTTTAGTCTATTTTGAGATTTAACAATAATGCATAAGGAATGTCATCTTTTAAAAAAGACAGAAGTCTCATGTCTTTACTGCCAGTAACAAACAAAAAATGCTTTACGAAAGGAAGAAAACACTTAATAGAAGGAAACAATATTCTATGTTGTAATATTTCAGTTTCTTTTTCAAAAGTATAATTGTTTAGCTCTGTATTCTTCAGTATGCTTTCTAACAGAATTTTCTGGTCTTCATTTTGTTCCTGCCAATAGCTTAGTTCGTTCAAAGCCAGAGGGCCACGGTTCGATCCCCCTCAAGGGTGTCGGAAATGAGTCCCTGTTTCGGTTTTCAATCACATTATTGGCATAAATTGTAAAACCTTGACAACAAAAGAGAATCTGCCCTCTTGGGAGCAGAGAAAGCCCCACTTCAAGTGATGTGTTTGGCAGACGACTGACACCCTTACCTGTGAAATAAATAGGTTCCACTCGCTACATGCAAATAAACATGCATTTTGTGTGAATTAAAAATGTATATCCCATAATTAGGGATTTGTTTTTATTTTACAGCATTGTGAAATATGAGTATACCGATGTTAGCTGTCGTCTTAAATGTAGGACGTAGCGCTTTAGGTATTTTCAATCTACCTACATAAAACTGTATTGAAGCTATGACTGACTGTCCTGCCTTTAGCGACATCACAACATTTTAACCCTGCAACTTTTGCATTTAAAAAAAAATGTTTGTGCAGGCAATTTTTTTTTCAACAACAAAGGAAAATACTGTTAGAAGTATACTGAATTATTACTTAGATTTAAAATATGAATATGTATTGCTGTTTGGACGGTGCGACAGTATGTTTTATGGATTAACAATATAGTCCTAGCTTTACCAGAACCTTTGAACATTTTTTTATATTAAAAATAGCCGCACAGAATGCTGGCAGCCGAATCATTATACTTTAATATGCTTTATTGTAATCAATAAATAAATATAGTTGACTAAATACCACCTGTCTTTATTCTTTACTCTTGATCTTTGGACGATACCTGGGTTGGATGAAATGGTGGCGGATTGATCTGCAGTAAGTGTTAATTTGGTCGGTAGCTTAATCAAAGAGAAGAATCCTGAGTCATCGTGCAGAGCTGGTGTCTCCTGAAGATGTTGGCAACGTCGCCAACGAAACCTTGAGAATAATGTAAGTTCTCCTGTAACGGTTTGTCTAATATCTGAAAAGTATAATTACCTAACTGTAGGTATAGTTATTATAATTGTGAATACGCCAAACGACTGTAATTCCAGCTTAAATTTAACAAGAATCTTCCTTTTGAATTCATCATCGTCATCGCCTTTTGATGCTAGCCATTTGTTAATTGGTGATGATTTATTTTATGGGCGATGTTTTTGTGCGAATCACATCGCAAGAGCACTCTGCGAGCCACAACCTTCCATTTACGAGTCCGAAGCGTTAGCACGTGTCATGCATCACCAACTACTGCCGCTCGATCGAGATCTCGTCATTTTATGCTTCAAAATTGATCTCGAAAAATGAGGCGAGATCTCGGAAGATTTGGATCCTCGAGATTGAGATTGCATGTGAACCAACTAGGGATAGTTGGTTCACATTCAGAATATATTTTGTGTTGGGGCTTTCCTAACAAGTTTTCCGTTTGAAAAGTGCCATCTGGTGCCACTATAAAGGTTATTGAAATGAAGATAAAAGAGTTATTTTTATATTTTTATTGTACATGGACAGAGTTTCATTACATATCATATATTAACAGGCATTTAAACACAGTTATTTTGTTGCTTTTAAATGCAGTAAGTACATAATAGTTGTGCAGAATCTTAACACATCTCAGGGTGAATGAAAGAACGATTCCTCGTGAAGGATTGGATACTTGAGTATCATGCCGTTTAAGTCTATCGTTATACAAATACGCAATACAATTAATGAAAACATGATCTTAATTAGAAAAAAAACTTACATAAAAGGATAGCATCGTCTTCAAAATCTTATCCATGATCTGAGAGAGCCTTTGCCACAACCAAAAATGACACTCTCTTATGTGTGACTATGGAACTTGCAACACAGCTAAGGTGCACGTATAGTACAACTTCTTGCCACATTTTCCCTGAAGGATCACCAGTGGATCCTATTTATTTTCACAGGCAAGGGGGCTGGCCTTCCGGCAACCAGAACAAATATTTTTTATACAATATCTCTATGGCTCAGTTCAGATGAGGACAGTCAGAAAGTGGATAGTTGTTTTTTAAAGTACTATTTTTGTAAAAGAGTAATGGTGTCCTATCTGTAGGTACATACGATTGGACACACACACTCTCTTCTGTCCTCTATAGCTTTAAATAGCAAAATAAAATAGGTATCTGTCGAATAAGAAAATTCTGAAAACAGTTTTTACACAAAAAGAAAACTAGTCATTCATGTATTCATAAATCTGCTTCAAACAGAATGCAATCTTGTTTTTAAGCACATTTATATTTTCTTATTGTGCACTCAGTAGGTACTTAATGCGTCACATACTCGTATATATTTAAAAAAAACAAAAGTTTACGCTGTTTGTTCTGTACTGATGCTTTTTATGCAACAAATTAAAACATATTAATAAATGAGTCAACTTAAGTTATGACCATTTCTTTATTACTTAATTAACAATCAATATGAAGCAAACAATAAAAAAATAATAGTTGTAAATGAATATTATGTAAGTTTGAAACCTTAAATTTGATGGTTAGAAAGCCTACAAGGGTAGAATATCCAAAAATATTTCTATATCTTCAGTACACTGCCCACTTTTACAATCAACACCTTACACAAAAGATGCTAGACATTTTTTTTTTGGATCTTACGCTAACTCAGTTTTGAAAATTTAGCTTTTACGCTAACTTGAAAGTTTATTTTTACACTAGTTCAATCATACTTTGAAGGACTATAGTTTTTTTGTTTTTTTTACTACCAAAGTTTTGAAGGTTTTACATTATAGGTTTTTTCCTAGGTCAGCATTCAAATTTTCATTTTTTTATTAAAAAAAACTGCTTTTTACAAAAGCTCACATTTTTCAATAGATATGAAGTAAATACAATTTAAAATTTTTCCAAACGTTTAACCAAATTAGTATCTAAAGAAAATTCAACATTTTTTTCTTTTTTTTTCTACTCAATATGGTATTTCAAATATTTTAGAACACAATATGATATGTATTTGTTTCAATAGTAGATCACTTTTCAAGTGTTTGAAATTTATCTTTTACGCTAACTCAGTATGAAGAATTTATCTATTACGCTGACAGTTTTTATTCACTAAATAGTTTAATCAATATTTTTAGATTTATAACATTCTCTAACAATTATTATATCAATTTTTTTCTAACATAAACATCACAATGAAATAAGTTTTACACTTAACATATTTTTAATTATATTTTTTCACATTTTCATGATATGCATTGTTTTAAATTTTCAATTAGCGTCAGCATTGAAAAGTCAAAGGACGATAAATTTTAAAATTTACGCTTGTAAAAGTAGAATTTCATACACGCAGTATGGAAGAATAGAAATTCATTATTAAAATCCTTGCAAAGAAAATCATTTCTAGCTTCAATTGACTGAAGTTGGAAAATATTGATGTCAAACAAGGATTTTGCTGGGTCCCTTAGACTAAAATTTATAGAAATCTTTTATTTACCCATTTACATTCATTATGTTGAATGATAAAAGATTGACGAAGAAAGTATATGCTGCAAGAACAGATGGATGTCGTGGTAGAGGAAGACCGAGAAAGGTATGGATGGACCAAATTCCTGAAATAGCGAAGGAATGAAATATCCAGAGTCATAATAAAGGGAGAGCTTGTATGAAGAAGGTTATGACTCTAGATGAAATGAAAGAAGTATGTAAGGACAGAGGGAAATGGCGGTTGATCTGTAATGTTGGCGGCTAGGACTGGGTTTCTTAAATTAGAATTTTGTATTCTGTATTTGTTTTAATGTGTATACATATTATTATTTGTAATTTAAAAATGTTACTTGTTGTATATGTTCCTTGACTTATAGGTTAGTATGTGGCTGACCACCCATGCTGTAAAAAATGGTTCACTTAGCCAATGTCACCCCTGTTTCAGGGAAGGTCGGCAAGAGTTGCAGGGTGTATGTTCAGTTGTGGTTTGGATTTTTATGTTGTAGGTTCACATGCGGCATGTACAAGCGCGAACTTGTACGTGTTTGCTTGTGAGAATGCAAATAATGTGAATCTCCAATGTTACATATGTTTGCAACTTAGATTAGATGTTGACAAAAAAGACCTAATATATAATTATTTTTGGTACTTTCAATGCTATTTTTACTTGCGTAAATTCTATCTTGAATATCCTCTTATACTTTCAACGCCCTTTAGTTCAAGATTACAAAACATCCTTTGTGCAACCAAATCTCTAAAACAATTTGAGGTTTTTACCAACAATTGACGCTTGCTTTAAGCAATTATTTTAAAATTTACGCAGAGACTCAATCGCTTCAGATAAATTTGTAATTTTGAAACTTATGTACTTATAATTTTTTGTTCT
This sequence comes from Agapetus fuscipes, assembly GCA_951799405.1. Taxonomy (NCBI): domain Eukaryota; kingdom Metazoa; phylum Arthropoda; class Insecta; order Trichoptera; family Glossosomatidae; genus Agapetus; species Agapetus fuscipes. The sequence goes on from OX637345.1 coordinate 12,783,933, forward strand.
TAAATTATATAGTTAATTTATATGTAACGTTACTTTAATATGGAAGTGACACTTCTAAATTTTGCACTATATTATATATTGATGATGTGTACTATATGTTTCGTAAATCTAAAAAATATATAGAAATAAACTGAAAGAATGAATTATACTGGCAAAAAGTGCTAAATATTTGATATAATATAATATCTTTGAATAGAACGCAACCATTTCACAAAAAAATAACCTCCAAATCACTTCAGACTGTTTGTAAAACATAAAAAATGAAAAAAATACAAACTTCTATCAGATGGCAGGGACGAGCATCCCATACAGGCACATGTACCCATATGGTAAGCATACAGGACTTGTTCGGGAAGCTCGCTTGAGCACTGTGAGCGCTTACAGTAAAAATCATGGTGGCAGCTTGCTCGCAATAATACCCTAAACGATCACAGGCAAACTTCACCTGTCAACTAGACAGCAGCTGTCAAAGCTCATCCGAATGGATGTAGATTTATCTCAAAATGCATTATTGAGTCATGATTCCATATTTTCAGTAACTTTTTAAATTATTGAGGTTAGCTGTCAACTGTCAGTGGAACAGTATGAACAACTGATGTGAAGTTAGCAATGCTCACGCCGACCCACCTCTGCAAATAAGCAAAATTAGCGAATGGCCGAGTGGTCGTGGGTGACGTCATTTGTGTAACAGTTTCTGAGCGCTCTTCGAACATGGCCACAGTGAAGAATGCATTTAACTTTCAAATTTAGTTGACTTTGAGTCACCGTTGGAACTCAAATTAATTCCTAATGTGTTATTTTAAAGGGAAAAGAAAAGATATTTCATATGCAATGCATGAAATGCATTGCATATATTTTGAATCTACCTATAAGCTTGTTAGATGGCAAAAAATAATTCAAAATATGAATTTATCACAAAAATTTATGCTTCACCTTAAAAAGCAGCATCAGAAATTCAAAAAGGAAAAACTTAAAATGAGATATTTTGTGACATTATGAGAAACGACTGATATTTCTTCTTGCTCTAAAAAAATACCAAAATTGACTCATTACCTCACAGTCCGGTCGATAGCTCAGGTGGTAGAGTGCTTGCATTCCATGCCAAAAGCTCGGGTTCGAATCCCACCGAGGGTGTCAGAAATGATTTCCCGTTTCGGTGTTTATTTCAAACCCCAAAATAAAATACCGGCAAGGTTTACTCAGCCTTCACAAGAAATGAGTACCAGCACTCTTGGGAGCTGGGAAACCTCCACTTCAACTAAAGTGGTTGGCGTAAGGCCGGCCCTCTTACCTGTAAAAATAAATAGGTTCAACTCGCCACAGTTGCGTTTACCTACTTCTGACTCCAGTGAACCCCCAAGCTCAGGAAAATTTGTCTGTTCTGATACCATCAAGTGTTTATACAAATATATGAAAAAACATGAAAGGTTATGAAGTTTTGACTCAATATTTCATGGGAAATTACAATTTTGGTTTCCATTAATATTTAGGTTATACCTAATTACCATTTTCTTATGTATTTAGGTACATTACTTACAATTTGATATGTTTCTATAGGAAGGGGCCAAATCTAACAAGTCGATTTGTTTAATCTTGTATAATAACGTTAATTTTAGAATTTACCTTATAAACTTTCTGCGTGTAAACACAATCAACATCCAACTTTATCCTAAAAAGCTTAAAATTTAAAAAACAGAAAATCATAATATATTTATTAACCCTGCGCAGAAGTATTTTTTGTATCTATTAAGAAACTTTATTTTCATATTTTTTATATAAATGGCAATATTTTTCCTGTCAATGAAATATTTTAATTTTTTTGTTTGCGAGATTAGGTAGGTACAATTTAGCAAAAAGAAAAAGAAAATAATATACTGTCCATATCTCTGTTAGCTCTTGATAATTTTTGTACCTATGAAATATTTAATAGCAATGATATGTTTTGATTTTTCAGTAGTTTTTTCCTAGAACCCTATATATCTACCAAAATTATAAAATTAAATCCGATAATATAGGATTTTTTCAAAGAATAGATAAATTTATGGAAACACAGAAAATGTTATATTCTGTTTCATCCATTTAGGTAAGTACTTCATTTTAAAGAATACTGGATTTCTGCCTTTGGTTTCATAGGGCTCTTAAACAGAATTTTCAATTCCAAAAACATTAAACATTTTAATAAATAGATTTTCTATATACTTGTATCTTGCAAAATAATAACAAAAAACACAAGGATAACCTAACAATTCTGTTTTCAGCAAAGTCATTGTTTTATGAAATCGCTTACAGCGTTAAGTATTGTAAAATGCTTTTATACGTCAAAATTACACATGTCGCTTAAGTCCTAGGTGTCGGTGGACCATGGACTGAGGCTGCACAAGACGGAGATTCCTGGAGGATGGTGGTGAGACTAAAAGGTGATAGTGGCACCAAGAAAGTAAATGATTATCATTTTGATGACAAATTGTTGATTTCTTTGAAATAAACACATAAATAGACTTATTAAAAAGTTGATTATGAGTAATATAGGTTATTTGTATGTGTGGAAGTGTTTCTTTGTTAGTATATTTATATGATATGCATATGTTTCATAAGAATATTTTTTTATGTCAAAAAGTGAGGTTATGTGAGTAAATGTTGAAGGTGATTTGGTGTGAGATACATTTATATGCTCGTATATAGAATATATTATTTTTTAACATTAATATTATTACAATAATCATTTATTACCCATGGAGGAAGGTCAAATTATTTTCCCATAAGATCTGATAATCATTTTTAAGATAGGTTAGTAAATCTGTTTATAAACTTTTCTAAGATGATTCAAAATAGTCAATTTACGGCCAAAAAGATAATGTGGGTATCTTGACTGTATTTTTTTACAATACGGTCCATTGAGTTATAAAATAGAGGTCAAAACTATTTTGATACAAGTAAACTACTTATTTCCGTTTAAACATAATTTTTCGTTAGTTAGAAAAATAATAATGATACTCCGAGTATCACAACACTGTTAACATGCAAAAGATGTTGGAATTTCCTTCTGCATTGTTGGCATTACTTTGCGTAGATCAATATGGGAGTCAAATTGTAGACTTTTCTCCATGGATAATAAATTCTTAAATCAATTTGATTATTTAAAAATGAAGTGAGGGTTTTTACACTGAACAAGTATGGCATACAGAAATGTACTGGTATTTGAATTAAATGTTACATTTTTGGAAGATTTCAGCAATACATAAATACAATGCTTGATTATAAATTAGAATTACAGTCCTTAGACATTTTGTATGAAATTAAAAAATAAATACCAACTGTGATTTGAAAAAAAAAGATTTGTGAAGAGGAATGAAGTTCACCAACCTACGTTGCCTGGCCAGAAACAGGTTTTAACATTATCAATTTATAATTCATTATTTAATATTTTAATGAATAATTAATTAATAATAATTACCCAATGACATTGGTTGAACCAGGGATAGGACATCGCACAGGCGGGGTTCAAACTTGCATTTTCAGTAATACAAATTATTATCCGCTCGACCATACCAGCGACGATACCAGTGATGTAGAGAAGAATTGATTTTTAATGATTTCTCTATGATGAACCATGCAATGCCATAAGTGGCTTCTACATTTACGGAAGAGTGAGATATAGCAGATCCAGGAGGCCATTTTGAAGACGTCATGTCTCCAGAAAGAACTACGCAAGACTTGCACACATCGTAGCTGATGAGATGCCCAGGTGGAAGACCTCCTATCGGATAAAGATAGTTGAACACCCTCATCTCAGGTTCTATAAGTTCATATGAAGTTTTTTTTGTGAATAACAGAACCATCTGTTGATTCATTGCCAAAGGTCATCAATGTACCTACAATCTCCAATCTCGAGTGACAACTTCATCAGACGGTCTAGTTCTTGCATCCTTGGTATGAAATAGACACTCCTCTGGACACCGATGAAATTTGTTCCTTTCGACATCACGGTTCGTAAAATCCGTTTGTAATTCCATATAAAAATAATTAAAATGATTTCTTTAAAATAAATATGACTTAATTCCAAAATAAGGACAGAGAATAAAATTATTTAATGGAAATTTTGAAGTCAATTAATGCATGAGACACATTCCTGTCTCACAAATATAGTACTTGTATATATAACTTACATTGAGTACATTTTTCTAAAGCCATAAGGACTTTTTTCAACAAACTTAATATTTTTAGGTTCAGCTATTATTTGTTTGAAATAATACGCTTTTAGTAAAGAAATGTTTCTCTTTACTTATAATTTATGAGAGAATAATAGTGATTGAAATTAGAATTCAGGAAACGGGTTTTGTTTAATAAATTTTAGTTAAATAATTTACGCAGCTCCAAAGTTAGAGCGCGCGGACTTGCCACAACCAATCATTGGCTTGGGTGACGTTAATCAAAGTATTAATTTTCATCTTTTACGCTTATTTAGTTTTTTTTATATACCCTTGAAATGTAAATGATAATAGTCTCTATCAAAAAACGTTTAGTTCATATAGTAAATCATGATTTTGTGTGTAAATTTCATCTAAATACAATACAAATTGACAGCGTCAATTTTGAAATCTATTCTAATCTAATCTTAAAAGACACTATCTACAGCCATATTAAAGCTTTTTCATGATTATCTAACAAACGTGTGACAAGAAGTCAGCGGAGCGGCGGCCATCTTGTTCAAATCCGACATTTTGAAGTTCAGCGTAAGTTTTGATAGCTCAGCATCAACATTGAAACATGGAAAATTCCGAACAACCCCAGCAATGCCATTAAGTGATAAAGCTTTCTGAAAATTACCAAGAGCTGCGTTTTGGTTTACATTAATGATGTTCAAATTTTCCAATGTCGTTTGTTTGATTTTTCGTGCTTCAAAAAACGTGTAAGTGAGCACGACAGGTGCTTTATTCAAAATGGTGGACGAGTGATTATTCATGGCGCCATCTAGTTGAGAGATTTGCCAGGAGATGGCGTCAGAGTCAGCGAGGTGGCCAACTTGATCAGAATACAAAACAGCGGGCATGTCAGCGTGCGCAAGGCCCCCTACGTCAACAACAACAATAATTTCGTTTAGAAAAATAGGCGAATCAGTGTAGTATTGTAAAATATCTTCAAAGTGAACAATGAGTACTAAATCTTTATAAAACATTTGATAAACATCAGTCTTTGAGCTAACTAAGTTATCTCTACGAGCTACGGTGGCAGAATTGACCTTAGAAGGTTGAGAGACCATAAGTACGCGATCCACGACACACCTAACACCCAATACCAATCTAAACATCACATACGCTAATCTAAACACTAAGTTGATATGTTTGTCGTAAGTCTTACAGTAGTCAATACCTACAGTGCTGGGCGACCTTGCAGAGTCGCAGACTAATGCTAAAGTGTGTAGAAAGCACTTACTAATGTCGTGTAAACACATTGATACCTTGCCGATGAGGATACGACTAAACGAGTATAAAAAGTGAGCGGTTTGTTTGATTAAAGCTAGCGCCGGCAAATGGTGCCTCAGCAACAACAAGATGGCGGCTGCGAGTAGCAAGATGGCGCCCGGAGAAGGGCTGTGCGCTGAAGAAATGGCTGGGTACACCACATCCACTTCTGCTATCTTGAAAATGGACAGCAGGAGATGCGAGGATATGTCGTAGTCCTGAGAGTTGATCTTAGACTTGATGCCTTCGAGGAGATGGATGCATTCAATCTGAAATGGTCACAATATGTCTTAATGGAGTCTTACACTATTTAAAAAATACTTTGAAGCGAATGAAAGATGCAAAAAATATTGCTGAAGCATTATTGTGAAAGTAAATGAGATAGGATGCAAAAAATGACCTAAGATCACATGGTGCCTATTCTTTTACACTTCTATTTCAAATAAGAAAAGCAATTGTACCAAATTCATGTGGTGTAATTTGAAAATAAAACAACCTCGCTGTACAAATTAATGCTTCAAGAGAATGATCCTGCTTGATTGAAAGGTATAATAAATTTGCCAAAAAACAAGGAGTATGCTTATCACCTTATCAGTATCCAGTAGGACCACAGAGTTGGTTGTTCTGTCCTTTTGTGATGCAGGAATGCCGGCTGACACAATCATGTTCTCACTGGTGACATTGAACAGTGTAAGGGTGCAGTTGGTCTGAAAACGTACAAACAAGTACATTTCACTACATTTCGAGTTTGAATCAAATACTCAATGAGTTATAAACATAGTTTGGTATGACATGACTTAGTTGTGTTTGTGTTTCAATGAATTATAAATGTGTTGAAAAAAAGTGGAACAAGATGTGAACCTTGTCTTACACCTCTGTTTGTATGAGATGACTCACCCCTTCATCAGATAAAGTCAGCATGTACTCCTGCAGCACCCTCACAGCATCTTCCAACCCCATCCTGGTGTGAGGACGCAGCATGGCTTCATCTTGAGAGCTGAAGCCGAGGAGAAGGTAGACACCTGGTGGAAGACTGTACTCTCCTGAAAGATATGAATGTAACCAAATGTTTCAATTTTTGTTGCATCCCATTAAGTTAGTAATTTCTTTCTTCCTCCAATGATGCCATAGTCCGAATTGAGTTTTGGCCTTCCAAATTCTGCGCCTCCAACTTCTCCCGTCCCTTTATATATCCTCGAACTTGCCATCTGGAGAAGCTGTGTGGCCTCATTTGGGCATGCATTAAATATGAGCCTTAAATATTGTTGGTAAATATTATTATTCAGTAATATATTCTATTTATTGTTGGATGATTGGAGATTTATTAGCACAACACACAGAGATTACATCACAATAAAATATCTAGGAAAACAAGAGAACTGCAAGTAGCTTCTAACATAGACAATAATGACATCAGTAGGTATGTATTTCAAATTAATTAATCATTGTAGGTATATAACTTTAGGTATTTTAACACTCTCCCGCAATGATTACATTATTTCATTCCTATTTGTTTCTTCATGTATGACAATTTCGCCGCTGATAGTCCTTTAGTCAATAAGTCCGCCTGTTGTCTCTCTGATGTCACATTTTTCACAGTCATTCTATTTTCTTCAACTAATAGTCTTTCAAAATGATATCTTGTCTCTATATGCTTTGATCGTTCATGGAATGTTGGATTTTTCATCAATTTGATTGCACTCTGGTTATCAATTAGCAATGTAGGAATCACGGTTTCATCTACTGCTTTGATTTCCTTAAGTAGTCTGTCAAGCCATATAAGTGATTTTGCTGCTTCACTTGCAGCTACATATTCTGCTTCCATTGAACTTAAAGCGACACATCTTTGTAGTTTACTTTTCCACATTACTGGATTTCCACTAAATTTCATCAAAATACCACTTGTTGATTTTCTTGTTTCTTTCTCACCAGCGTGATCAGCATCACTATATACTTCAAGTCTTAAATGTTGCATATTCTTCTTAAATATGATTCCTTCTGATATAGTCCCCTTTATGTATCTTAAAATTCTCTTCAATAGATTGCAGTGAGCCACAGTAGGTTTGTCTTGTACTCTAGATGCAGTGTTCACAGCAAACATAATATCTGGTCTCGTTCCCGTAGCAAGATACATAAGGCTTCCAACTATTTCTCTGTACCTCTCGGCATTTTCTGCTTTGGGTGAATCTCCAGGCATCCATCCTGGCTCTATCGGTAATGATAACGCTTTACATTCCATCATTCCAAACTTGCCTAGTATTTTCTTAGCATAGGCAGATTGATTAATTTCAATTGAATCAGGAGAAATTTTTATTTGTAGTCCCAAATAATCATCAACATCATGATATGTCATTTCAAATTTGTTTCGTAATTTCTTTAGTAAATCATTTATAAAGTCAGGAAGACCAATGATAATTCCATCATCCACATGAAAAGCCATCATTAAGTATTCATTAAAATACAAGCATGGATCAGCAGCACTCTCCCGTAATCCACATTCTTCTAAATAAGCTGTTAAGCATTTATACCAGCATTTTGAAGCTTGTTTCAGTCCATATAGACTACGCAGTAATTTGCATATGCGTTCTGATCCATCTTCAAATCCTCTCGGTTGTTTCATATATACTTCTTCTTCCAATAGTCCATTGAGAAATGCAGTCTTCAAATCAAATTGTTTTATCATCCAATCTCTTTGTAGAGCATAGGCAAGAAGTGTTCTTATCGTCTCAAAACGTGCATCTGGACTAAAAGAATCCATGTAGTCTATACCAGGTCGTTGATTAAAACCCTTAGCAACTAATCTTGCTTTGTATCTAATGATATTATTATTTGAGTCTGTCTTCACAGCATACACCCATCGATTTCCAATCAACTTACAGTTTGTTGGCATTTCTACAAGTTTCCACGTCTGGTTATGATAAAGCGAAGTCATTTCATCATTCATGGCTTCTTTCCATTTTTCAGAGTCATTGCTTTGAATCGCTTCATTAAAATCTGTTGGGATATCATTTATTAATAGAATTCTTGGAGTGTTTTCAAATCGCACAGGTTTTCTTATTTCTCTTCTATTTCTCAATGAATAACTCTTTCCTTCGTCTTCTACTTCTTCATCTGAATTGCCATTTTCTAAATCTTCTACAGATCTTGTAATAGTTTCTATTTCTTCTGTGTTAGGATCGAGATTTTTAACTTCAACATGATCATCAATAACAATCCCATCATGAGGCACATTCTCAATACTAGAAACTGTAATATTTTTGTTTGGTGATTCTATATTCTTCTGAGGAAATTTGACATCTCTGCATACAAATATTCTTTGTTTATCAGGAAAATATACATATCTTTTGTTTTGGTGTCCTAATTTCTCATGCCAGCTTTGAAGTGTATTGTCATCATTAGCAAGAATATTTGCAGTCTCTGGACGAATAACCCTCATAATTAGTTGATATAGTGCATTGGTTTCCTTCGATATAGCGATGGCAATTGTTTTGTTATTTCTTGCAAATGACCATATTTTTCCATCACATCTAATGTTTTGATCAATTCCTTTTTCTCCAGCCTTCTTTACAGAATACAAGTTGCAAGAGCCATCAGGACAATACCAAACATCTTCTAAGTATCGCTGTGTCCATAATTTTCCATCAAATACTTTTACGTCTATATTACCACTACCTACAGCATTTACTGTCACTCCATTTTTGGCAACATTCAATGATCTTGGAGTTATGAATTGTTTGAAAGAGCTGAACCATTCTCGTCTATTTGTTATATGATGTGTTGCACCACTGTCAACATACCACTCATCACAGCTCAATTCTTTTACATCCAATACTTCCTTATAAGTTTTATTCATCTTTTCATTATTTTGAGTTGACATCATCATCGCACTGTCATGTGCTTTGTTTGTGGTACACTCAGTTGATTTATGTCCTCTTTTCTTGCATTTAAAACAAACTATACCAATCTGACACTGTTTTGAAAAATGACCCTTTTTTCCACATGAATAACATCTCTTTTCAGGTCCAAACTTTGAATTATTTTTATACTCAGTATTCCATTTCTGTTTTTGGACTGGTTTTTCCATTTTTAATTTTGAGAACATGGCAGTAGCAGTCTCTGTTTTTGTTTCCATCCTTCCAGTAATTCTCAATTCATAATTCAAGCATCTTCTTTGAAGTTTACTCCACGACTTCTCTTCAGCAGGTAAATCATGCCAAGTTACATAAATGTAATCATAATCTTTTGGAAGAGATTGTAACAACCTTGCACAGAGGTCCTCCTCGTCTATGGGTTTATTTAAAAGCATCATCTTTGTTTCTATGTCATCAAATTTTTCTAAATGTCCTTGCATACCTTTTTCGGCTTCCCAGTTTATGTTATGGAATTTATTCCTCAAAATGTCTATGTTTTCACTGGATTGTACATTATAAATCTGTTTTAATTTGTTCCAAATTTCTTCTGCTGTTTTGCATCCAGCTATTCTCAGAAGTGGAGCTGTGTGCAGCGATAATATAATAATCTTTTTGGCTTTGCCATTCTGTTTCGTCCATAATTTTAAGGCATCAGCCATTTTTCCATCGTCATCTGGTTTTTCAAACGCTCCATCCACTATATCCAACAGATTCTCACTTTCTAGGCATGCTCTGATTGTTATGCTCCAAGTCATCCAGTTTTCTTCACCTTTTAATTTCTCCATCAATCCTACTTCCATGTTGTTTTGTTTTTTTTTTTATTTAGCCTTCTTTATTTAAAAAAAATCACGTCTATAATGTTTAATTTCGTCTATTTTGGCTAACCACGTTCTGCTACCATGTTGGTAAATATTATTATTCAGTAATATATTCTATTTATTGTTGGATGATTGGAGATTTATTAGCACAACACACAGAGATTACATCACAATAAAATATCTAGGAAAACAAGAGAACTGCAAGTAGCTTCTAACATAGACAATAATGACATCAGTAGGTATGTATTTCAAATTAATTAACCCCTCGAGCGCCCGAACGTGGATCTACGCTCTAGTACTAAATGCGATTTTTTTCATTTTTCTTTAATTGTTACACAGCAATAAGATCAAAAATCGCATGAAATACTGCTATGCCAGAAAATCACTGGCACTCCAGGGGTTAATCATTGTAGGTATATAACTTTAGGTATTTTAACAAATATCTTTGTAACTTTGATTATAGATATAGATTACTGAAATATTCCATACCTGGGTTTGGCCGCATGCAAATGAAAGATCCACTGTAGCAGTAGCATCGCCCCCTGTAGGCCTGGTAAGCTGGCGCGGCGTGACTGTAGAAGGCCAGAGCCGTACGACACGGCGTGTGACGAACACAGACGGTCTGACACGACACTGACAGCATCTCGTCGCAGTGACATAGCTCAGAACAATCTAGCTCTGCGTCTCGGTACAGCTGGAAAATAAATTTATGTGGTTTTCAAAATTGTAACCAAGAAAAAAAATACAGTTGGGATACAAAAAAGAAATATCTGTAAGGAACAGCAAATAATATTACGTAGAAAAGGAATCAAAGCGATGACTAGTGTGACAATGAAATGATGAGAATACTTGTGATGATGTTCAAAGTGGTGTTTGTTTTGAAGTTGTCAAATAATTTCTTGTTTCATCGGCTGAATAATAACACTTTTGAAATTAGAGAATCAATCATTAAATGTTTAACTTTATTTGTTTCACCATCACAAGAAATAATAAACCACATCAATATTAATCAGTTACAGAATTCACATTCTTGTGGCTCTGAAGCCAGGGAAGCAATTCCTTTTTTCCTCTCAAGGTCGATACTTTATTGTTTTCTCCATTCCATATTCAAATTATCCTATGTTCCTTATCCTCCCTACATACTTATTTAAATCCTTTCGTTACACTAGGTAAGCCTAAGACTCCTTGCCTAATGCCGCCATATGCCCAACTCTCATACCAGGCCTCTGGCTGCCGTGATCAGAGAGTTTTAGCTGGTTAAAATATTTTAATTATTCGTAATATTCCTTACCCTTCTGGTACGCCCCTTCTGCACAAACTGGTCGTCTCTGTTGGGTCTCTTGACGGTGCAGAACTTGACAGGTTCAGGAGTTGTGGAGGTTGTGGTGCTGGTGGTCGTGGTTACTAGCTCTGTGGTGGTCGTGGTTGGAGTGGTGGTCATGGGCTCGGATGCTGTGGTCACTTCAGTTGTCGGGATCTTGAAAAGAAAATCACAATATTGATTTAAAGTTTCATACCAAAGAATTGATTCACAGCTGACATTTTTAAACATTAATTAAACTAATATTTTGGTAAATACTGTTTATATTGTTACTGTATTAAGCTGCCATTTGTTAGGCGTTGCCAGTATTTCCACAGATGTGTTTCCACTTTGTTCTGTTCTTGACCATTGCTTTCATCTCCTCGACATCCATCTCTGTCTTCATGCATGCTCTTCTCTTTTTCTCACTCTGCAGGTTCCAGTCATTTGCAATCTTGATTATTAAGTGTGTTTCAAATCACTGATGTTATAATTAATTGACTGTCACAAAAATCACTGTTATCTTATGTCTCATTTATTCACATACAACACTGCTATTTTATGTCTCTTTATCATTTCAACGTCTTTTTCATTCTGTAGCACAGGGGAACCTATGGGGAAAAATTCACCTACGGCATGTATTTCTGTTAAGTATATTGATGAATGATTTCAAGGATTTTGATGAATACTGAGAATAGTATGACTTGATCAGTTAGAGGCATTTGTGAAAGAATGGGAAATATAAGGTGAATGTTTGAAAAAGGGGATGAACCTGAATGCATTGAAAGAGGTAAGCAAATATAGGAATACTTCAGGCTTAAATTTGTTTTAAATTACATAATATGATAGGAGAGCGCGGTTTTTGTATGTGTCAAACCTCAAGGGTCCTCTCCGACCGCAGACTTTTTTTAAAAGGTGTGTCTCTAGTGCTTGGCGAAATACATCCATAGATTTGGAGTTCTTCACTCCGGGTGACGGTCTGTTCCACTCCACAGAACCCTCAACACGGAAAGCACGGTCCCCAAAATTTGTACGGATCTGACAATGCGGCTGAACCAACATCGCCCGCGGATCTGAGTGCCTGCCTCCTCACACCCATCTCAACAGGCGAAATTATGTCAGTCAGATAAGGTGGAGCCAAGCCATTGATGGCTTTATATACCATCAGACAAACACGGTAGACCACCCTCTCCGGGAAACGAAGCCAATGTAGTTTTTTCTCCAGCGGAGTGATGTAAACGAATGTGGATATCCCGAATAAGAGCTTTGCTGCCGAATTCAACACAGATTGAAAGCAGTTGAACTGCTTCTTTGGCTGAACACTTAAAAAACATTGAGAAAAAATCAAACCGAGACATCACAAACGCGCTCACTGCATCTGACAGTAGACGGTAGGAAGAAGTCGCAACTGTGCAGAGGCTCTTACCCCTAGCAGGGTGGGGACAGAGTGAGTGATTAAGAAAGCTGATGGGTCTACTCCTATCTTGAAATGATAGTTTCATAGCTTGATTTAACAATTTCAAACCTCTTGTATGATAATCCTTGGCCCGGGCAGCGCGACGACCGTCTTGGATCCCTGCACCTCTACCTCAATGTTCCTTCCGTTCTTCTCAGCCGTGAACTCAATGTTTGTGTACAGCGTGGGGCGGGTGTTGATCGGGATGATGATGGTCGCTGAGGTCATCTTCGTGGTGACCACAGAGATGGCCGTGGTGGTGGGCTTGATCTCGGGTTCGTACCCCGGGTTGTGGATGGTTCTGATGACGTTGTCCAGCATGGATGGAGTGGTGCCACCACCGTACGTCTTGATGTGGAAGTCACTCTGCGATTCAACTGAAAAAGAAGGTACGGGTGATCTATCTATAATCTATAATCTAAGTTGCAAGGATATATTCATTCAAAGCTCTCAGATGTATGCCCACAAACAAACACGTGTAGTTCGCGCTTACAAATGCTGACTGTGTACTTACAAATAAAATCCAAACCTCAAATGAACATAAGCCCTGCAACTCTTGCCGACATTCCCTGAAACAGGGGTGACATTGGCAAAGTGAACCATTTTTTACAGTATGGGTGGTCAGCCTCATACCAACCTATAAGTCAAGGAAATTTCTGTATTTAATTTTTGAAGCGCTATTCTACTAAATCCTTACGACCTTAAGGCTACGTGATAGCGATTTGTGTCCAAAAATAAGGTGTACTGTGATTTTTTATCCATGGAGTTCTTCCCAAGCTCCGACATGGATTGATAACCAAAGTGTAAGGAATTTAGCAGAATAGTGCTTTTGGTCTGTGGGAGTTGGAGCTTCCGGATGTTTCACCCATGTCTACAATGTGCTTCTTCAGCGTGAAAGTGAAATGATGAAACTGTTCAACTGATCATTTTCAACACTTTTCGTGAATGCTGAGTAAACTTTGGCAATATTTAATTTAGGGTTTGAAATAAACACTAAAACGAAAAATCATTTCTGAAACCCTCGGTAGAATTCAAACCCAAGCTCTCGGCATGGAGTGCAAGTACTCTACCAACTGAGCCATGGACTTGAAATGAAAATATGAAAGTCACTACAGCGTTTTAAATACTAGAAGTAGATTATTCAGTGTGGCTCACCGACGCAGGGGTTGAGCCAGAGCAGTCGCTGCCAGCCGATGCAGTCGTACATGTGCGTGTAGTCGGTGCCCTTGCAGGCGCAGGCCGTGCGCAGCGAGGTGCCCAGCATGGCCAGCATGGCGTTGCGGCAGGCCTCCGCTGAGCCGGCGCAGCGCCGTGTCACAGAGTCCACGGCGCACGACTGCTCGTACAGCTCCAGCCGACTCCTGGAAATAAGCAACATGTAAATAATGGTTATAGCTCCAACGGCTCCGATGGTTATAGCTCTCACGGCTCCGATGGTTATAGCTCTCACGGCTCCGATGGTTATAGCTCCAACGGCTCCGATGGTTATAGCTCCAACGGCTCCGGTGGTTATAGCTCCAACGGCTCCAATGGTTATAGCACAAGTTATAGACAACTTGTTGTGAGCATATACATCTCACAACAACTTGTCACAAATCACTGCATACCTTGGAGCGAAGGAAGTAGTTATGTATAGTTTTGTCACAATTATCAACATTTTTATTTCGTTTTGAGTCCACGTCACCAGATGGCATTTTTTTTTTTTTTTAAAATAGATTTGTGAAGAAGAAAACAACAGGTATTATATCATCAATGAATAATTTATTATTGTATATTTTTAATTAATTATTTATTAATAATTACCCAATGACACTGTTGAACCAGGATCAAAGTTATGGACAAGTGACCTAAGCGGGAATCGAACAGCGTTATTCTATTTGACTCCCTCAGCCATAACACCAATATAAATGATAACAGACGGTGCTGATTATATCATTGAATTTGAATTGAATATTAGGTTTTGGCTTCAACAGTGAGGTGAGTTTTGGTTTTCAAATACTGGATAATTTAAAGTAGTATGAAGTTAATAACAAGGGAAGAGGAGATTTATGCACAACCACAGTGCTTCCTAATATCATCACGCATAAGTGTCATTTGTTTTTGCTCTCTGTTTTAATTGAAATAAACCATAATAATAAAGACAATTCCCCACACAAGCTTAATCGGATGAACTCAATTCATTTATAATCAAGTGTTTTAAACTATAAATCTCAAATAAAATTATGTTTTGAGTGACTTCTGACCAAATTAAAATTCTAAAAGGTCAATGATGATGGTGCAAAAAAAAAAGTGACAGCTCAGATCTGTTTTGCAGTGATTTATCTAAATAAATATTTCAAAATGATTATTGCATGAATTTGCATACATCAACCAGATAAAGCCAACCAATGCACTTGAATTCATAACACATTCAATTTCAGTCCATGGTGGTGGCTATTTTTTTAAAAACAAAATACCTGACATAACCTCAAAATTGAAACTGAAGAGAAGGAGCGCCAGTTAAATTCAAATTAATTTTGAAGAATAGTGTAAAGCTGTGTATTCTATTCCAAACAAAAATTCAAAAGTGTGAATAGTGAATTGTGGCGGGATTCTCGACATGTATTCCAACGAGAGCCAGTCTGCCCCCGCATTGATTTTTGGATGTAATATGTGGTTTGTGTTTTCGTTTTGTACACTGTTTACTGGGACTTGTTACGTGATTGCTGGCGCTGGACACATATCTGACACCACCGGCTGCTCCGCCCGTCAGTTCCAGTGCGCCAACGGGCGCTGCATTCCCTGCACCTGGGTGTGTAACGACTGCGACGACAACTCTGATGAGAACCCCAAGGAGTGCCTAGCTACAGGAGGCTGGGTGTTGCACGGCGAGGGGGCCCAGCGTAGAGACGCGGGCATGGGCGAGGACCCACGTAGCCCGCCAGGAGCTACTCCGGCAACGCCAACTTTAACTTCAACATCATCCTGACATAAGCACCCTGCGACTTTCCTAGAGGGAGAAGCCGACACCCCGATTAGGATTAGGATTAGGATTTAATTAATTTTATATAATGATCATTATAATAATTTATTTATTTATTTTTAATATTTTAATTTTTTGATAATTTTAATATTATTAATTTTTTATTCTTATTGTTGTTACGAGTATTATTTGATACCTATATTTTTATTTAGTTTTTTGTATTAAATAAGGCCTATGAACGCCAACATAAGCTCAGTTCCACTTTGCAGAAACACCGCCAGAAACTTGCTCAGAGAGAATGAATGGGTGATTGGAACTTGGAATGTCAGAAGAATGAATGAGTGTAAGGAGAAGGAAATTGTGAATGTGATGAATGAAAAGAGAATACAAGTGATGGGTGTGACAGAGACAAAAATGAAAGGGAATGGTGAAAAAGTACTAATGAATGGTGAATTGTATATCTGGTCAGGTGTAGAAGATGGGAATGAAAGACAAGGTGTTGGCGTGATCGTTAGTGAAAATGTGAAAGGATGCATAACGGGTTACAAAAGAGTCTCCCCAAGAATCTTGATTGTTAAATTTAAAACAAACAAGATGAGAATTTTCTTGGTGGCCTGTTATGCTCCTGTAGATTCAGAATGTATGGAGGTGAAAATGAATTTTTGGAACGAGTTGAATGCAGCTGTGCGTGAAAGTAAGAAGAATGAATTCATTATAATTTTGGGTGATATGAATGGATGGGTAGGTAAGCAAAGAGATGAATGTGTGAAAATTGTTGGTCCTAGTGGACGAGGTGTAGTCAATGATAATGGGCGACACCTGTTAGCTTTGTGTGCAGAGCACAGCCTTTTTGCATCAAACACATGGTTTCGGCATAAGGATGTGCATCTGTACACAAGGCAGATTGTGGGAAGTCGCACAATCATTGACTACATCTGTGTAGATGAAAGACTGAGAGGAGCCGTAAGAGATAGCCGTGTCTATCGTGGGCCTGAAATAGGCAGTGACCACTATCTCTTATGCGCAAAAATAATGATTGGAGAAGTAAGAAAGAAGAAACGTAAGAAGAAAGTAAGAAAGCCAAGAATAAAAGTAGAAAGTCCGAGTGATGAAAACGTGAAAGTGAAGTATAAATCAGAATTACAAAAAATGTTAAGTGTGAATGAAATTTAAAAGAATGTGAATGAAAAAGATATTGAAAGCATGTGGAAGGATATGAAAGAAAGAATAATTGAATGCGCTAAAAAAGTATGTGGGGTAACGAAAGGTGGAAGATTGAAAGGGGATGCCTGGTGGAATGCTAAAGTAAAAGAGGCTGTGAAAGTAAAGAAGGAATGTTACAAAAAGTGGCTGAACGACAGGAATGATAGAAAGCTAGAAGATGAATATAAGATAGCCAAGCGAATGGTGAAGAATGTAGTTTATGAAAGCAAAGCGAATGAACAGAGAAAGATTGATGAAAAAATGAACAGAAGTTTCACCGACAGTAGGAAGGAATTCTGGAGATGGGTCGGTGCCATTAGGAATAAAGATTCTGCATTGACCACCCCAGGAATCAAAAGTGCTGTTGGTGAGATGGTATGGGAGAATGATGAAGTATGTAAGAGATGGAAAGAATATTTTGAAGGGATTTTTGGTCGGGGCGAAAGAAATTTGTTTAGAAAAATGACAGAAGAGAATGAATTTAGGATTTTGAAAGAAGAAATAAAAGTATCTATTGAATGTTTGAAGAATGGAAAGTCTGCTGGGTTTGATGGAATAAATGGTGAAATGTTGAAAGCAGGAGGTGAATGCGTGATAGATTGGATGTACGAATTATGTAAGCTTTGTGTGAATGCAGGAGTAGTACCGATAGATTGGAGGAAGGCAGTCATTGTTCCCATTTACAAAGGTAAAGGGGACAAAAAAGACTGTCAGAACTTCAGACCAATCAGTCTACTCAGTATACCAGGAAAAGTCTTCTGTAAGGTGATTATAAAAAATGTGATTCTGACTACTAGTGAAAGGATTTCCGATATACAGTCCGGCTTTATGGCCGGTAGAGGCTGTGTTGATCAGATTTTTACTCTACGACAACTTGTTGAAAAACAATTGTCGGTGAGGCGGAAGCTGTTCACGGCCTTTGTAGATCTGGAAAAGGCTTTTGACTCAGTAGACAGAGGTATGTTATGGGATGTTTTGAAAGCATACGGAGTGAATGGGGCTCTCCTAGGTGCGGTGCATGCCAACTATGAAAATAGTAAGGCATGTGTTCGTATTGATGGTGAGTATAGCGAGTGGTTTGAAGTTTATAAGGGTGTGAGGCAAGGATGTGTGATGAGTCCATGGCTATTTAACATAGTCATGGACAAGTGTGTCAGAGATGCTAGACTTAATGATTGTGGATTGATGATAGGAGAGAGCAAAGTGAGTGTTCTACTGTATGCAGATGATGCAGTTCTTGTATCTGATTCAGCAGTAGAATTGCAAACAATGCTCTCTAGATTGAATGAAGCTTTGTTAGGTAACCATCTGAAGTTAAATGCAAGTAAGACGAAAGTATTGATTTTTGAAAGAGATGATGAAAGTATGAATTATGAATTTAAAATTAATGGAATGAATGTTGATGTCGTAAATGAGTTTGTATACCTGGGAAGTAAGTTTGAAAAAGATGGAAGAATGACCGGTGAATTTGAAAGAAGAGTAATGAAGGGCAGGTGTGTACTGGGTGCCACAACTTGTATCGCCAAAAATCAAAACATATCAAAAAATGCTCGATTGGCGGTACGCAGTGGCATACTTTTACCCACCTTGATGTATGGAAGCGAGGCCTGGACGGTGAATGAAAGTGAAATTAGTAAAGTCCATACTGTTGAAATGGACTTTCTAAGAAGTATGATTGGGAAAAAACGGAGTGACAGGGTGAGGAATGATTTTGTAAGAGAAGAATGTGGTGCAAGAGAAAGTGTGAAAGTGAAGATTAAAAGAAGTTTGTTAAGATGGTTTGGGCATATGGAGAGAATGAATGAGGAAAGACTGACGAAGAAAGTATATGTTGGTAGAATAGATGGATGTCGTGGTAGAGGAAGACCGAGAAAGGTATGGATGGACCAAATATCCGAAATTGCGAATGAATGGAATATCCAGAGTCATAATAAAAGAAGAGCTTGTATGAAGAAGGTTATGACTCTGGAGGAAATGAAAGAAGTATGTAAGGATAGAAAGAAATGGCGGTTGATCTGTGATGTTGGCGGCTGAGGTTTGTTAAAGTAAAATTGGTTTTATGATTTAGTTTTTTATGTCCATGTATATATTGTGATTTATTGTTTTTCAAAAAATGTAATTTGTCATGTATGTTCCTTGACTTATAGGTTGTTATGCGGCTGACCACCCATAATGTAAAAATTGGTTCACTTTGCCAATGTCACCTCTGTTTCAGGGAAGGACGGCAAGAGTTGCAAGGCTTATGTTCATTTGAGATTGGGTTTTTATATTGTAGGTCCACATGCGGCATGTGTTAGCGCGAAATTATACATATCTGCTTGTGGGAATGCATTTAATATAAAACTTAAATGATATATATCTTTGCAGCTTAGATTAGATTAGATTAGATTAGACAGTGGATTATTGGTGAGTCCTTGGGCCTATGTTTACCTGCACTCCGGGTCTTCCCTGCAGGTGAGGGCCAGCACATGGCACGCTGGTAGAGGAGCTCCAGGCTCCCTCTGGGCACACACGGGGTGCAGCTTCTCCTGGGCATTCATGCACGGGTCCTCCTTGTTGTAGGTCTTCCTGGAAGAGCCAAACAACATGCCATGTTAAAAGGATATACTTTCACATTAAAAAGTAAGCATGTGTTAAATTAGTGTGAACTAAAAATGGCAGAAGTTAAACAGTAAAACTCAAATTTGCACTGTTTCAATTCAGTTTGCAAATTGAACAGGTAAAATGTTGAAATATATTGAAAGAGTTACTTCCAAATTATGTTTGTGATTTGTCAGGCCAGTTTTAAAAATAATTCTGTTGCCAAAGAGGCCCTAGCGGGGTCGCAACATTCCAACAGCCCTTTATCCAGGCTTGAATACTGTAGGTACTGTACTGTAACTGTAACTCTGTTGCCAATCCACTTGCATACCTCTTTTCTCGGTCTTCCCTCTTTTCCTTCCACATTTCCTCTGTATATACACTTTAGATAGATAAGACACAATTTGTATAGCGCCTTTTATGACAGTGTGTCACTACAAAGAGGTGAGTCTTGAGACCTCTTTTAAATGGTCTCTCCATATCCAGTTCCTCAGCGTTCCAAGTCATAGGAGTGGCTGCCTTGAATGCTCTGTCTCCAAAAACAGTGCGGGGCCTTCTTGCAGGGATGTCCAGGCAGCTGCTTTTTGACGCAGCTGACCACAGTGTTTGTCCGCGCGAGGTTGTAGTAGCTGGAGACACCAGCTCCATCAGGTACCCCGGAGCACTCCCACACAGTGCTTTGAAGGAGTGCGCAGACTTTGTACATCTTTCATCATTCTTTCTTTCTGCATGCCCCTAAACTGTGTGTATTCAACAATGCTGATTTCCCGTTGACTCACTTGCACAGACAGAAGGCGATCTCCAGGTTCCACTGCACGCTGGGAGTGCGGTAGAAGTTCTTCAGCGCCTCCATGCAGCCCTCACGATCACACCTGCAAGCATTACACAAAACAATCTTACTATCCATAATCTAAGTTGCAAATATACATTAAAACATTGATACACTCCCTTTGCTTCTAAGTTTGAGCTTATGCTACAAAATATATATTTTTAAAGAAAGCTTGAACTGAATACTGGCTCGGTAAATCTCCTAGTTTTTTCCTAAATGGCAAAAGTTTGTTATGAAAAGGTTGATTTATGAAGAGGAATGTAATTAATTCACTAGCCCAGGGATGGCCAACTTCTTTTGCCCAAAGGGCCACTTCCATACTTTCGCTAAAAGCAGGGGCCGCACAAAAACTTAAAGGGAAATTTAGGCTATATAAATTAATGTATAAACAAATGCTATGGATATTGAACATACTTTAATGTAGAAATAATATATACTAATCAGTAATCATACAAGAGTTGAGCAGAACAAAATCAACAATTTTCCTGAAAAAAAAACCACTAGTGAGAACACTGAGGGCGGGCACAATCGTTCACAAGTTTGTCAAAATCAATTCTTGTCGAGGTGGTGGCCACTTTAAGCAAATCTTGAAGATGGTTGTCTGTAAGTCTGTTACGGTGAGTTGATTTTATAAATTTCATCGAGGAAAAAGTGCTCTCACAAATGTAGGTGCTTCCAAACATTGAAACAATTTTTTTTACCAAAATCACGTAGTTTGGGATATTTGTCCTCAGGCAGACTAGCCTATTTTCCTAGCCAGAAACAGGTATTGATGTCATCATTTAATAACTGATTATTTTATTTTATTTGAATGAATTATTAATTGATAATCACCCAACGGCTCAAAGTTATGGTCATTTGATCATTTATTTACTGAGAAGGGAATTAAAACAATGCTATTTTATTGCAAATACACTACTCGAAATTAGCGACTTGACTACCTTGGCCATACGCCGACATTTGTATATTTTAGTCATGCGCGTGCATAGGGTATAGGCAAATACATTTCAGAATAAATATTTTCTCTAATTCATTTCAAATTGACTGAAGTGCTAACGATGGCTCCAATCTATATCTAGCTTAAATGCTTTTTTACTATATATTGTTTACCTATCAGGCGCATGTGCCTGTATGGGATGCACGTCCCTGGTATTGGTTAAAGAATTTTTATTATAAGTAACATGTACATATGAAGACACAGTAACAAATGGTTGAACTATAACAGATTTTACTGACCGTGCAAAAGAGAAGAACGATTTTCTCTACGTTTCGTCGGAGTCATATCCGACGTCCTCAGGAGACGTGTCTCTTCTACAAAGAAGAACCACGAACTGAATGTTGTGCACCTATTTGTGGTTGTTTTTTGTAGAAGAGACACGTCTCCTGAGAACGTCGGATATGACTCTGACGAAACGTAGAGAAAATCATTCTTCTCTTTTGCACGGTCAGTAAAATCCGTTTTTTTTTCATTCTATAAAATGTCTAACGACCGTAATCATAATTTAAAATCTTTAATGAACTATAACAAGTTGAAATTCAGAAACTAGAATTAGCAAATTAATGAACACATATGTTTTTGTACGAACCGAGAAGCGTCACAGGTCTGAAGAACCGGAGTCAGGGCCGTGGTGCAGCCTTGGTCTCTGATGCAGCGGTCCAAGGCCAGGTGACACGTGCTGTGCAGGCTCACCCGCGTGTCGGAACCATCTCCACCGGCCTCGTTCATCCCTTCTCCAGAACCAATACGTTCTGCACAAGTCACATCATGTTATAAAATGGCATTTTAGTGGATTTATTGCTTAAAATTATGATAATTTAAAAGTTTCATATGTTATTTGGTAATAATTTGGTAAAATGATTGATTGTAAATAACCAAGTATAGTTTTTTTATCTTATTTAACTTTGGTAGATTAACACCATTAACCAAGTTTACTATACTGACTGATAATAATTTTGTCAAATAATTGATTGCAAGTAACCAAGTTTAGTGTTTTAGCTGATTTAAACTTGGAAGATTAACAATAATAATTTGGTAGATTAACTGATTTTTAATAAGGAAGTTTGATTAGTTGGAAAACAATGTTTAGTATGTTGAATGATAAGTTGGTAGATTAATTGATAGTAAATAACCAAGTTTGGTATGTTGGTTGATAATAATTTGACAGATAAACTGCTTGTATATAACTTAGTTTGCATTGTTGGCTGATTCAAACTTGGTGGATGAATTAATTGCTTTGAAAAAAACAAGTTTGGTTTGTTAACTGATAATCATTTGTGAGATTAACTGATTGTATGTAACCATGTTTGGTTAGTTAACTGATTCAAACTTGGTAGACTAACCAATTGTTTTGAAAAAAAAACAAGTTGGGATGATGACTGATTCATACTTGGTAGCGTAACTTACTTGATAAGTTAAATTGTTTAATATAGTAAATCAACTAGTAATTTGTTTGATTTTTGTGACTGAAATAATTATATTTGCAATTTCACAATTTTGATTTGATCAATTAGGTATATGATGGAAATATTTGAAATGTAAAGATCAATAATCTGTTGGATCAATCAAAATTGATATAGGTTAACTGATTCACAATTAGTAGATTGATTGATTAGGTAATTTGTGATTGCAATATTAACTGACCTGTAAATCTGGTGAACTGACCTACATTTGATAAATTCACGGATTTCTTTGTAAGCTTCAGAATACAATAATAATAAATACCAATCAATCAATTTTGGTACATTAATTGATTCTTTCTTAATTAATTTATGAAAATGATAAGTACTTAGTGATTTTTTTATCATAAAAATTTCGGTGTAACTCACACAGAGTAAATCCATGGCTCAACCGCCACCTAATGTGAATTTTCCATACGAAAAACAGATGATCCGTGGATCAGGTATGGATTAAATGTGTTGTGAATAACCTAGTTTGAATTTTGTAACCTACTGAACTTGGGCAGATTATTGTAAAGAAACAGATACGTAGGGGAATATACACTTTAAAAAATCAGTAAGTACCTACTTGGTCACAAGTTACTGGTTAAGATTTTAAGACAAAAAAAAACAAAGATTTTTAATGTAAAATAATATTCAGATTAAAATAGACCTTCACATTCATGGTTTGAGTATTTCCATAACATTTTTTAAGTTATTGATGACGTTCATATTTTTTCTCAATGCAATCATTGTAAGTATTAAATTTAAAAAAAAGTCATGTAGAATCAAAGGCGGCCATGTAACATTTTTTTGAAATGAAGATAAATGTAGAAAGTAACTTTTCTCATCGTTTCCATATATTTATCTTCTTTAAAATTTCTAGATTGCCATATTTTGATTCTATACGACTCTAATGATACAACTATAAAACTTGAAAAAACAGATTGCCAAATCCTGGAGATCTATTTTAATGAAAATAACAAAATAGTTTCATTATTTTCTTTGCGAAAAAAACGACATATTTTTTAAAATACGGAATTATTTTCAATCTGGCAGCACTATTTTCTAAAGAGATAATACGATCCATTGAACCAAAAAGGTGCTCTACCTAATTTTTTTATTTTTTTCAAACTAAAAAGCGTTCGCCTATTTATTGTAATTTTATTTTACTTTCTAGCGTAAATTATCACCTATCTAAAATTATAATATTTCTGTTCTGCAAAAACAGGTTACTTCATTCTGAGCCGAAGACATTTGTAATTTTTTAAATGTATTTTTTACTTTACAGGTGGTCAACCTCCTTAAAATTGTATTATTTAACTGATAAAAGCTTTAAGTATGTGATTATTTAAACTTTCTAAAGAGTTACATAACAAAAAATATGAGTTGAATAGAATAAAAAAAAAATGAAAAACAGAAAATGAAATTTTCCATTTTCGGATAATCTAGATTACTGTATTAATCATATACTCCTCAAACTTTATAAGATCTGTTGACCTTCAAAAAGTGTGGATAAAAATATTGTTTGGTATCAGAGAAGTAGAACTTTTTTTGCTTTACAGAATTTGAAATGATGAATGAAATATGGCTGAATGGGGGAAATAGCGTTGATCAAAAAGCCGTTGACCAATTATTTTAAATATGCTACGGGGCCAAATACTGATTTTTTAATCATCAGTGCAGTGCAGCTAGTTCAGTGATTTTGAACTTAAGATTCAATTCCTAATTTAAATAATTATTCTTAATGTATTTTTACTAAATCATAATAATTTTTCAAACAAATGGTTCAAAGACAGCATTTTGTAGCTTCTTTCAAGTTAGATTCTTCGTGATCGAGAGTTAAAATAAATGAAAAATTTAGTGACTGTGAGGGCTTTAAATAATTGCAAATATAGCTTACTTTCATTGGAGTCAAAATGTGAAAAACTAGGAATTCTATTGATTTTTTCATTGTGATTTTAAAATTTTCAAGTTAATATTTTATTAGAAAATTTAGCATAATTAAGTAAAAATACATCTTTTTCCATTTTTATCAAAGTAATGTATTTTGTGAATCAAAATGACCCCTGAGTTACGAAAGGATAACACTTTATATAATTACTAATACATGAATGCATTAAAAAAAAATCTTTAGACATATCAGTTTAGGTAAAAACAAATGAAAAAAGGTTCAATTTTCTTATTTTTGTCTTCATCAATAATTACAAACTGAGCGTTGCAACTAAATTGTTTTTTTATGAACTCAATTTATTTTTAGGATTATTCAATACAATTTTTAATGTTTAGCCATTAAACTATTGAGTTAATTATGACCTTAGTGAGTTCATGTTTAAATGGAATTAAAATCTACTTATCTATTTACATATTTTTAAGCAAAAAAATGTATCTTGGTAAAACATAATTCAGAGGGACAAAATTATGTCACAAAATATAACAGTTGATAAAAAGGGTCTCCAAAAACTCACCGATGAACTGATGATCGCCTTTAAAGATCCGTCGACTCAAAATTCCTTAACTAACTACATAAAAATTCCATGACAAAGTACAAAAAACACATTTGGTAAAAAATGTTCAAAAATTTGGGATAAAAGGGGGGCAAAAAGACCATTCAAAAATATAAACAATGCGGCCTCTTGCAAGCACTCGTGTTTTAAAAAATCATGCCAAATTTCATTTCCAAATATATATTAAAAAGGTATTGTATTTTGGGACAATTTGGGGGGAAACGGACAAAATATTCTAAAATTAGATCATTAAAATATATGTCTACGAGCTAAAAAAGCGTACCAATATTTTTAAATTTTTCAAGCGATTTATCAAAATGGCGACCTTGGAATCAGTTTTGCCACCATTTTATTACTTCATGATTTAGCATAGACAAACGAGCGGGTATGCTCTATGGTGTTGAATGATGCTTCTAAAATACGTGAAAGTTCAAAAATGATTTAGAACTCTATAAATTTTGTCATTTTTCCATTTTTTTAAACTTATACATTGTGTTTTTATTGTTGTACGAATGTTTTTTGTTCAAAATCTAATTTTTCTATTTTTGACATTATTCTAATAGGTGATTTCTAAAAAAATGTGAAATGCAAAAGCAAAATTTTACCTATGTATTTATTTTTTAATTTTATTTATATACAGCATTAATAGTCATTTGTTTTTAATCAACACTTTTTTGAAAACAATCCTTCAAATGTTGTGACTTCTAGCTTACGATATCTATGGGTGATTAAAGGTTTAAACTTAAAACTTAAACGCACCTGCCTGATCAATTAAAATACTGAAAATGATATTAAATTAAATTTAAAACTATTTTTCTTACCGTCAATATCTCTTTAAATTGTGTACAAGAACTAGTACATTTATAAACAGTTCGTTTCTTTCTCGCAAATAATAAGAGATTGCAGAGATATTGACAGTAAAGGAAAGAATCAATGGTATTTTAGCAATATAATAAGATAAACTTACAATACCTAGTTAAAAACGCGTGTAAAATGAAACAATTTGAGTAGAGCATGATTCCTCTTTGGTTCGACTGTAACGTTTTTGTAAACTGTGTTGCCAGATTGACGGAAAGTCGTAATTGCAGAGATTTATTGATTTTTAGTGGTATTTTGGTAAACGACCGCTTTTTCATAATATTGTGTTGTGCTTCCAGCTCGCTGCTCGTTTAACTTGATATACGACTAATGTGATGCAATAACCTTGAGGGTTAAAACTATGCATGGGATTTTTCGATTTTACTGCATTAATAAAGTAAACGTAGACGTTATTGGAGCAAAAATGGTATTACATAAAGATTTATGATTAATTTGAGTCGTATAACGAATAAGAAGTATTTGATCATGGGAACAGAGGTTATTACACAAAGGTTATTAAAAAGTACTTTATGTTTTGAGACATGCTATAGTTTTCTAACTGTATATTATTAAAGGAATGAATTAAAGTGTCAATCAATGCATTTTGTTTTACGATCGTTTTTCATTCGCGAAAAAAATTACTATTGTATTCCAGCAGTCATGCTTTTGAAGGTCGAAGATCAAAGTTTGTATTTCAAATACGGACTACAATAATAAATAAAACTTGATTGAGCATAGGTCGTATATCAAAATTACACAAAAAAACATCGACCGAGTTGAGATCGTTTATCAAAATACCGCTAAATTACACCAAGAATAAGCAGAACGTACTATTATCATAGTGGGAGTTCAGGTGATGGTTTTTCCCTCCTCCCTTGCGTCTTCCAGGTCTACCGAAGGTCCTCCTAAGTCCTTCTTCCATGATATGTGGACTGACGTGATGATCGTCTATCTCCAGGACCTCCTCCTGACTAATATCCCCTCCGGTTATGAACTCATTTCCATTCGACGGCCCTTTTGGAAGTGTCGGTTTCTTTTGATCATCGTTTCCTTGATGGGTCCCTGAAATTTGACGGGGATTTTGACGTCAGTTGGAGCGTACGGTGACCTTGGATTCTTGCTGTGGAAACACTTTTAGGCCCGGTATTTTCAAGTGTAGTAATTTTTCATGAAATTTAACTCACCGAATTTCTTGAGTTATTTAGTTAGATAGGTAAGTAACGATTTTCAAGATGGCGTCGTTTTCACTGACAGCAGCTGTTTTTTTTTTATGTAAGGATACATCAAAACTGCCGCAAGCTCAACATTATTTGTGTCGTTTTTCAGGTTTGATTTGATTTTTATGACCAGTTTATTTTAAAGCTTTCTAATGGCATTGTAATCATTTCTAAGATTTTGAGGCGGGGCTTGTCACTTCGGGAATTCTTGGTTTCAGTTAACTCAAACTGGAGTATTTTGAATAATTCTTGAAGTGATAGTTAACTAAAATTGAAAATACCGGGACTAGTGGCCAGTGGACTTAAACTGCGTTGTGCCACCAAGAAACTCAAAACGTGACAAAATTAAATGATGCTTAAGACCTATACGTTTGTGGATTGAGTCTGCATAAAACTACGGAGCTGCCGAGGTGATAGTGACACCAAGAAAGTAAATAACAACTCCACGCAATATGACGTTGAAGCTCTGGGTGTCAGTGGACCATGGACTGAGGCTGCAGAAGACGTAGAGCCGTGGAGAGCCAATTAGACGATTTGACACGTAAAAGCTACCAAGCAGTTACGCTATGTAGCTTTTTACTTTTGATACCTCATCCAGTTTTTATGCGGACTAAGTATCTTATAATCTCGGTTGTTTTTTTGGATACAAACGTTTACATATACCAAGGTAAATAAAAATGACAAAACATCAAACATTGTTGTCTGTCATGATTTATAAATATACACGTAGTTTATTGATTAAAAATCCTGATCTAGGTATTCCACAATTTATTTTCTTAGGTACTATTTTTAAGTAATTGTTCGTTCTCGAAATTTTTTACTCATTTAAAATATATTTAAAATGGTGCATAATGTTTACTTTTGTTTCAATAGAAATAAAGACATAGTTTTAGACTAAGAGTAGGGATAATTAGTTTACTATACTTAGACACAGAAAGCACAACTATATAAAAGCCAAACTTTACATATAAAATTATAATTATACTTACTTAGTATGAAGAAAAAAAGAAAAAAAAATCTTACTTGTAATAGTTTCAGTTAGGAAAAGTGATCTATATAATTTTGTGAATGAGCTATGATAGACTAACTCACACCGTAGCTTATGAAATCACAGCTGGTCAACGCAACGTCCAGCTGGAAGACCACATAAAAGTCTGTGTAATTGAGGACATAGTGAGATGAGAGACCATGTCTCCAGAATGAGCCATGATAGACTCACACCGTAGTTTATGAGATGACGGTTGGTCAACGTCCAGCTGAAAGACCGCATAAAAGTTAATCTAAAAATTAGTAATTTTTAAACGTTTAAAATGTCTGTTAGGACTTATTATTCGGTTGGAATAATATGAATTAACGTTGGGTAATTAATGACTTGGGTGATTACCTCCTGAGAGGGTACAGAGAAGATTCTAGTTATTTTATGGGTAAATATTTGGACAGGGAGGCATTAAGGGCGCGGGTGAGCTTGAGCTTTTGCTCAAGCACTAAAACAACTCGTGAAAACTATTTTTCTTCTCCGGTTGTTTGCTTTATACTGAGGATCGTTATTTTACTCGCAGATTGAGATTCCTGTTCACGAACAATGTTTTGCCGGATTTAAAAAGCCAGAGGAAAGTTTTGACTACCAGAAGCTTAAAATTGGAGTTTTGTCTATTTACGTTATCTACTCTATTTTGTTTTTTTAATTCATTCATATCCATCACCTTGTTCATAAATTTTCCTTGTTTAACGTTTCCAAATTGGGTTCTATTTGATTCAAATATAATTTCCTCAATTAGGCTTCCCTCTCTTATGAATAAAAAAGAGGCATCTGTGCAGAGTTTCTGGCCACCTTAAGTGGAACAGCGATACCGATACAGTATATCTATGTTTATTCCGTTCCTTCACAATAATTCTATAAATCTGATCAAACCATGTTTTTTTTCATTTATATTTGCTCTGTATACAACGTCAGTCTCAATTTTTCTTTCTACAAGTCCAAACCAACATATAACATTATTTTTTACCTTTACTTTCACATCCTATTTTAGTTTGCATTTGAGTCGCCTGTTTCCAGAATTCGTTATCTCATTTGCAGTGTTTTCTTTTACGTGAAGAGAAAACTTAGTATTAAGTACCCGTAATGCATGTGTATATGTTATTCGTTCCTATGTCTGCTTGACTAAATACAATAAGTTTATCAATTGTTATTTCTAATCCCGCCATAATCGACATTTAAAATGACGATTTTTTAAAATCGCTGCGTCCGGAGATCGGCGGACTTTCGAAACAGACGACTCATTTTCTCTGATATGTGATTTCACCATGGGCCTAACTCTACCCTAGACGTCCCCGTTTTTCAAGCAGGATTACCTCCGTAAGCTGTTTGGCAAATTAATACTGCCATTATTAATGACTCCATGGAGAAAGATGCTCAGTACCACAGCTAAACGTTTAAACGCAATAAAAGCGTTTTACAAGTAAATATATTTTAACTAAATTAGCATCTCCTTGTGAGTGATTTAGTTTGGAATTGTTTTTTAGGTTACGCTGTGGTATAGTTTGAATGTGATGTCTTACACTTGGAGTATAAGGTTGGAAAGCCGTAGACTTAGAGGTGAACTGCTAACGTGAACATCTTGGGTGAACAGAATTATTCAAGCTGAATGTGAAGGAGATTCAAATTTCGACAGAAACGTCGAAAATGACGGCCGGAAGGTTAACATTGCTGAGAAAATAAAGAAATACGAATAGAAGCCGAAATAATACATCGTGGTAGAGAAACTGTAACTGTGGCTGTCGCTGTTTCACTTAAGATGGCCAGAGACTGTGCAGGGTCTTCTCCACTTATATAATATAATTGGATCATTTGTTTTTTTCTCTTCTTGGGCGCCGTTTAATGGCTCCACCCATCCTTCACTTGCTTCTTGGAAAACATGAACGTCTTCAACTCCTTCTTGAAACGTTCTCCACCGGTCTCCGTCTTCAGCTTCAGAGGGAGCCGGTTCCACTCAACAGTCCTGCTGAGCCAAACGCCCTATCCTCAAAGCCTGTTATTCTCCGTCGAGATCGCATTTTCAGCCTGTTGATAGCATCACCCTTCGCTGAGCGAAGGGTGCACCGCTTATCATCCATCTCCTCAACCTCACACAGTTCAGTCAAATAACACTTATTCATTAGAGAGGGAAGCCGAGTAGAGTAACCTATATTTGAGTCAAATATAACTAAAGTTGAAAATCTAGTATTTTTTTACGAAAATAAGGTAGACAGCACAATTGGCAAGAATAAAAGATGAAGTGCAACTTTTTATTACGATGTTCTCGAAGGGATAGCATGTGATGAGAAGAACCCATTTATTCTCACAGGTAAAGAGCCAAAGAAGTAGAGATTACCCGAAGCAATTAACTGAAAAAGACCAACGATTCCACCGAAAGTGTCACGATCACAAGAGAAAAAAGAAAAATTACCTTCAATAAACTGGTACTTTACGTTGAAAATTACATTTTTCAATTAAGATTATAGGTAATATTTTTTTTGTGGAAAAAAAAACAATTATAGGGATTACGCGTCCCGGATATTGGCAAATAAAACGGGAGGAAGCGCTTAATCCTAAACCCAGGGTAGAGATGGCGCTTTAGTACCTGCGTACCAAGTATAGACAACGAAGTGGTGACTCTGTGAAGCGTATTAGATAACTTTATACATCAGATACAACAGATCTTTTAAAGATACTGCCATCGATGAGACTACTCGTACTTTTATAACCACTAAGTTAAACATAAAACTTAGCTGAATGTATAGTGCAACTTGCCATTACATTGACGGGTGGAACCATTTTATTACACGTCGACCGGACAGAGAGCCGACAATTCGCAAACCACTTCATTTGAAGTGACGGTGTCCCAGCTGCTGAGGGATCTCATACTCATTGCTGTGGAGGCTGAGTAAACCTTGCCGGTATTTTTTATTTTAGGTTTGAAATAAACACTGAAACGGGAAATCGTTTCTGAAAGCTTTTTTCTGCAGAGGATCGAACCCTAGCCCTCTGCTATGGAAAGCAAACATTCTGCCAGCTGTTCTATCGACCCGACTATAGATTTATTTTTATTTAATTTTGAATCAGCCATTAGGTATCTAAATTAAGTAGTTTTTTTATTAAATAAGTACCGTAAACTTTGTGTTTTGTAGAGAATCATACCAAATTTTTTTAAATTCTGTCTTCAGTGTTAATTTCTTTTTAATTGATCTTTTTATTGCTCGGTTTGAAAGCTAGTTACGAGTGTCTCTCATTAATATTGAAAATGAGCTTCATGTTTTCACAGAGATAGTGGTTTAAAAAGTAGTTTCAAATTGAAAGATGTGTAGTTGCATATTTTTAGAATCAAAACAAGAAAAAATACTTCGACTTTGAGTTCACGTAGCTGGTGTGACAACTAGTTTTACTTTTCTCTATTGTGAAAGATAGCTTCATAACCATTACGTGGTATTAACAACGAGCTACTAGTTGGTTTGAAAAAATGTTTGTTGTTTCTCTATTTTGAAAGATAGCTTCATAATCTTCACGTAGTTTTAAAAACGAGCTCCAAAAAACACGTTTTTAATAGATCAACACCTTGTATATTATTGAATTCTATTAAACTTTATAGAACTTAAAAAAATCTAATAAAACACTATCTTACTTTCACAATTATGTTAATTGTATTTTAATTAATTAACGTTTTCGATCACGTCGATCATCTTCCCGTAAGAATACAACAAAATTTAAAAAAAGTTATTGACATTATTGTCCTTGTTTACTAGTTGGTTTGAAAGCTAGTTTCGCGTGTCTCTATTTTGAAAGCTAGCACCGTAATCCTCACGTGGTATTGAGAACAAGCTCCTAGCAGCTTTTTGCTCATCTCCTCGGCCGCATCAGAATTAGGCTGCGTAAATAATTAACTAGGCGATTATATTCTTAGCGGAGTTCGTAAAGGGAATGTAAGATGAACCTGCATAGTATAGCGTCAGGTTTTATGCTCCTGACAGCTAAGACCTGCTTGCTACAAGGGAGGCGATTATCTATACTTCACAACCGCAAGGAGATGGGCTAAGAATTAGAATCGCTGTGTGCGTATGATTTAGATTTTTGAGCTGTATATCTTATCTGTTTTGAGCTGTATATCTTATCTGTTTTGTGATGTATATCTTATCTGTTTTGAGCTGTATATCTTATATGTTTTGTGATGTATACCTTATCTGTTTTGTGCTGTATATCTTTTTTTTAAGCTGTGCTTCTTATCTGCTTTGAGGTGTATATCTTATCTTTTTTAAACTGTATATCTTATCTGTTTCGAGCTGCATATCTTACCTGTTTTGAGCTGTACATCTTATTTGTTTTAAGCTGTATATCTTATCTGTTTTGAGCTGAACATCTTATTTGTTTTAAGCTGTATATCTTATCTGTTTTGAGCTGTATATCTTATCTGTTTTAAGATGTATACCTTATCTGTTTTGATCTGTATATCTTATCTGTTTTAAACTGTTTATCTTATCTGTTATGAGCTGTATTTCTTAGATATAGGTACTTTGTCAGTCTATTATCATTCATTCTTCCCGCATGCCCAAACCATCTAATCACATTCTTTTGTATTTTAATTTTCAAATCCTCTTTCAACTTAAATTCTCTCTTTACCCATTCATTCCTACTCCATGTTATGTTTTATTCAAGGAAATATTTAAAAAAATATGCAAGAAAGGAATAAAATATTTTCTAATTATCAGATTGTGCTTTCTGCATCTAAGATAAATGTTAAACAAAAATAATAAGTAAATATAAATAATATCCTATCTTATAAAATAACCTAAATATATATATTTTTGAAATATTTGGCCGTCCTGTTGATGTCAAAGAACAGTTTCTTTACCTTAAAAGCGACTACATTTGTTATTAAATTTGTAGTGTTTTCATACAAATTTGAGTAGGGTGATGAACGCAGTTGTTGGAAGTGTCCAAATTATTTCCTTAATTAATGTATATTTGTAAATATTATATCTTACGGTATTTTTTAATATATATTACACTAAGTTCGTATCTACGTACATTTTTTTTACTACATATTTTTAAATATTGTCCGTTCTTTTCATATTTTTTTGAAAGACCATAATTTGTACAATTTTATGAAAAAAAATAGTGCAGTTCATAGTATCCAAAAATAAGAATTTCGTGATCGTGGTTTTATATTATTTTACCATAAAAATATATAAAGTTAGTTTACACATATATTAAATAAATAAAAGAAACACGAAGGTACAACCAATCCATAGAGATCGTAAGAAAGAGTCATAGGTAGAATATAAAATAAAAGAAAAGAGAATAGTCAAAATGCAGAAAGATGAGAACTTTTTAAACATGCGAGATTTCAAAGATTTACTCAAAAATTACTCATTTTATTTAATTATAAAATATGTTTTTTTTTTAAAATATAAATAAATATATGAAGCACGTCAAGTTGAATGCAGACCTGTGCTACGCACAGTGCACGTTTGTTAGCCAGACGCCACACAAGTTGAATGCAGACCTGTGCTACGCACAGTGCACGTTTGTTAGCCAGACGCCACACAAGTTGAATGCAGACCTGTGCTACGCACAGTGCACGTTTGTTAGCCAGACGCCACACAAGTTGAATGCAGACCTGTGCTACGCACAGTGCACGTTTGTTAGCCAGACGCCACACAAGTTGAATGCAGACCTGTGCTACGCACAGTGCACGTTTGTTAGCCAGACGCCACACAAGTTGACTGCAGACCTGTGCTACGCACAGTGCACGTTTGTTAGCCAGACGCCACACAAGTTGAATGCAGACCTGTGCTACGCACAGTGCACGTTTGTTAGCCAGACGCCACACAAGTTGAATGCAGACCTGTGCTACGCACAGTGCACGTTTGTTAGCCAGACGCCACACAAGTTGACTGCAGACCTGTGCTACGCATAGTGCATCCTTGTTAGCCAGACGGGCGTTATCTTGTTTGAGAATATTCAGTACTTCAAACGTTTACAGTTTGACAGGTTTTTATACTTGGATCACAAAGTAAATAAAATTCGATAAATATATTATTTAAGATCTTTTAGTATATCTTTGAATATTTTTTTCATGCAAACTATTGTACATCAAAAGAGAAAAATCATGCAAATTAAACATCGAAAGACATGTTCACAACACCAGAGATACACAGATTGCAAAAATATCAAAAAATGGAAAATAAAACCAGGTCATTCTTGTTGCACAATTTTAGAAAAATATTGTCACTTTTTATATGATGCAATATATTTTTTTTAAATAAGTAATTTTTAAATGATTTTGAATAAATCTAAAATATTTTGTACAACAAATAGAGTTAAAATTTCTTTTAATGGTTTTTAAAATTAAAAATTATAATAATAACAAAACAACACCAAAAGCAAATCTGGCAAGAATTTATATTTGAATTTTTTTGACATGTCAAAAGATCGAATCTTTAATTGTTTTTCTTTCCTCATATGTGTGAGGTATTTTCTTTTTTATTAAAAAGCTTAATGACAATAGTATGAAGATGAAAGATATATATATTCTTTTTTTGGTGTGAGAAAGGAAAAAGCTGCCAGTGTGAATAGAGAGAATAGAATTTCTAACATTTAGTGAGAGTAGGTGGAAATCGTGTGTAGTTTTACATTGAACCAGCTATTTAGGAAAAGTCTAGAATTTTCTATTTTTGGACTTGGTGGTTTGAAGTTAGTTAACAGATTCAATATAATAAAAAATGAGTTACAAAATTAAATCTGCGATTCGAAATCTGACAATGACACTAAAATTCCAAGTGAATGAAGTTGGAAAATCAAAATGATGAAACTGAATTGAAAATCTTTTATAAAATTTGATGAGTACTTTATCGAATTTCAGAAAATATTTTTTTTCTTGTTAAGCCAACTTGAAACCACCGCATAGTCTTTACGATGTATAAAAAATCGGAGAAATTGTATCCCTGACAGAAACGAAAAAGAAACCGTAAATGTTTGAAATTTCAGTTAGTACTTTTAATTAAATAAAAAAGCTATTAACATAGTTTTTCTTGAATTATGTAAATAATAAATTACTAATTTTGTTTGGTTGAAAACTAAAAAAACTTTTTTTCACTTAAAATCCTAATTTAATCTATGATGTTATCTATTTTTACTTCATATTTTTCACAGTTTAGAAAATAAAGCTATCCCTTTAAAATTTTCTTCAGAAACCGACTTTTGTATAAAAAATACATGTAGAGGAAATTGAAACACGCCTATCTCCAAATGTTTTACACTTACTTAAATTATTTATCAATTATTGTATTGCTTTACAAAAAACAGTTAAACGAAATTCAAAATGGCGTCATGTGAGAACGCTAATGAAGACAGACGTGTTTTTGATATGTATCAAAATAGAGAAATCAGTTTTTTTTGTAAATAATCAGTATTTATGTTCAGTGTTTTCTTGTAAGAAATATTTCAATAATTATGTCAATAAGAAAAATATATAAAATATAAAATAATATGACAGATTTTGCATTGTAAACACAGAAATATTTTGTTTTTGTTGCTGTAAAAAAATGAAATTGTGTTTTTTTGTTCAGATGTGCAGCTATTTCACTTACCCTCCAAAATCTTGATTTTTTTCATATATAAACTCCATCTTCACACATATTTTATTTTAAAAAAGAATAAATGCTGGAAAATACTTTTTTATATATAAAGCCAAATATTTTTTTTCTTTTGAGCTGTGTCAAAAAAATCTGGATGAGTCAAAAAACTTACAATATATTTTTTTCAAATGTACCAAGCTCCATCGAAGAAGGGGTTTTGGGATGGATTGTTTTTTTTTTTGGGAATTTGTCATTTTTGGGTGTTGGGAGTTAGAGATAATCAAGTACCTACACACATTTGGGGCCCCTCCAGACATATTGGCATTTTCAAAGACCCCAAAATATAAAATAAAGATAATAAATACGAAATGTATACAAGAATAAAAATATTTTTAGGTATTTAGACATACACAATTTTTTTAAATTAGTTTTGGAGATGATTATGAAATGACTGGTCTTTGGTGATTGAAAACGAAGCTTTTTTTCATTGAATTTTCAACAGATATTTTTTTGTTGCTGTAAAAAATTATGAAAATATTAAATCTTTTTACGAATTTATTGAAGAAGTAAAGTATTACATTCTCAATATTTATTTCGGTGATTTCACCAATATAGTGCATAGTTATAATGTTATATGACAACGGTTGGAACTTTGTAATTTTCTATATAGATTTTTATATATAGAGCGTAATATATGCTCATATCATTCATTTATATGTCTTTGAAAAGCATTTTTTTAGAATCCGAAGAAATTGTCTTTCTTTTTCGTTTCAATCACCAAAAATAATTACAATCGCTTATCAAATGGTTCGAATATGAGGTAATATTATATTCTGATGAAGATAAGAAACAAACAAAATCAATAGATACAAACATAAATGATCAAGGTAAAGCGAGCATGATATATTGGCTTGGTCATCATTCCGACCAACTCACCCAAATTTGGGCTTTGGTGTCTGGAGACGTTTGGATGCCTCCTAGCTCCAGAGTTTCTCCCCTTTTTATGCCCCATCTGTTCCATGGCTTGGATTATAGCATTTATCAACTCTCCATTGCCCGAGTCTGTGATTATCTGTGTTCCGTTCTCAGTCACCAAGAGAATGCTTCCGTCCGGTGACACGTATCTTGTGATGTTCGTTTTGAACTCCAAGTTTGGTGACTTTGGTGACTGGTTCGATGACTTTGGTGGCAGTTTGCTCGGGTGGAGGTTGAATCTGTCTGGTTGTCTGTCCACTGGGATCGGGACGAGAGGTTTCTTTGGAGCGTGCCTCAGTCGTTGGAGTCTTGCCAAGAACAAGTCTGGTGATCCGCGTTGATGGTGGTGTGGCCTGCTGTCCGCTGATGACACATTTTCCCCATTTTTACAATCAAATTAAATTGAATTTCCCCGATTTTAGGGAATATTTTTGGAAGCTTCTTCTTTTGTGTGTTTATTAGGTTTGTTGTTCATCCAAAGTTATGTTGTGAAAATCGTATTTTTGTTTTTTTTTTATGGTGTGATAAGATGGGTTCCTAAATGCAGTCTTTTAATATTTTTCTTCTTTATTTAATACATTTTCTGAATATATGAATGATTGTGATTTAAAATAAAAAAAAACAGTATTTATGTGTATGTTTAAATGAAGATAAAAGTACCTACATATGTGACACAAATTTGTGTATATTTTTTTTACTAAGGAGTCTCCATTATATTTCGAGGAAATTTACACAGTTTTTCGATATTTGAAAGTAATATTCGATTCTTTTTGGAAAAAAATGTTTATTCAATTTTGACATAGACCATCTGGTGCATATTTAAAATATCGCTGACGTCAAAGAATAACCTTCTATGCGCAAAATATTTATAAAATATCGGTCGAATTGAACAGAAAACCACGTATTTTTTCGGCTTAAAAACATTGTCTTCTTCACAATTTGTCAAAGTCAAAAACAAATGTAATCGATTATTTTGGAGATTTATCATTTTCAAGTTTAATATAAAATGAGTCGTATAGAACCAAAGAAGTGAGTAAAAGATTTCTTAGAAAATAAAATGAGTTTGTGGAAATAATTTAATTTTCGAAAATACATCTAGATCTTTGCACATTGGTTCTTTAATATCATTTTCGAAAATACACTCCTTAGTCGCCTATTAAAAATACGCCCAAATAAAATTCGTACGAGTAGGAATTTAAAAAGAGAATTTTCTCGCGAAAAAAATGCACATTGAAGGTTTTCTTTGGAAACAGATGAGCTAAAATATGTTTATGTTGAAAATTCTTTCCAAATTTTAGTATTCCGGTGAAGGGATGTTTTAATATTCAATATGGAGTCAGCATATCGAAGAAAATTACATTTCAAAGGGACCGGATGGCTTTGATGTTTGTTTTGTGATGCTTAAACCACATTTAAAAGGGTGTCGCACCCTACCATTCAAAATACTTCAATGGGCTTTGGGAGACTTGTGGATTTTTGGACGGACAAAACTGCGTGAATGTAGTCACTTTGAGAAAACCACTTGATTAAAATAGCTATGACAAAGCCGGTTCATTAATATAACTCGGGTTAAATAAACTAGATAGATCTGAGGAATTATATTTATTTGTTAAACACAGAGTTTTATTTTTAAAAATTGAGTACTTATTTCACATCGAGTAGTATAGATATATTTTGACAATTATTATTTTATTTTTTTTAAAACTGAACAATTTTAAAACTTAATTTAAATCGGATATTTAACGAACCGTTTGGAGAGAACTTACATTATTCTCTACGTTTCGTCAGAGACGTAGCCAACGTCTCCTGAAGACGTCGGCTACGTCCCTGACGAAACGTAGAGAATAATGTAAGTTCTCTCCAAACGGTTCGTTAAATATCCGATTTAAATTAAGTTTCTAAAATTGTTCAGTTTTAATTTTTTTTTATATAATTGTCAAAATGTCAAACGACCGTAATTCTAACTTAAACCTAACTAGTATAGATATAGTACTTCCGGTATGATTACGTAATTTTCAAGACGACACAAATGTGGATAGATCTACACTAAAAAAGGGGAATTAATAACGATACAGTTAAAAATGTAGTCACTAAGTCAAATATGCGTCACTTTGAGAAAGCCACTTGGTTAAAATAGCTACGACAAAGCTGCTTCATCATTACTTGGGTAAAGTAAGTTAGATGGATCTACTCGGACAAAGCCGCGTCACTTTGAGAAAGCCACGTGGCTAAAATCACTTGAGGAAAGCTTTTTCATGAATATAAGTTATGTTAAGTCAATTGAATCTGATAGTAAAATGAATTCGGAATAACAAAACATTTGGGCAGAATGGTTTGCACCAAAATGTGGATTAGAGAGAGACGTTCAGATAAAGATGTTCGGAAAAAGCCAGTCAAACTTGTTTGTCTACATTACAAGTAACAAATAGTCATTTTCACTTGGACAAATTTTCTGCAACAAAGTGACTTGGACAAAGACGCTTGGACCAAAGCCACTTGAACAAATCCACTTCGACACACCACTTGGATAAATCCATTTCGACAAACCACTCGGACAAATCCACTTGGATAAATCCATTTCGACAAAGCCACTTGGATAAATCCACTTCGACAAAGCCACTTGGACAAAGCCACTTAGACTAATCCATTTCGATAAAGCCACTTGGACAAATCCACTTTGACAAAGCCACTTAGACTAATCCACTTCGACAAAGCCACTTGGACAAATCCACTTCGACAAAGCCACTTGGACAAATCCACTTCGACAAAGCCACTTGAACAAAATTGTGAATGCCAGGTCTATAATTCATTTTAATTCGCAGTTTCTTATAAAAAAAAATAACAGTGAGACTCCTTAGAAAAACACTACAGAATATGTGTTCACAGATGAGTGAATGATTCATTTGATTTTAATTTTGTATTGAAACAATTTTATAAATTTTGTAGAATTTATAACCTTAGATTGTTTTATATTGTCGGTCGAATATACTTAAAACTATACATAGCAATGTGTAAAAAATCCATGTGGAAAATAAACAAATAAAAGAGTTTATATAAGAGTAGAATATACTAAACGGATGTGGGATAAATACAGAGTAAAAATATGGTAAAAAAAAACTACGGTGTATTTTCTGTATGTAAAAAAGTCATTTCCAAATAAATAAAAATAACATTCGAATAGTAGACAGATGTGGAAAATTTTACCTTTGGAAGATCGAGAGAAGAGTAGAGTATGTAGGTTATATAAATATATAAGCATAAAGTACGGATAATTACTAGGTATTTGTTGTTGTTGAAAAACAGTGATTATTATAAAATGCATTTATATGATAATTTACCAGTGAAAAAAATTTTTTTTTTTGGATTTACTTGAAAACCATAAAGATAATCACGAAATATATATATATATATTTTTTGGTAAAAATCGATCGGTAAAATTATCGGTAAATGCATTTTTTCTACTTGTGTTTTGTGCTCAGTGTTTTTTTTTCTATAAGAACAAAATGCTTTTTTGGGATTCTTCCTATGCAAATGAGATGAATTCGAAAATATATTTTGGAAAATTACAAAATATTATTACTCTTTGACATAAAAAGAACTAAAACTTTTTGATTAACTAAGTATCAAGAATGAACAAAAACAGGTAAAATTACCAACTTTTTTTTTTTGGAAAATTCTTAAAGGGGAAAATGTTTTCTTTTTCGAAGACATCTCATTTGCTTTCGCGAAAAAGCTAAAAGTGTGAGGGAGCTTTTAATGTGAATATGGTGTATAGGTGCTTGTGAAGAAAGATGAACAAAATACTTTTTGATTTATCGGTATTTTTCTTTTTAAAAAAGAATCATGTCGGAAAAAAGAACAGCCCGGTAAATTTTGTTTAACTTTTCCTAATTCATAAACTACATGTGATTGTTTTATTGTGGATCTCAACAAATAAAGTTACAAACAATATATTTTCATTAGAATTAACAGAGTGTAAAAACTCTACCAGTTTTTGTTGTTGTTGAAAACAATTCAAGTAAATTAATGGTAAAAGTAAACATAGCTTTTGTACATTAAAACGTACTTATTTTCTTCAATCAATGTTATCGTTATCTAAATCTAAATCTAAATCTAAGCTGCAAAGATATGTATCATTTGAGATTCATATTAAATGCATTCCCACAAGCAGACATGCATAATTTCGCGCTTACACATGCTGCATGTGGACCTACAATATAAAAACCCCAATCTCAAATGAACATAAGCCCTGCAACTCTTGCCGACCTTCCCTGAAGCAGGGGTGACATTGGCAAAGTGAACCATTTTTTACAGTATGGGTGGTCAGCCGCATACCAACCTATCAGTCAAGGAGTCATCACTAAATAAAATACTGAAAAAAACACAGTATTTTATTTTTGGGTGGGCAATACATTGATGCCTTTATCAAATGACCGTCACTGTTAATGCAGTGCATCTCAAACTTCCATTAATATATTAAAAGAAAAAAAAATCAATAATTTTTATTTGTTGATTTTCACAACTTCAACAAATGTGACACAATTCTCAGCCGGTGGTGGTGAAGGTGAGTGAGTGACCAGGTGAGTCAGTGAAGGGAACATAGTAACAATATATGGACGCCATCTTGAAATGGCAAATCACGCGTGGCAAGTTGCCATTCCAACCTGACGTTGCAAATTTATGAAATATATTTTAAGCAACCATCTTAAGGATTTGAAAAGATTTAATTTTTAATGATTTCGAATTTACGATGGCTGATAAAACTTAGAAAGTTATGGCATTTTTTAAAATGTTTTCTCAAGCTACAATTATTTTGATTTACATAAAGTAGTGCATTTACCACATTTTTGATAGAAAATTATTTTCTGGTTATTTTTTGATTACAAATTCAACTTACATACAACAAATGGTACAATCTAAATTATATCAATAACTTTTCCGTTAAAAAGTTAATCATTTCATTGAATATTGTGTTTTCCTTTCGTATAATGACCACCATGCCATGTTTTCAAAATTATCATGGTGATTTATGCCTCTAAAATGCCATGACTTTAATGATTCAGTATTTTGAGGCTATGCCATGACAGAGGTGAGAAGACCATCCTGCCATGACATCGTTCCTTACCGACACACGGGTTGTGGTTGACCATGGCAAAGATGCGGTCGCAGCGTTTCTTCATGTGGTTGTTGGGGCAGATGCAGCCAAATAGAGGCGACATTCGGAGGGCGGTCCATGCTTCGCGGCACTGGTCTCTGGGGACATTGAAACCATGGAAAATATCAGTTAAAAAAGGTACAACAAAGCACAAATCTGGGGTTCAATATCAGTCACATTTTAACCTGAAATAAACATTTTGAAGAGGAAAACAAAGCAAATGGGATACTGAATTAAACATAGCACATTTCTTAGAAACATTTTTGAAGGAAAACTCTTCAGACGTGGACCCTTACCAGTAAAAATAAATAGGTCCCAAATTGCCACATGCGACCCCTTCGGGGATAACGCAGGCAAGGAGTAATATTATATGTGTAGCTTAGTTGTGCTGCGACTGAAAGCTTTAACTGTATGTAGATCGCCTTCAATTGTATTTTTTTGAGATATTTGTATATTGTACCGTAATAATGCACTTTATTCATATTCGATCCTTTTGATATCTTTGTATTGTACATATAACATGCTACTCTGTATTTTATTTGTATGAAATCTGTATGTATTGTTTTGGCTAGACACACATTGTACCCTCCAAGTGTCTACACTGGATTTAAAACAAAAAAATGTTTGAGAATCCTCTGGAATCGTAGACCTTCCAGTTGGGTGTGGAAATTCGTAGCAACCATTATATATATAGTATCGGCGTAGAGAGAAGCCCTCAATCTGAATTTCAAATGCATCAACACACAGGGCACGTACTTCTAATGGTCTACGATCAACATAAATCCAGCTACGGTTTTGTGCTACGATTTTGTACTCAAGTTCTACGAGTACAAACCATTGCCTTTCAACTCAACAATACCAAAAATATATAGAGACTCAAACAGCGCGTCTGGTGACCGTTTTGCTTTCTTTATATATTTTACTAGTTGTACCTACTATATACCCAAATGTAATTAATTGTTTGTATTCCTTGACTTATAGGTTGGTATGAGGCTGACCACCCATACTGTAAAAAATGGTTCACTTTGCCAATGTCACCCCTGTTTCAGGGAAGGTCGGCAAGAGTTGCAGGGCTTATGTTCATTTGAGATTGGGTTTTTATATTGTAGGTCCACATGCGGCATGTGTTAGCGCGAAATTATACATGTCTGCTTGTGGGAATGCGTTTAATATGAATCTTAAATGATATATATATTTGCAGCTTAGATTTAGATTAAGATTTAGTACCCTGCCATGCGTTGCTGTGGTTCAGT
Source organism: Agapetus fuscipes (assembly GCA_951799405.1). Taxonomy (NCBI): domain Eukaryota; kingdom Metazoa; phylum Arthropoda; class Insecta; order Trichoptera; family Glossosomatidae; genus Agapetus; species Agapetus fuscipes. The sequence goes on from OX637345.1 coordinate 12,827,465, forward strand.
CTACTTAAATGTTAAAAAATACGTTTATTCATAATTTCATCACTATGAACAATCTATCCTGAAGGTATTAAGCTCAGATATAAATATGGTATCTTTCTGTCGAGTAGTTTCACAGTTTACCGACCTGGTTGCTAGAAATTCATGAATAAGGATCTGTTTAAGATTCAACCGACACAAACTTCCCAGAAACTATTCCAGGAATATTTTACACGTTTCCTAAAAATTTTGTTAAAATCAGATGAGCGGTCGAGGAGTCCATAAGGAACAAACATACACACATACATACATACATAATATTTTATATAGATCGTAAAACGCTGCCGTTGAGTTTAAATAAAATGTTTTGTACTTGGCATACAAGGCTCTGCCATACCAAAAGTATATGGAAACTGAAACAGCGCGTCTGATGAGAGTTTACTTTTCATACATTTTGCGTGTTGAGCTCTATTGTTGAGTTTAAACGTAATGGGTTATACTTGGAATACAAGGCTCTACAAAACTGTGATTCTGTTATAAGTACCTACTTTGTGTTGGCGGGAGAGTTGTTGAACTAGAAAAATAGTTTATCGTTATTGCCGTGTTTTGATGAATTCACAAAATCCGTTATCAGTAGGAAGATGGATAAACTTATGGTTAATTTTTTTTTTTTAAGAAATCCTGTGTGGGAGACTTCCTAGGTTCTAGAGACTCTAGGGGTCTATGACACTTGTTGTAGTGCCGCAGAGGTGTACGAGCATGGTCGTCGCTACAAACCGCCAATACTCAAGCAAGACCCAGTTGCTGTAAGGCTGGATGGACCTTTGGTGACCGGTCATTGGCAAAGGTTTATGAATTTTTCAACCCAACGAAGAGCAAATTTGAAAATATAAATGGTATATTTTTTGTGCTCCGCCGGGATTCGAACCCACAACCTTCCCATTTAGAGTCCGCAGTGCTTCCACTGAGCTACGGACCGGAAAATCCTTGATTTTTTTCGGATAAACCATAATATTAACTAATCGAACAAACAGAAAACAATACCAAAAAAAAACTCTGGAATTCAAATAAATAAATAAAGTAAACATTGAAAAGCCATATCCGTCAGTATTGCAGATCAACCACCATGCCTTTCGGTCCTTGCATACTTGTTTCATTTCATCCAGAGAAACAACTTTTTTTCATCCAAGCTCTCCTTTTATTTCGACTCTCGATTTCCCATTCATTATGTCAATCAAAATCTATAATCTATAATCTAAGTTGCAAGGATATATTCATTTAAAGCTCTCAATGAATGCTGAAAATTTATAAGCCTTAGCCGCCAGCATTGCAGATCAACCACCATGCCTTTCGGTCCTTTTATACTTGTTTCATTTCAACCAGAGACAAAACTTTTTTTCATATAAGCTCTCCTTTTCTTACAACTCTGGATTTCCAATTCATTATGTCAATGAAAATTAACACTAAAAATTTAAGCCAGCATTGCAAACAAACCGCCATTTCTTTCAGTCCTTCATTTCATAAAAAAAAAATCGAGTTAAACTTTTTTGATAATTGAAACACTAAAATTAAATATCAACGATAATGGCGTGCCTAAAAGGAATTCACTTCTTTCAATAATTGACTGGCGAGAATAACTGACTAATTTACTAGCATAGTGTGTTCACGCCACATAACGCTGGCCCGGCAACTGTCTTAAAAATATATCTCTCTCCAGTAAACAAGAACATGGTACATAATAAAATAATGCGTAGAGTGGATCTGTCGAGTAGATAGATAAAAGGAAAGTCGAAAAATATTCGAAACTATCACGAGGTATCCGATTTTTAAAATCAGTTTAGAATAAATTTATTTCCACAGGTAAAGAGGGTAGTCATACGCAACATCATTATCGTAACAAAAACGGAACTAAGCTACACATTAAGTGTAACTTCTCCCCGAAAAGTCTCGCATGTGGCATGTGGGACCTATTTTAACAGGAAAGGGGGCTGGCCTTACGCCAACCACTTAAGTTGAGTGGAGGATTCCCAGCTCCAGAAAATTCACGTTGGGTAGCGGTCGAGCCATGGATTTGCTGTGTGTGAAAAACATCGTTTGTTAAAAGCGAACGAAAAAAAAACTTTACCTTCGAGATTTGAAATTTCGAAAATCGAATATCTTTTATAGATTCGATAATTCGAACACGCTGCTTTCCAACGCCTCGTTTCATTTCGCAATTTGGCAGAACGTAATAAAAACATAAACAGGAAATTAAGACGCCCCCTTTCTATGGAGGGGGGTGGTAGTCGTAAAATTCAAAGGGGGCGGTAAATTAACAAATTTGGCAAATTTAAAACACCCTTAAGTGCCTATAAAGAATGAAGGAGGGTTAACGCCGGAGCAACAAAATAACAACATCTTTGTTTTGAGAATAATTTTATAGATTTATGGAGGAATTGTAAATTTTTATGTACGTGTTTGATTTTGATTTATGAAGTGCTTTGAAATAGACATCTATAAGCTAAATTGCAAAGCTTTAAAAAAAATTAAATGCATATATTGTAGTGTAGGTACACTTGTCTTGTCGATAGCTCAGTTGGTAGAGTGATTGTATTCCATGCCGAGAATCCGAGTTCGAATCCCACTGAGGATGTTAGAACCCGTTTCGGTGCTCATTTTAAACCCAAAATAAAATACCGGCCAGGTTCACTCAGCCTTCACAAATAAGTACCCAAGTACCCAAGGGGTCGGGAGCTAGAAAACCCCAACATCAACTGAAGTGGTTGTTGGGGTTATCAACTGAGGGGCCGGCCTCCTTACCTGTAAAAATAAAAAAGGTTCCACTCGCCACATACGACCCATAAGTTAAATATTTTATACGGGTTTGAAATAAATACCGATACGGGAAATCCTTTCTGACACCCTAAATGGGGATCGAACCTGAGCTCTCAGCATGGAATGCAATCATTCTACCAACTCATCTATCCACCGGACTGAGACAGCTATCTACTGAACAGACCGTCGATTTGTTAAAGTTTACACTGGAAAAAATCTACTGTACAGTTCTTATAAGTTTCTTCTTTACATTGAGAATAAATTCGCTAAGCCAAGTTTGAAACACGCTCGCTTAAATGTTGCTAGAATCTCAACACTTTGCAACTTAGATTATGGTGAGAAAGAGGTTTGTAAATGCTGCAAACTTGGTCTATTACGGCGGCATTTCTATTGAGGGGACAAGGACATTACTTGGAGGACATAAAGGCCCGAAAAGAAGGTCCGTAAAAGAAAGTAAAGCGGGGGACGGGGGACATAAAAAAAGTTAAATTGGCTTGTGGTCTTCAATTTCTCGGTTCAGTGGAGGACCGTCATGTGGAAAGAAAGAAAGACAAAAGCGCGCGGGGACAAAAGCGCGTAAGGTCGCGGCTGGGCAGGGATAGATTTGTGTGAAGACAAAACCGCGTAGATGTAAAATTGTGATGGGATAAAAAGCGTAGAGAAATAAACGCGTAAGGTATCATAGTGCTGCAAGTTTTTACTAAATTATACAGCGCGGTTTTGTCATTAGAAAAAATGCCTAACAATATTCTTTAAGAGTACTGTTTATTCATATGTACATATGTTTAGTATGTACATACAAAATACAATCTGTTTTGTTTTGGAGAAGAACTAAATTTCTGAAGATTGTATGTACATTAGGGTGGTTTGTGGTTTACAAAAATTACAAAACAATGCCATAAACTTCAAAATAAAAATTTACAAAAAAGCTCACATAAAGAATATCCGAAAACTGTCACAATGAAAATAGACAAAATATTCTTACAACAAAAATTGAGTACAAATTGTGACAAAAGTCACGATAACAATTCTATGTGTCAAGAAAGAGTTAGGGTGTGAAAGGGCGAGTCTATAATCTAAGTTGCAAAGATATATTACATTTATTTATTAAATGCATTGCCATAAGCAGACAAGTATAAGTTCGCGCTTACACATGCCGCATGTGTACCTTCAATATAAAAGCCCAAAACTCAAATAAACATAAGCACTATAACTCTTGCCGACCTTCCCTGAATCAGGAGTGGTACCTATTGGCAAAGTGAACCTTTTTTTTAGTGGTGGAGTGGTCAGCCTCATACTAACCTATAAGTGAAGGAATTGAGATGATTTATTAAGCTTCCTCACCTATCGTCCATGCGGCAGTCCCCGTCCCTCGCCCGGCAGGCGGCCTTGAAGTTCTCGAACAGCTGGTTGCAGGGCTTCTCACTGTGGCAGACGTTCAGCGCGTAGTTACAGGTGGGCAAGGCTTCAACGGGGTACGGGTCTTTCTCTGGAAAATCAAAACACAAACATAAGAAGTGGTTTTTCGACTCACATGACTTCAGAATGCCCCGATCTTCCAATCGTAACAACTACCAATTCGCACAATAAGAGTCATTCCAGACACAATGCATCCTGTCCGGATTATCTATGGATTACCGGATAAACTGTGTGAAAGCTTTCAAATATCTTAATACACTACTGACGTACAGCCCGGTGCCGGGTAGAAAAAAAAAATCATAGACCAACCGTGCCAAACGGTGGTAGAATTCGTTTAGTGTGGAATGGCTCTTAAGAGCCTAAGCAAGTTCATTTGGCATTACTTGGCTCCGTACTTCCATAACTAATACGCCAGATTCTCTTTTCATTATGAAAAGATGAATGGTCAAAGAAGAAAATGAAAGCAGAATAAGAGTGTTTGGAGATGGAGGTCAAAGGTCCATCCAGCCTTACAAAAATGAGGTTTTGTTTGAGTTTTGGTTCTTTCGTTATTAACGACCAAGCTTGCAGAAGGGAGGAGGGTGATGAGGTGTGATTCACACAAAAACGGCCCTCACCAAATAAATTATACTGGTATTTATTTTATTCATTTAACAAATAAGTCTTCATATCCATGAAAGTTTATGAAAAATTCTATCCAACCTCCAAAATGCGAATCTGCCGTACCTTGGGCACTTCTATAACCTCTTCCACATCTTCCAGAAGCTTTCTTCATATTATAATCCAAATAAAAATGGATCTAAAAGCTACATTGAGGCACCAACGAAGTAGTCATCCGACGTATTTTATTAGTAAAGCAAATTTATTTACGCTATTCAAAAGATAAAGCTACCTTGGATATACTTGAGGAATGAAAGTTACCGCCTACTCGTTTATTATACTTACCAACTCGTTGTTTAGCGCGCTCTGATTGGTTGACGGTAGTAAAAGACAGCGAATACAATCAAGTATAAAAAGAGACGCAGCGAATTTAACCGGCAGTTGCAAGCCAATCTCCGAGACGTCATGATCTCTATAAAATGTAATTTCAACTTCCAATTTTTTAGTGAAAAGTTTATGTAAAAAAGTAAAACAAATAATGCAATGTGTATTTTGTGTAATACATTTATTTTTTACATTTTTTGTTTGCTATCCGATCAGTTATCGGGGTTTTTAAATGTCCCGTTTGAGCCGCGACATTTTGATCAAAACAAATTTATTGGAAACTGAATTTCGAGCTTCATTTTTGTGCAACCCTTTTTTGTGCCATGCGACGCGACGTGCCAATTTTATTACCGATTTGAAAAGTTGACGCGACAACACACAGGGTGTGTTTTTTTCCCCCTACTTTTAATCATGACTTTTTTACACAAAAAAGTTTAACTATACAATAAAAAAATGTGTATAAAAATGAGTTTGAACTGTGTTCAAATGAATTACAATTGATAACACTTTATTGAAAACAAAATGCAAGGTCCCATTAAAATATTTATTTAAACATTTTTGCCTAATAAGGCATCTGCAGGTCCTTGTCATTGCTTTTGGGATATCTTCTTAGCAAAAAACGTTGGAGATTCTATAATAATCTTATATCTTAGTTGCAAAGATATTTTACATTTAAGATTTATATTAAATTCATTCTCAAAAGCAGACAAAATATAAGTTTGCGAATATTTAAAAAAAAAAAAAACGTTACTTATTGATGTGCTAATCTTAAATGACTCATTCTGGAGGCAAGGTCTCTTAAAAATAACCTCCTGGATCTGCTCCATCTCACTATGTCTTCTATTACACAGGCTTTTTGTATTCAGTCATTGCAGATTCAGTCATTGCAGATTCAGTCATTGCAGATTCAGTCATTGCAGTCATTCAGTCATAAGATCTCGCAATGCCAGTGATTATTCTAAGCCCATTCTAAGCCTGCCTGTGATCATTCTAAGAACTTTTTATTTCGTATATTCTGAGTAGTCCTTTGGTTATTTTTATTTCTGTGTCCATTAGCTTCTACATCATACTTTGATCATTAAAATATGCAAAAAAAATCGGGTCGTTCGAATTTAAAAACATATTTCCGAGTACCATTCATACTTGTAAATGGATTTCTATCAAGTTTCATTTCTTAAAATATTATATCTTAACCCTCCGTCGGTCACACTGTGCAGAAAAAGCAGTGCTTTTTGCAAAGCTCTCCGATTCAAAAGCAACTCAATTTAGTACAAAAGGGTAATAAACTGTCAATGATTGACGTTAATAGTTTTTATAAGGACTCAAAGCCGTGATAAGTTATTCGCTTTCACACATTATAGAACCAAACTACATAGGTACCTACTTCGATTCAAATATAATATTTGGTACTTATTGCCTTATTTATAAAAGAAATAAACCATTCATGTGGCGTCTTCAAATAGCGATTACTTTTATTAATATCATATAGAAAGTCAAAGTAATAGGATGGCTCCTAAAAAATTCAGAAGATAGAAACTTTTTTCGGTCGATGGCTCAGTTGGTGGAGTGCTTGCATTCAATACCGAGACCTCGGGTTCGCATACCATCGGGAGTGTCAGAAATGATTCGCCGTTTCGGTGTTTATTTCAAACTCAAAATAAAACGCCAACCAGACTTACTCAGCCTTTAAAATAAATGTGTACCTACCAGTCCTCTCGGGAGATTGGAAACCTCTAGTTCTACTGAAGTGGTTTGCAAAAAGACGGCCTCTTTACCTGTAAAAATAAATGGGTTGCACCTAACACATGCGACCCCTTCGCAGCTGGTAATTACACTACATGTCATCCACTCAGTACTTGTTTGGCTTATGTCCATCAGGGGTAATTTCACATGAAAAGTTAGCGACCGATGGAGGGTTAAACACAAAAATGATTTTGTTTCACCTTTGACGCGGGAAAAAATGGAGGGAATTTGTGAAAAAAGACGTGTTAAATATAGTTATTAGGTGAATGATGGGAGCCGGGAAGAGTCATCCATCAAAATCAATCTGCAAGCAAGTAATTTAAAAGGCCGAGGCGTATTTGTACCGAGCCGAAGTATCACCTGGAATATTATATTCTATACCATTGACTTATAATATCTGTGGATAAGAAATTATTTCAACGAAAATAGAATATCTGTCTCAACTTACTTACGAAAATGGTCATTAGTTAGAAAGAGAACAAAGAACTTCACAGTTGCGTTTCCATATGAACAAAAAACTCGGCAGAACGAAAACAAAAATCTTGAATGTTGGTACCATTGCAAATAATGGCTGCCGATTAGACCGGAAATAGCTAGAGTTGACAGATAACACGCGTTATAAATATTGTGATCGCCAAATTGGTGTTGTATTTAATATTTTCAAGGTGTTTATTCATATTTTAATTTTATCACTCATTTCACTATAACTATTGTGGTATTGAATGCGTCATACTCGTATTTGTAATTGTTGCCGCCGTACATTGGGGGCACCACTGCAACGTTTGACAGGAGAGGAACGCAAGTGGGAACAAGTATGTATCAATTCAGCATGTTAGTTTCCGCTCCCCTATGTTATAACTCAATGTTCTATACTTTTGTATTGTGATTTTCTTTATATTTGTGTCCTAAAACACGAGTATAAAACATCACGTAAATACTCAATCATTGCGTGAACAAGAAAAAGTAAGTGATAATAAAAACACTTACTAGAGGCGCTATTGTATCTTTCGTACATTTTTTTTGCTGAAACTTTAAACGGGGTTATTCTTAGACATTTTAGTCGTCCGTTGAGCCCATGCCTTGACAAACTAATGATGCATTTGTATGAAGCCCTGTCAATCCAAGATGGCCGCAAGTCAACAGCTGATTAGTCTTCATACAAATATTACCAAAAATCGGTAGGTTAGAATGACCGTGGGGATGAGACTTTAAGCCCAGGTATCATTCGTTTGTCAAAGCGTGGGTTCAACCGACGACTAAAATGTCTAACAATAGCCCCATGTCTCTAAAAAAAACAATATTGTTATGATTTTCTTATAATAATATAATATTAGGATGATTTATTTGGTGAGCGCTATTTTTGTGTGTATCACACCTCAAGAGCCCTCTGCGAGCTTGGTCGTCGCTGTAGAAAGCGCCAATTCTCAAGCAAGACCCAGTTGTTGTAAGGCTGGATGGACCTTTTACTGACCGGTCTTTGGTAAAGGTTTATGATTTTTTTTCAACCCAGCGAAGAGCAAATTTGAAAATATAAATGGTATATTTTTTGTGCTCCGACGGGATTCGAACCCACAACCTTCCATTTACGAGTCCGAAGTGTTACCACTGGACTACGGACCGGTCTTATGATAATGATGTTGATGATCCTTGGAAAAACACGAAGAGAATGCAGAAAACACAGCCTGTGTTTTGGGACACAGTGCCTAGAGGGGCATTGCAATAAATACAGGAGCGTATCATTTTGTTGGCTCGATTGCTTTTGCCCTGCACTCGCTTTGTACGAGTATTTACATAAAAGAGGGGCATCCGGCGAGCACGGATAATTGCCGAGGCCGGATAACGATCATGGAGGGACGAGATAATTGGCACACCATAAAAATCTATGGGTTTGTCCAATTTTCGATTATTTAGGATTACAATCTGAGCATCTAGGAATGAGAACGGATCTGAGAATGACGCCACGCAATGGTATATTGTTACCGACTTTGGTGTGTGGAAGTGAAGCATGGACAGTGAAATGAGTAAAGTATGTAAAGTATTCCTTGACTCATATGTCCGTACCGGTCCGTAGTTCAGTGGTAACACTTCGGACTCTGAATGGAAGGCTGTGAGTTCGAATGCCGGCGGAGCACAAAAAATATACCATTTATATGACAAACAAAAAAAATCAAGAAAAAACAAATGTGGAATAATCTTACCCTTCTTGAGGACGAACACGCACGGATGGTCAAACAGGAAGTCCCTGAAGCTGTTGCACTCAGGGTCCACGTTCGGCTCCTTGCAGAGGCAGGTCGGCTTGAAGAATGGAAAAGCCTGCAAGGTCCTCAGCGCAGCCTGGCACTTGGTGACGGTCACAGTGGAACAGGCGACTGCAAGGATAAGAAGAAAAACATGTCATCAATGTATTTTGATACGCCAATTGATGTCAAACTAGCAATAAGAGTCACGGATATTTTGTTCCAAGTCACGGATACCGTGGTCAAGGTCACGGATAAAATGCACGAAATCACGGATATCATGTTCCAAGTCAAGGATACCATATCCAAAGTCACGGTTACCATGGACCAAGTCACGGATAATATACCTATAGTTACGGATACCGTGTCGCAAGCCACGAATACTGTATTCAAGCTCACGGATAACATGCACAAAATTACGGATATCATGTTCCAAGCTACGATCACCGTTTCCAAGTTACGGTTATCTTGTCCTAAGTCAAAGATACCATGTCACAGTTACCATGGACCAAGTCATGGATACTATGTCTCAAGTTGCAGATACCGTGTCGCAAGCCACGGATACCATGTACCAAGTTACAGATACTATGCCCTAAGTCCAGGATACCATGCCCTAAGTCATGGATACCATGCCATAAGTCATGGATACCATGTTTTTAGTGAAGGATACTATGTCTCAAGTCACGGGTACCATGTTCTAAGTCACGGATACTATGGAGGAACTCACGGATACCTTGCTTTAAGACATGGATATCATGTTATAAGTCATGAATTCCATGGAGGAAGTCACGGGTACTATGTTCTACAACAACAACTAAGCTACACATATAGTGTAACTTCTTGCCGCGTTATCCCCGAAGGGGTCGCATGTGGCGAGTTGAACCTATTTATTTTTACAGGTAAGGGGGCCGGCCTTACGCCAACCACTTCAGTTGAAGTGGGGGTTTTCCCAGCTCCCGAGGGGGCTGGTACTCATTTCTTGTGAAGGCTGAGTAAACCTTGCCGGTATTTTTATAATGGGGTTTGAAATAAACACCGAAATAGGAAATCATTTCTGACACCCTCCTCGGTGGGATTCGAACCCGAGCTCACGGGGTAGAATGCAAGCACTCTACCAACTGAGCTATCGACCGAAATTCTAAGTCACGGATAACATGTATTCAGTCACGGATACCATGTTCCACCTCCTTAGACTGTCCTAATTGCTTACAAGAAGGGAAAATGATAATGATGTGGATGATTAGCTCTCAAAAGACACATTTTTCCTGAAAATTATCCAGTAAAAAAAAAAAAAAGATTCACGAAAAAGAAAGGAAAAAAGGAATTGGAGTTGTTTGAGAATATTTTATTCGAGTAGCGTTGTTTCTTTTGTAATCGAGTTAGTGTTGGGACTTTTGACTTTGTCATTTTCACTTTTAAGCCCATTACATTATTCTTTACTCAATTTTTAATTCTCTGACTTTTTTTCTTTGAATTTCATTTTTTGTTTCTTTTTTTGTCGGCGCTATTTTTGCCCGCAACTTTTTTGCTGATTTCGTGGCAAATTTTTATTTTATAAGTTTGAGAATATTTAAAAAAAAAACAAAAATAAGTTCACATTAAAATTCAAAGGTATCTTTCAACATAGATAACAAATGGACCATAGTTAAGTTGGTAGAGCGTTTGCGTTAAATGCCACTGAGCTAGGATTCGATCCCCACCAAGGGTATCAGAAACGACTTTCTGTTTTAGTCTAGATATCACGATTTAGAGGGCTCTTGGGGTGTGATTCACACAAAAACAGCGCTCACCAAATAAATCATCCCAATATTATTATTATAAAACCCAAAATCATTGGCAAGGTTTACTCAGCTTTCACAAGAAATGAAAAACCTCTCCCTTCCGGGAGAAGCACTTCACGTGAAATGGTTGGCGTAAGGCAAGCCTCTTTATTTGTGAAAAACAAGTCATGATGAACAACAATGAAAAACAACTATGGCTCAGCGCGTCAAGACGGTATCTTTGACTACCGTGTTTGAAATAAAAACAACGCTGGTTCGAATCCCGTCGTGCACCTTGACAATAACTTTGAACTTTAGTCAACACATGCCATCCTGTAATTATAACAAATTGATTAACTAAAACAAATATGAATAGATAATGTTAAAAGCTTCTTCTGATCAGGCAAAAATAGGTTGATGAATTGTATTCCTTTTCACAAATAAGATATAAAATAAAAAAGATTTACTCCCCATATCAAGGATCCCTTTTGAAGATGACGCGGTAAGAAGTTGCACTGTACATGCAGGTTATTAGCGTTTATGATAATATTTAGAGAGATAGATGTACACATGGTTAGGTGATTATAAAATGGCAGAACTTTAAGATTGTTGTGTGTTTCGTGGACATCCGTTTCCGGTGAACCTTTGCCGGACCGGAAGTGAAATTCAGACTGTTAAAATAATTCAGAACATCCGGTTTTTCGCATGAAACATCCGGTGATGTTTGTCTAACAAAATTAAATTATTACGCGTGGGTAGGTGTGAGGCTGGCCACCTCTATCGTGTAAGTTTTGCTTGCTTAGCCATCCCAGTTTCAGGGAAAAAGTGGATTTATTTTTGTAAATTTGTGAACCGTTAAGATATGTAACAATGGGGATTCACATTATATGCATTTTCACAAGAAAACCCGTGTAAGTCCGCGCTTGAACATGCCGCATGTGAACATACAATATAAAAACCCAATATCAAATGAACATAACCCTGCAACTCTTGCCGACCTTCCCTGAAACAGGGCAGACATCGGCAATATGAACCATCTTTTTACAATATGAGTGGTCAGCAGTGGCGAAGGGTGCCATACAAGCCGGTTCCCATCGGTTTCCCGTTTAACATGAGGCAGAAATGATTTTAAGTAGACTGCATGGTTTCAATGGGGGAAAAATACGTATTGTTTCTCTGGTTTGAAAAGTATTTTTTTACTTTGTGCCTATATTTTTTAACTACTTTGTTACATCATTTAAAAAGGGAAGCCGATGGAAACCGGCTTGTATGGCACCCTTCGCCACTGGTGGTCAGCCTATAACCAACCTACGAGTATAAGTCAAGGAATTTTGGTGGCAAGGAAAAATGTGAGAAATAAAAAACCTTTACATGGATGAGAGACTAGCGCCTCTGACGGTCAGCTTTGCAAGTAATCCGGCGGAATGACCAGGTTTATTTTCGCACCCTTTTCAGTGTTTCAACCTAATTGATATAAAAAAAATATTCCGTTTAAAATAAGCCGTATTAGGGAAACAACATAATCTAATCTTATCTAAGTTGCAAAGATACATACATGCATTTTCACAACCAGACACGTACAAGTTCGCGCTTGCACATGCCGCATGTGAACCTACAACATAAAAACCAAATCTCAAATGGACATACACCCTGCAACTCTTGCCGTCCTTCCCTGAGACAGGGGTGACATTGGCAAAGTGAACCATTTTTACAGCATGGGTGGTCAGCCGCATACCAACCTATAAGTCAAGGAACTATGTACTATTAATAATATCAGGATGATTTATTTGGTGAGCGCTGTTTTCGTGTGAATCACACCTCAAAAGCCCTCCGAGAGCTTGTTTGTCGCTATAGAAAGCGCCAATTGTCAAGCAAGACCCAGTTTTCTGTAAGGCTGGATGGACCTGTTGGTGACCGGTCTTTTGTAAAGGTGTATGAATTTTTATTTCCTATTCCTATATTGTAATAAATGCTTCGATGGAAAACCGAGGAAGCCATGTGTTCTGAATGTGCTCATGCTCGAGTTACTGAGCGGATACGTGCATGTGCCCTCCAGACTTGCAGAGGGCCCTTCAAGTTGTGCCGCACGAGTGGCCCTCCACCGCCGCCATCTTGCGTCCGCCATTTTGGATTTCGTCAAGCCTGTGTGACGTCACCGCGCATTGTCTAGGTCAGAAATAACAATGCACGGAGAACATCCTTTTTGGTTACTATCTATCTATCACTTGACTTATAGGTTGGTATGAGGTTGACCATCCATGCTGTAAAAGATGTTTCACTTTGCCAATGTCATTCCTGTTGCAGGGAAGGTCTTATGTTCATTTGAGATTGTTTTTTTTTTATGTTGTAAGTTTTACTGGATATCTTTTTAATGAAATTGCGATTTTTTTTCAACCAGATTTATGTTGCACAAAAACGGTTAACAATGAACTGATTACTTTTCTTGCTCTGCCTATATTGACTTCGCGTCACAATGTTTCAAGCGACTCTGGCTCTCCGCAAAATTGAGGCTCATATTTATATCGTTTATATGGACGTTTCTCGTGTATTCCAGATTATTTTAAAGTGGATTGTTCCACATACACAGGCTCACCTACCAACACTCCCATCAGAGCAGCCTACCACCATCCATTTCATCGTTATACTAGCTGTTCGACACTAATCCAGTTACGCACACCAGTAAACTACGTGCCTAGGCACATGTACACACAAACTCATAGTTCGTTACATTATTATTCATAATAATATTGGGAAGGTTACTCACCAAGTTCGGAGCCGCAGACCCTCGGGATGATTTCCAAGATGGCGGAGCAGGAAGCATCCTCGAAGCAGAGCTGCCGCGCCAGGAGGCAGTTCAGGATGGCGATGGAGGTGCGGACGTTCAGGCCTGGAAACAAGAAAGCAACATTCATTAGGTATATTTCCTTGACTTACACATAGATTGAAATTAGACTGACCACCCACTGTTTCCACAATCTTCGATCACGAACGACATTTTTTTTTTAAATTCATGCAACTGCCATCTTGCCATCTTGTCCCCAAAAGAGTCATACGTTGCAAGTGGAATCTATTTATTTTCACAGTTAAGGAGACCAGCCCTACGCTTACTTCATCACTGGAAGTAGGATTTTCCTGCTTCCGAGATGGCTGAGTAAACCTTGCCGGTGTTGCAATTCGTATGCGATTTTGTAACTTTGAGAATTCCGTTTTTCTTTACAGCATGGTTCGTATAATGTTTTTTTTTTTTTTTAATTATTTACTTCTGTATGAAATGTCAAACGGCCGTATTTATCTTTAATATATAATCTAGGTCCTTAATCTAAATCTAAATCTAAGCTGCAAAGATATGTATCATTTGAGATTCATATTAAATGCATTCCCATAAGCAGACATGCATAATTTCGCGCGCAAAGAAATATTGAAGTTTTATTGATTGTAGAGGCATTAACTTTGTAATCGTTCATCATTCCCTGTAATCGTTCAGTTCCTTGACTTATAGGTTGGTATGCGGCTGACCACCCATGCTGTAAAAAAAATGGTTCACTTTTCCAATGTCACCCCTGTCTCAGGGAAGGACGGCAAGAGTTGCAGGGTGTATGCCCATTTAAGATTTGGTTTTTATGTTGTAGGTTCACATGAGGCATGTGCAAGCGCGAACTTGTACGTGTCTGGTTGTGAGAATGCATGTAATGTGAATCTCCAATGTAACATATCTTTACAACTTAGATTAGATTAGATTAGATTAGATTAGATTAAGGATAAAAGAAAAACAGCTTTGTTTTCGATTACGTGAGTATTTATATATTTAGTATTAATTGAACAACCTGACGATGCAAACGGATGTTTGCGAAACCGGTTGTGGTATAAAATTATATATACTCACGTAATCGAAAACAAAGCTGTTTTTCTTTTATCCTTATTGAAATTTTAGTTTAATTGTAAAAGTATTGACGCTTAGTAGCATGTAAGTTCGCGCTTACACATGTTTGTAACCAAACCTCACTTGAACCTTTTAACTCCTGCCGCCATTCCCGAAACCGATGTGGCATTGGCAAAAGTGAACCAAGATATAGTCAAGGAACCTATATATATATATAATCCAATTTGCAAAGAGATATTACAATTTAAGATTCATATTAACGCATTCCCATAAACAGACACGTATAAGTTCGCATTTACACATGCTGCATGTGGATTGCAACATAAAAATCCAATCTCCAATTAACATAGGCCCTCCAACTCTTGCCGACCACCACTGAAACAGTTGTAACATTGGGAATGTGAACATTTTTTTTCAGTATGGGTGGTCAGCCTCAGAGCAACCTATTAATCAATTTACCCGGAGAATAAATATTGCGTAAATATACAAAATATGTATTCAGTATATTATTATAACAGCACCACTAGCGTGTGATTTGGTTTTCGTTATTTTTTTTCACTTACGCTATCGAGAGGAATTTACTCGATGTTTTATACTTGGAGTACAGACACCATACAGTGGAGGAATGTGTTTTTAGTTAGACTAGGGTCTATTATTAGATCAATATATCCATTTCAATCCAGACCGCAATATACTCAGAGCTAGATACGAGACAGACAGACACGGGCATTGGATGCCGACACTCTGTATTTGTTCAAATAAAGAGGTTCCCAAATTGTGGGAAACATACACTTTTGTAAAGACTCCCATGCTGTTCAAAACTTGATTCACTTTTGCCAATACCACCGCGGTTTCAGGTTTAGGAGTTGCAAGGTTTATTTTCATATGAGGTTTAGTTTATTTTGTAAGTGCATCTGCAGCATGTGTAAGCGCGAACTTACTCATGTCGGCTTGTGGGCATGCATTAAATGTCAATATATTGTTACGAATGTGTGATTGTTTGTCTGTATGTTGTTATTTGTTTGAGTGTGTCTGTGTCTCTAGATGTAGGTGTTTGGATAATTGTACTTGTGTTTGTCCGATGGTGTGAGTATTCGCTCGAATGTTCTGGGGGAGTCGCGCATGTTCCGGTTCCCAGTGTTTCAAACTGAAGCTGCAACTGAGCTGAACAGTTAAAAAGACACTCAGCATTCGAATCAAATGTGAACGGAATCTAAAAAATAAATTGTGTGAAATGAATTATCCGAAGTCTTTATTAAATTGAACCTGTAAATCTTAAGTATATAGTTGCAATTTTTCAGATTTTAGATTATATAGACCTAAATGACTTACTAAACGTGGTAGAAATCGAAACAACTGCCGCCATCTTGTAAAATGACACTTTTGATAGTTCAAAAGTTAGCTGTGTAGTCAAAGTGTTTTTTTTAGAAAATCTAAATAATTCCCATTGATGTAAGCAGTTTATAGGCCCCAACAGGTTCCTACAATTCGTAGATTTGGACGAAATGTCCAGAAGATTCAGCTCCGATAGATCACGGTAACAGATCCCGGTACAACTATGAAATGTTGGTGTAGCTACAATCTTCGATCACGAGCAACAACAATTATTTCAGACGGTCAGTTTGTGCCTCTCAAGAAGAGACACGTATCTTGATGACGTAGGATACAACTTAAACGAAACAGATTGTAAAATCCGGGTTTTTAAGTCTATGCAACTACTAGGAGTGTAAACCCCTTACATGTTAATAAAGCCCTGCAACTTAGATTATAAATGAGATTTTTTTACAAAATATGCCCACTTTGAGAAGCACTGTGTGAGTATATCAGCGGTCCTCAATATGCTTAATCAGTTTGTCGGTGCATTATCGACAAAATATCTGAATATTGGATGAACGAATTCTTAATTAAAGTTGCAAACTAACAAAATAACAATATCCTCATTTATCACCGATCCGTAGTCTAGCGTGGTCTTCGGGGTAAACG
The DNA here is from genome assembly GCA_951799405.1 of Agapetus fuscipes. NCBI lineage: Eukaryota > Metazoa > Arthropoda > Insecta > Trichoptera > Glossosomatidae > Agapetus > Agapetus fuscipes. Next base: position 12,844,261 of record OX637345.1, read on the forward strand.
CGCCAAGAAGTTCCACTATATGTACAGCTTAGAAGAGGTTTTTTAGTACCTTCATTTACGACATGTGTAATTTTGAGCGTGCATTAAATATCTATAATAATCTATAATCTTAGTTGCAAAGATATACTTATTAACATTTAAAGCTCATATCAAATGCATGCCCACAAATAAACACGTGTAGTTAATCTAATCTAATCTAATCTAATCTTTCGTTCTTCTCTCTCTTCTTAGTTCGCGCTTACAAATGCTGAACATGTTCTTACAAATAAAATCCAAACCTCAAATGAACATAAACCCTACTACTTTTACCGACCTTCCCTGAAACAGGGGTGACATTGGTAAAGTGAACCATTTTTTTTACAGTATGGGTGGTCAGCCTCATACCAAATATGAATCTCAATTTTTAATAAGCATTTGCAACTTAGATTATGGATTATAGGATATTATAAGAAAGGTAAAATTTAACCATTGTCAAAACAAGGTTCATATTATTTCAACTTATCTTTTAATGAAATGAACAAAAAAACATTATTTTAACCGCTTTGCCCAACCCTAATTATATGAAATAACATCACTCGGAGCCCGAAACTGGGTTGGAAAAATTGTATTGTCACCCGGCCGGGTCGCTAGGGCAACGGCAAAACAAAAACTCAGTAATCAATTTTTTAAAGTTTTTAGTTTTTAGATAATATTAAAGACTCTAACAGTGCTACTCTTAGACATTTTAGTCGTCCGTTGAGCCCACGCTTTGACAAACTAATGATGCATTTGTATGAAGACCTGTCAATTCAAGATGGCCGCAAATGAAAAACTGATTAGTCTTCATACAAATATTACCAAAATTCGGTACGTAAGAATGACCGTGGTGATGAGACTTCCAGCCCAGGAATCATTAGTTTGTCTAAGAATAGCACCGTTTGATTCTTTGAATTATAGGTTAGTATGAGGCTGACCACCAACACTGTAAAGAATACCTCTTTATTTAGGCAAGGGGGTCGGCCTTACGTAGAAGGGGGGGTTGTCTTGCTCCCGACGGGGGTTGTTTCTCATTTCTTGTGAAGGCTACTCAACCTTGCCGGTATTTATTTTGGGTTTGAAATAAAAACAGAAACGGGAAATCATTTCTGACACCCTCGGTGGGAATCGATCTCTAGATCTCGGCAACGCAAGCATTCTGCGAACTGAGCTATCGACCGGACTAAGTTATGTATATTCCAGTTATTTAGTTATTTACTTGTGTGAGTAGTTTTATATTTGTACTCGGGTTGGCGTGTACCAGTCCAAGGCTATAAAAGTGAGGTTTACAACTGAGTAATTTGTGGCGATCGTAAGCGCCATTTTGTGAGACGCACAGCCCTTACTTACTCATTCATGTCGATGTGACTGTAGCCGTTGCCGAGCCAATATTACACTACGGGGCATTAAATGCATGTAAGTTACACTTGACCAAAAGCAGTTCTTCTACTTCAACCCAACTGCTGACTGCGTTTAAATCCCAAATCAGATTGATTATCGAGTACAACAGTCATCTCTAGTTCGGTATACTGAAGAGACTGTGTGACCAACTTGATTCTGTGCAAAGAAGAGCGGTGAAGCTGATTGATGATGCTACTCTCACAGCCAACCTTCATTCTCTTGAGCACAGAAAGAAAGTTGGAATGATCAGTCTCTTTTATAGGTACTATAATGGTGTCTGTTCTGATTAAACATCCTCACTTATACCTCCTCCTCTCGTCACAACAAGGGCAACTCGTAGAACGGTTATATTCATCCTTTTGCAGTCGATATCAAAATTATTATGAGAACTTGGTGCTTTCACGACTCATTCCTTTGCCAAACAGCTTATAGAAGGAGTAATTAGTATCTGTGTTCCCACCCCTATTTAACCTTGTCCTATTCAAAACCAATATCAATCGCCTCTTCCTTGCAGTGTCTCAAAACAAAGCCAACACAACACTTCGCACCTTACAGCCCTGCTTCAAAGGATCAGGACACTAACCAACATCTTTGCGGCACTAAAACAAGCGTTCTTAGACATTTTAGTTGTGCGTTGAGCCCACGCTTTGACAAACTAATAATGCCTGGGCTGGAAGTCTCATCCCCACGGTCATTCCTACCTACCGAATTTTGGTAATATTTGTATGAAGACTAATCAGCTGTTCACTTGAGGCCATCTTGAATTGACAGGTTTTCATACAAATGCATCATTAGTTTGTCAAAGCATGGGCTCAACGGACGACTAAAATGTCTAAGAATAGCACCGTTAGAGTCTCTAAAATGTAGGGAGTCTCCCGCACATCGACTGCTCCAAGGAAGACAGCACTAAGTCAAAAGAGATAGTTTTGCTGGAAAGCCAATTGAATGTTATTTATTCCATGGAGTACAATTGCATAAATTATTTTTTACATTAATTTATTAACGAATTTAAAAGAGATAAAGACACGGCTGTCATCTTGGAATGAAGATAATGATTTGTTACCTTCAAAAATGGAAATAAGTCAAAAACCTAAATTTCGGAGTTACTTCCTTCTTCCTTGGAGCAGTCGACATGATTCCTTAAACAAAATGTTATGCGGTCCATCTATGCAAAATACCAGGAAGTCTATTGTAGGTTCATATCTCGAAAACCCCTCCAGTTGGAAAGGGTTACGTGGGGTACAAAAATTTCGGAACATCCGACGCTACAGCCTCATCACAATATTTGTTTTAGTTTTGTCAAATTTATTCATTAAATTTCCGGAGGCTCTTGTACCCAAAATGCCGCCAAAGAAAACAGCCCCCATGTCCCACATACTTAAGAGTTATTTTACCGTGTACTTGGGTGAATTCAATTTCCCATGTTGTTTTCCGTTTGTAATGTAGATGAGGGGATGTGTTGTGTTTTTTCAACAAATACTCAGGTGTTATACAGTACCCTTAGTACGAGTTGCAAAACTTGAGAAAAGTAACGTTTACGGAAAATATTAAAGAGTGATTTCTCCCAAAATTTGCCGTTTTTGTTTCTTACACTTTTTGGTCTTAGCAAAAGAGTTACAATGATGAAGAAAATCAAGTTCAAACAAACAAAAACGGCAGATTTTGGGGGAAACCACTCTTTAATAATTGCCGTAAACTTTATATTACTCAAGTCTTGCAACTCGTACTAAGGGTACAGCTCAAAACAGTGAACAAAACAAAGATATCATTAAATTACACCAACGCGCGTCCGCGAAGACAACGAAAACCGCCACGGCGCTTTGAAAACTCTCCCTGAAGATGCTTTCTGCTCGTGAAAGCGAAACGTCGGCAGATGTGGGAGCTGCAAGTGGAACATGGTCAAACCCGAAAGAACACACAAAAGTGATTTATTCATTAAAGATATTATTTTCTCCTCTTTTTACTTTCATAGATCTGAAGGATCTGTTTGTGCCGCTACTTCCTCCTGTGATGTCATCACACCAGACTGCCAGTCATCCCACCAGGGTCGTGCATCCAATACAGGCACATACGCCTAATAGTTAGGCAATATATGGTAAAAAAAACATTTCTATTCTAATCTAAGTTGCAATATATGTAACATTAAAGATTCACAAGCATACACGTATAAACATGCTGCATGTGGACCTACAATATAAAAACCCGAATCTCAAATAAACATACACCCTGCAACTCCTGCCGACCTTCCCTGAATATAAACTTATAGGTTGGTAGTGGTTAAACCACTAATGCTGTAGAAAATGGTTCACTTTGCCAATATCACACCTGTTTCAGGGAAGGTCTGCAAGAGTTGCAGGGCGTGTGTTCATTTTAAATTTGGGGTTTTATGTTGTAGGTTCACATGCGGCATGTGCAAGCGCGAGTTATACGTGTCTGCTTATGAAAATGTATATAATGTGAATCCCCAATGTTACATGTCTTTCCAACTTACATAGATAACATTCGATTAGATCGGTACGATTCGAAGGCGTGGAATGCAAAGCACTCTACCCACTGAGCTATCGACCGGACGTCATTGTAGATAATCGTTACAAAATGGGTTCCACTCGACACATCGCACGCTTAATAATAAAGAGCAATAACTCAAAAAATAAGAATGTTGGGAAATCACGTTTGAAGTTCAGACAACCAGTACAACCAGTATGGGATGAAAAAGGCGACCAATTTTTTATCTCGGTCATATTCGTCCAAATTGAACGGCTGACGCATTCTACCTATTCTTCTCGCATTGTTATAGCGTTTTATTACAAAATCTCGATTTTTGAGTTATTGCTCTTTATGATAAGGGGCCGTCCATAAATTACGTCATCGATTTTGGCCGATTTTCGACCCCCCCCCCTTACAATCAACCCTTAGTCATTATCTAATGACCCCTCCCCCCCCCCCCTCTTGCTGTAATAATGGATGAGCTTAATAATTAATAATGTTATATTACTTACATAATATTTTGTAGAAATTGGTATTTACAAGAACGACGTCACTTTTGGTACTCGAACATCATTTGCCATCATCCGCAGACCAGACTCCCCCCCCCCCCCCTTAATGCGAATGACGTAATATATGGACAGCCCCTAAGGCGTGCGACATGCGTCCCTTTCGGTCGTAAAGCGGCAAGAAGTTACACTACACGTGTAACTTAGTTAACTTGCGTTATTATAAAGATGATGATAAAAATCATGTACATTTCAAGTCAATTTATTGAAAATGTCAGATTGAAATTTTCAATTGAAATGAAATGTTATTTTTTCAGTCAACAAATCTGATTGCAGCATTTTTTTGATTTGCCCATTAATTATAGCACTGTTGAAAAATTGCCAGCATGTCGCGTCCATTGTTTTTGTTTGATTTTACATGCAACGAAAACAACAATACCATGTTCAGTGGGAAATTTTCATATGGCAACACAAAAGAGAAACGCTCGTGCAATTAAAATATACTGTAACTGTAACTGTGTCACTATTCCACTAGGGGTGGAGAGAGCCTCTGCAGATTTGCATTTTTTTTTTCATATCCTTGAATACCTCTTCCAATTCATTCATATCCATTGCGTTTTACATACGTGTCCTTCTTTTACATTTGCTTTATATATCCTATTCATTCTTAATTTCAACAATGTAACCCAACCATACTTTTATCAGTGTTTCCCTTTCCTCATTTTCCTTTCACATTTCCTCTGTTTATACTCTTTGTAAGCCTTCATCATCCATTCTTTCAACATCATAATCATAATCCTTAATCTAAGATGAACAAATATACATTGCCATTTAAAATTCATATTAAATGCATGCCCACAAACCAGAGGCGTGCATTAGAATTGTACGTACCTTCTCCCCGTATTTTTATGATCGTATTGGGAAGAAATCATGTATGTACGTGTGAGTTGCGTGACATGTCGGGAACTTACGTTGCTCCTATAACGCAGTTATAGGCAACCCGCATTGCTAAGCGGTAGTAGTTGGTTGGTAGGTTGTGAAATTGCCTATGCATTAAGCGCTAATATATTTCTTGAGTTTCCCTTTAAACGTGTTTTAAATGTGATGCTTTGTTTTACAAAACTTTTAAAATAAAACTTAAACTTGTGTATTCACTCAGTGAAAATTCATTTTTATGAGGATTTTTTAAGCAGAGTTTTATTTTCACAAACTGAGCATTTATTTCACCTCCAGTATTTTCGACTTGCTTACGTCATTTTCAATAGGACACTATTATAAAATTGACAAGACAAAAACCAAAGAGAAATGAGAAGGATGATTTGTGATTTTACTGTGTTATTAAAAAAACATTTTATTGCTCATGTAATTTTGGTGTTTTTTTTATCAGCAAACTGATATCGGCAAGGACTATTTGGATCTAATGAATGCATGCTACTGCCACAAACAGACACGTCCAGGTTCGTGCTTACAAATGCTACGAGTACAATTGTACTTACAAATTAAAATACAAACCTCAAACCCTGCAACTTTTGCCGAAACTGCAACCTTTCCTGAAACAGGGGTGACGTTGGCAATAATCTATAATCTAAGTAGCAAAGATATATTAACATTCAAAACTCATTACCAAGTGCATGCCCACAAACAGACGCGCGTAAGTTCGCGCTCACAAATGCTGAATGTGTACTTACAAATTAATGATCCAAACCTCAAATGAACATACACCCTGCAACTTTTGACGACCTTCCCTCGATCAGGGGTGACAATGGCAAAGTGAACCGAATTTTTACAGTATGGGTAGTTAGCCTCATACCAACCTATAAGTCAAGGAATACAAAAAAATACAAATTGAACCATCGAAGCTTTGACAAAAACACATTTGGAATTGATCGAGTGTTGGTTATTTTAGCCTCGTGTAAACACGAATATTAGATGCTTTCAAAATGGCGTTTTTTATGGTAGATAATTGAATGGGGGCATTTTTTCGGATAGTTGATCATTAGGAAAAAGTACATAACGTAAATAGTAAACATTGATTTAATGGATGCTTCGTCGTACGAGCGATTCAGTTGACGTCCGATTTGATGAACGATCATTTCAGGTTACGTCCAGTTTGATGTGCGAACGTCCTAGTTTGCGTGCAAACTTGATATGCGATTTTTTTGGGTTATGTCCAACTTGAAAAACGATAACGATTGTTTTCAGAACTATTTGTTTGATGGATATCGTTTTGTAATTTGAAAAAAAGGTGCAGAGGAATACAATTCACTTACTTATTTTTTGTCTGACCGGAAACAGGTATTAACATTTTTAACTTATTAAATATTTCATTAAATATGAATCTAGAATATATGCACTAACAGACTTGCAACTAAGATTAAAAAAATCATAACTCAAGAATTCTAGAGCTTGTCAGCAACACAAGCAATGTGTAAGCGCGAACCTACACGTTTCTGCATTTGGGCACCTATTTTATATGAATCTTTATAAATATTAGTACCTACAGGCTTTGGAACTTAGATTATAAAATTCGAAACTACAGAATCATAGAGTTTTTTAAAGTAGGTATTCGTACACATGCAGCATGTGTAACAGGGAACGAACACGTCGCACGCTTAATAATAAAGAGCAATTACTCAAAAATTGGGAAAATCGAGATTTTGTAATAAAACGCAAGAACAATGCGAGAAGAATAGATAGAATGCGACAGCCGTTCAATTTGGACGAATATGACCGAGATAAAACATCGGTCGCCTTTTTCATCCCATACAAGTTGTACTGGTTGTCTGAACTTCAAACGTGATTTCCCAACATTCTTATTTCTTGAGTTATTGCTCTTTATAATTAAGCGTGCGACGTGTCTGCTAGTGAGCATGCATGTAATATGAATTTTTAATTTTTAATATACATGTGCAGCTTAGATTATGGATTATGAATTACATCGAAATTGGTGTCGATATTCAAAAGGCACTTTGTCCATTATTTCCATGTAGATTTTTGGAAGCACGTGCGGTTCAATTTATGTTATAGATTTGTCAAAGTAAATTGACTTACCCCCTTTCGGACTCACACCACGATAGCAAAAATGGCAGAGGCATTCGCATGATGACAAAACTAAAAAAAAGTGCTCTCATAATTTTTATATGGCAGCTTCAAAAATGGGTTAGAAAAGTGACTTAAAGTAATAAAAAAATTACAAGTCTGCAGAGGCAGCACAGTAAGAGCTGTTATAGTTAAAATATATCCAATTATTTAAACAAAACAAAAAACTATGATTCTAAATAAAAACTATGATTAAAAATAAAAACTATGGTTCGATCCTCGCCTGGGTCGTTTGACCATAGCATTGACCCTGGTTCAACAGATGTTATTAGGTAATTATTAATTAATAATTCATTAAAATAAGCATAATGAATTATTAATTGATGATATTACTACCTGTTTCTGGCCAGGCAGAATAGGTTGGTGAATCGCATTCCTCTTCACAAATCTACTTAAAATAAACAGGCTCATCCGGCCTTACATCAACTGAGTCTTGCTTTGGAATTGCCTCTTTCTACAGCTATGACCAAGCTCGTAGAAGGGCTCTTGAGGTGTGATTCACGCAAAAACAGTGGTCAACAAATAGTTTTTCTTATTTATTTAAAACCATACAGTTAAAGAAACGTATTTTAAAAAGGCAGGCTTGGGGTACGGTGCTCTTTAAAAATCAAATCACCCAGTAGGCGTGCTGTTGAATTTTCCATACATTTTTTTCTGTCTACACCAAGTATGTTCTAAGTTAATTAGATTCATATTTAGTGCATGCCCACAAACACACACGCGTATGTTCGCTTTATGATATATTTACAAACAGACACGTCATGCATGTGTACTTACAAATTAAAATACAAACCTCAAATGAACAGAAGCCCTGCAACTTTTACAAACCTTGTATGAAAAATGACATTGGCAAAGTGAACATTTTTTTAACAGTATACTCATACTGTCATGACCGGGTGGTCAGCCTCATACCAACCTTTAAGTCAAGGAAATTCCATCGCAAGGATTTTACACAGTGTTTTATAATCATGATAAAGAAGCCTTTATTCCGTATTTTTTACAGTTATGTCACACTGGAGATTCATGATCGACACCTACTACACAAGCAACAAAGTCACGAGTGTCAGAAAGAAATGATGTAAAGCCTGTACGTAGGACGCAGTAATCTTTTCCTATGAATATTTAACATGGACACTTTACAAAGCTTTCTAATTCCGAGCCCGACGTGTCGCTTAGGTGTTGCTGACTTGGGTTATCACTATCTAAATGATTATCTTTGAATCTAATCTAATCCAATCTAAGTTGCAAAGATATGTTACATTGGAGATTCACATTATAATATGCATTCTTAAAAGCAGACACGTACAAAAACCCGAATCTCAAAGGCACACACACCCTGCAACTCTTGCCGACCTTTCCTGAAACAGGGGTGACACTGACCATTTTCTACAGCATGGGTGGTCAGCCGCATACCAAGCTATCAGTCAAGGAACATACACAACAAATTACATTTTTGAAATAAACAAATACTAATAATATGTATAAATATTTCAAATGGAAGGTTGTGGATTCTAATCCTGGCGGAGCACAAAAATATACCATTTATATTTCGAATGTGCTCTTCGCTGGGTTGAAAAATTCATAAACCTTTACCAATGACCGGTCACCAAAGGTCCATCCAGCCTTACAGCAATTGGGTCTTGCTTGAGTATTGGCGCTTTGTAGCGACGACCAAGCTCGTACACCTCTGCGGCACTACAACAAGTGTCATAGACCCCTAGAGTCTTTAGAATCTAGGGAGTCTCCCGCACAGGATTTCTTAAAAAAAAAAAAAACAAATACAAAATTCTAATTTAAAATAAATAAATACAAAACCCTAGCCCTAGCTGCCAACGTAACAGATAAACCGCCATTTCTTTCTGTCCTTACATACTTCTTACATTTCATTCATAGTCATAACCTTCTTCATACAAGCTCTCCTTTTATTATGACTCTGGGTTTTCTATTTTTTTTTAATAATACGAATGTATTGTCTATGTTTCTTAACTTATGGGTTGGTATGTGGCTGACCCCATGCTGTTAAACCTGGTTCACTTTTGCCAATGCCACCCCTTTTTTAGGGAAGGTTGGCAAAGTTGCATTGCTTTTGTTCATTTGAGATTTGTTTTTTTATATTGTAAGTCCTCATGTGGCAATGTGTAAGCGCGAAGTTATACGTGTCTGCTTATGGAAATGCATTGACCGGTCCGTAGTCTAGTGGTAACGCTTGAGACTCGTAAATGGAAGGTTGTGGGTTTGAATCCCGGCGGAGCACAACAAAATACCATTTATATTTTTTCAAATTTGCTCTTTTAATACATGTTGACATTTATGTAGATTGTGTAAAAGCATGCCAATTGTAATTACCCTAAAAAGTAGTTATTACGTAAAATTGTCGAGTCATTACGAAATGCAAAAATAAACGAAAAAAAATATGGGTACATTAATATTTAAAAGTTCCATTAGTAATTGGATGGATCTAGAATAGTTGACGTCATCATTGCACGACCTTAATCATCACCATCATCATTACTGGCAAGACAACGCGTGATGGGTCTTGGCCTCCGTGATCAACCGCAGCCAGCGCTGCCTGTCCGACGCTATCCCCCTACGGTCTCGTGAAATTTGACTGTTAATCAACATAATATGTCATTGAGTTATTGTTGATTAATAATTCATTAAAATATTAAATAATGATTTTTTAATTGATAATCGCACCTGTTTCTAGCCCGACAAAATAGATTGATGAATCGCATTCCTCTTCACAAATACATTTCGATAATTTCAATTTTGTGTTATTTGATAGATAGCTTTTTTCGTTACCTTGGTTACACAGATTTTTTCCAAGATTCCCCAACAAAAAACATCAAATATAGATTTATACATTTTTAACGAGTTCTCTCTAAGAAATGATTTTTCATATGAAAAACATATTTTTAAATTTGACACTCTTTTATAATATTTTCAAAGAAATATGCTTTTTTAGAAGATGTCACCCTTTTTCAGGGAATGACGGCATTTGTTGCTGGGTTTATGTTAATTCGACGAAATAATAAAATTCGTAACTAAAGAATTCTAGAGTTTATACAGCATTTTGCACAATTTATTTTAAGACACGGTTCACATACGTTCAGAGAATGGTACTGTATTATTCGACAGCTTAGATACAAGTCTTCCGCTACAGACAGTGTTGACCCCTTTTATAGCAGGCATAAGGATTGTTCTTTATATATTGGGAACTGGAACATGCGAGATTTCCCCAGAATATTCTATTTAGAATGTGCGACTTAATACTCACACAATATCGAACCAATACAAGTAAAATTATTTAAATACCTACATGTAGAGACTCCACAGACACACAATAACACATTCGTAACAATCTGTAGCAGGCGCGTGCATACGGTATAGGCAAATACATTTCAGAACAAATATTTTCTCCTATTTATTTTCTAATCTTATCTAATCTAATCTAAGCTGCAAAGATATATTTCATTTAAGATTTATATTAAATGCATTCCCACAAGCAGATATGTATAATTTCGCGCTAACACATGCCGCATGTGGACCTACAATATAAAAACCCAATCTCAAATGAACATAAGCCTTGCAACTCTTGCCGTCCTTCCCTGAAACAGGGGTGACATTGGCACCTATAATATAATCTATAATCTAAGTTGCAAGGATATATTCATTTAACGCTCTCAGATGTATGCCCACAAACAAACACGTGTAGTTCGCGCTTACAAAATGCTGATTGTGTATTTACAAATAAAATCTAAGCCTCAAATGAACATAAGCCCTGCAACTCTTGCCGACATTCCCTGAAATAGGGGTGACATTGGTAAAATGAACCATTTTTTACATTATGGGTGGTCAGCCTAATACCAACCTATAAGTCAAGGAAAAACCTACCTCATTTGAAATAGACTGAAGTGCTAATGATGGCAAGTGGAACCTATTTATTTTTACAGGTAAGGGGGCCGGCCTTACGCCAACCACTTCAGTTGAAGTGGGGGTTTCCCAGCTTCCCAGAGGGCTGGTTCTCATTTCTTGTGAAGATTGAGCAAACCTTGCCGGTATTTTATTTTGTGGTTTTAAAAATAAACATCGAAACGGGAAATCATTTCTGACACCCTCGGTGGGATTCGAGCCCGAGCTCACGGCATGGAATGCAAGCACTCTACCAACTGAGCTATCGACCGTACCTTAAACTTTGAATTTTAAATCTCCTTGACTTATAGGTTGGTATGAGGCTGACCACCCATACTGTAAAAAATGGTTCACTTTTCCAATGTCACCCCTGTGTCAGGGAAGGTCAGCAAAAGTTGAAGGGCTTATGTTCATTTGAGATTTGGATTTTATTTCTAAGTACGCATTCAGCATTTGTAAGCGCGAACTACACGTGTTTGTTTTTGGGCATACATTTGAGAGCTTCAAATGAATATATCCTTGCAACTTAGATTATAGATTATATTATTATATAATAAATATCAATCTGAAATGGGTTTTTACCATGTATTGCCTAACTATTAGTCGCATGTGCCTGTATGGGATGCACGCCCCTGATATGTAGGAACAATGGCGTAACTCAAGCATACATGGAGGAACTCATGTATGTAGTTTATTACATAGGTAAATTTTACGATTTTGGCACCTGCTTTTAAAGCTCTCGTATCGTGAGAAATGACGTCATATTTGTCGTGGCTGAAATTTACTCTGAGAGAGTATCTAACCACAGCTGCCTGTACCCTTAGTACGAGTTGCAAAACTTGCGTAAAGTGAAGTTCACGGAAAGTATTATATTAAACAGTGTTTTTCCCTGAAATCTGATGTTTTTGTTTGTTTAAACTTGATTTTCTTCATCACTGTAACTCTTTTGCTAAGACCATAAAGTATAAGACACAAAAACGGCAGATTTTGGGGAAAATCACACTTTAATACTTTCTGTACACTTTACTTTACTTAAGTTTTGCAAGTCGTACTGAGGGTACTGTTATTTACTCAAGTATACAACATTGCATGATCTTCCCTCGATCGCGTAAATAAGAAAATGAATGGAAAATACAATAGCACACACGGTGAATGATTAGTTTTCATATACATTTTTTTTCAACGGCAATACCTTAAAAGTAAAACAGAATAAGTGACAAGCTTACTCGTATATGGGTTTCTCAGACAAATGCATCTTTTTTCCTATTTTTTTTTACGAGTGAAAACACGCTACAAAAGTGTTAAATTCCTGTAGTTAAGAAGTTTTGTCATAAGTAATAGTTCATAATGAGTTTATTTGTTATTATTTAAAAAAAAAAAGATTTGTGAAGAAGAATGCAATTCATCAACCTATTTTTCCTGGCCAGAAACAGGTAGAAATATTATCAATAATTCATTCATTATTGTTTATTTTAATGAATTATTAATTATTAATTACCCAATAATATCTGTTGAACCAGGGCCAAAATTATGGTCAAATGACCCAGGCGGGGATCGAACCAACGTTATTGTATTCCAAACACGCTAAAAGGATCAGCCCACTTGGCCCCCTCGGCCATTACACCGACTAGAGTTCACTTTCGATGAGAAGTTACATAGTATGAGACGAAGATGTACCCGATTTTGGAGTAGATTTGTTGTAGGAGCTACCCTATAAAGAGTCCTGGAGGATGGTGGTGTGGTGAGACTGCAAGGTGAAAGTGACACCAAGAAAGTAAATAAGTGACAACATTACACATGACGCTGAAGTCCTAGGTGTCAGTGGACCATGGACTGAGGCTGCACAAGACAGAGAGTCCTGGAGGATGGTGGTGAGACTACAAGGTGATAGTGACACCAAGAAAGTAAATTACCGACAACAAAGTCACCAAGGTTTACTCAGTCTTCACAGAATAAAAGAAACAGTCCGTTCGGGATCCGCGAAACATTTACTTCAAGCATACGCGTGCATAGGGAATAGGCAATTACATTTCAGAATAAATATTTACTCCCATTCCTTTAAAATAAATCATTTGAAATTGACTGAAGTGAATGATCGCTCTAATCGAACTTAAACTTTGAATTTTAAATCTGAATATCAAGCTTAAATGGCTGTATGGGATGCACGCCCCTGACTTCAAGTGAAGTGGTTGGCGTAATGCCGGGTCTCTTACCTGTCAAAATAATTAGGTTACACACGCCATTTGAAACCATTTTAGGAATAAGACGATATGAAGTTTAACTGTATGTTAAGCTTAGACGCGTTGTTTTTCTATTTGTTTAGCAAGTTGGCGAGATGACGTCATAGTATTAACCATGACTTTTTTGTCCCGACTCCATATCCTATAATATTAGCATTCTGTACCTAAATTCATGCTTGCAGTTCGTTGTACTTTTTTCAACCGGCCACATAAAATTTCAGATTTTATTTGGCAGCCGCTAAGGGTTATTTTCGCCCGGCCTCGCCAGTATCGATCTCCATATAATTCGCCTCATAAAAATGCTAATAGAGGCAAGCGACTTTGGCCTCTCGGTCGGACCGCATAAAAAACACATTTTCATATCGTAATTGAGAATTGTAAGTGCTTTGTAACTGTGACCGAAACGTCATTTACGCTTGCGGGGCGTTCGTGATGTTGGCGATCATTAAAACAGTCATTAAAGCCTTTTAAAGTTCTACACATTTCTATTTTATTCCATAGCGATCAAAAAATTCGCTTATCGTTTACTTTTGCCAATGCCAGCCTTGTTACAGGAAAAGGCAGCACAAGTTGCAGAGTTTATGTTCATTTGAGGTTTGGGTTTATATTTCTAAGTTCACTCGACGTTTTACCGCAAAGAAATTGTAATGTTGGTTTGTAAAAACTGTAAAAAATGGTTCACTTTGCCAATGTCACCCCTGTGTCAGGGAAGGTCGGCAAAAGTTGTAGGGCTTATGTTCATTTGAGGTTTGGATTTTATTTTTAAGTGCACATTCAGCATTTGTAAGCGCAAACTACACGTGTTTGTTTTTGTGCATACATTTGAGAGCTTCAAATGAATATATCCTTGCAACTTAGATTATAGATTATATATTATAAAAGCGTTTGTACTACTTCTTTGGCTGACCACGATAAAGGGTTGAAAGTTTGCTATAAGAGTCGAGAACACGAATAATACAAATCCACTCCACAATTCTGATCTGTCAATAGCGGAGTGATGTGAGAGAATTTGGACACCCCGAATATGTTGACTATTGCTCAGCGTTGTATATAGGTCAACCGAAAAAATAGTTCAGCTGGCTTCAATCTGTGCTGAACTCGGCAGCAAGACTCATATTCGGGATGTCTAAATTTAATCACATTACTCCATTGTTAAAACAACTGCATTGGCTTCGTTTTCCGGAGAGGGTGGTCTACGGTGTTTGTCTGATGGTTTACAAAGCTGTCAATGGTGCAGCTCCTTTATACTTGTCTGACATGTTCTCTGCACTCGTTGAGATAGATTTGGGACGCCAAACGCTCAGATCTGCGGAGTGTGGGGTGGTTGACTCAATCCAACCGTAACGTCAGACACGCACTAATTTTGGGGACAGTGCTTTCCGGTTTGCGGGCCCAATGGAGTGGAACAGACTATCACCTAATGTGAGGAAGGCAGAAACTGTTGTGGTCTTTAAAGGAGCACTAAAGACGCATGCTTACAAAAAATCTTATCCGTGATTTTCAAGTGTAAAACACAAAAAAAACGGCGCTCTTACATTATAATCTATAATCTATCTATAATCTAAGTTGCAAGGATATATTCATTCAAAGCTCTCAGATGTATGCCCACAAACAAACACGTGTAGTTCGCGCTTACAAATGCTGATTGTGTACTTACAAATACGAGTAAAATCCAAACCTCAAATGAACATAAGCCCTGCAACTCTTGCCGACATTCCCTGAAACAGGGATGACATTGGCAAAGTGAACCATTTTTTACAGTATGGGTGGTCAGCCTCATACCAACCTATAAGTCAAGGAATATGAGTAATAAATAACATTTAAGTATAAAAAATTATCAATAATAATATCAGGCTAATTTATTTTAAATTACAAATTATAAGAGAGCGCCATTTTTGTGTGTGTCACACCTCAAGGGCCCTCTCCGATCATGGATAAGACTTTCTAAAAAGGTGTGTCTTGAGTGCTCCGCGAAATACACCCACAGATTTGGAGTTCTTCACTCCGGGTGGCAGGCTGTTCCATTCCAGCGGACCCGCAACACGGAAAGCGCGGTTCCCGAAATTTGTACGAATCTGACGGCGTGGCTGAACCAAATTGACTGCTCCATCGCCCGCGGATCTGAGTGTCTGCCTCCTTACACCCATCTCAACAGGCAACATCGGGCCAGTCAGATAAGGTGGAGCCAAGCCATTGATGGCTTTATATACCATCACACAAACACGGTAGACCACCCTCTCCGGGAAACGAAGCCAATGCAGTGTTTTTAACAGCGGAGTGATGTGAGCGAATTTGGGTATCCCGAATATGAGTCTTGCTGCCGAATTCAACACAGATTGAAAGCGATTGAACTGCTTCTTTGGCTGACCACTATAAAGCGTTGAACAATAGTCAGTCCGAGACATCACAAACGCGCCCACTAGGGTCTTGACTGCATCTGACGGTAGACACTTTCTTATTTATTATTATGTGTACCTTCTAAATAAATTATCCTTGTTTATAAGAGTCTTGTTGTCGTATTCAACACAGATTGAAAGCTTTTGAACTGCTTCTTCGGCTGACCACGAAAAAGGGTTGAAAGTTTGCTATAAGAGTCGAGAACACGAATATACGAAATAGCACGCTCTGTGTGTGATGGTTTAGTGACGTATATGTGTGTGTGGAGGTTTAGGTGTGTTGGGCAGTGTGCGTGTCAGCCAGACATAAAAGCGAACAAATGCGTTATTAAAGAAAAGTGAGTATTTCTTTTGTACTCCATCGGGGTATGAACACACGGGGGGAGTTCTGAAACTTCAGCGTGTGAAAAAATACATTGACTTATAAGTAAGTGATGGGCCTGTAGCGTAATATGTGTAGCAGGGATGAGCATTACAATAAGTTAAGCAACATTGGGCGCGGATGCTACTTGGATGGGTGACCGCTTGGTACACAGCGTGTTGTTGGCATTTCTTGGACCGCTTCGTAGTCCAGTGGCATCACATCGGACTCGTAAACGGAAGGTTGTGGATTCGAATCCCAGCGGAGCACAAAAAAAATACCATTTGTATTTCCAAATGTGCTCTTTGCTGGGTTGAAAAATTATTCATAAACCTTTACCAAAGACCGGTCACTGAAAGGTACATCCAACTTTACAACAACTGGGTCTTGCTTGAGAATTTGCGCTTTGTAGCGACGACGATCAAGCTCGTAAAAATGTCGATAGCTCAATTGGTAGAATGCTTGCAATCCATACCGAGAGCAAGGGTTCGATCTCAAAGGTTTACTCAGCCTTCACAAGAAATGAGAACCAGCCCCCCGAGAGTTGGGAAACCCCCACTTCAAATGAAAGTGGTTGGTGTGAGGCCGGCCCCCTTACCCCAAAAAATAAATAGGTCCCAAATCCCCACATGCGACTCCTTCGGGCATAATGCAGGCAAGAAGTTACACTAAAAGTGTAGCTTAGTTGAGTTTGCGTTGAATCTTCGCTGAAGAAGCACGAGAAAAAAACAATCTCATTTTCTTTTCAATTTTTCTTTCATTAAAAAAACCTTTAAAAATCTGTGGTCTCGGCTAAAGCCGTGTTCATGTCTTCGGAAATCAAATTCTGTAAAGGAGGTAGGTAAGTAATATTTTTATAACCATATACAAGATTCTTCTGATAGATTGGCTTTAACTGTGCGCACACACACATAGACATACACTCGTATTCACACACACGCACACCTGTAGACCTCAATTTTACTTCGAGTATACGAAGCCACCAAGCTAGCGGTACATGCATAGGACACAATGGCGAATTTACATGAAAAAAACCCGATTTGATCTAAATCTAAATGTAAGCTGCAAAGATATGTATCATTTGAGATTCATATAAAATGCATTCCCACAAGCAGACACGCATAATTTTGCGCTCACACATGCCGCATGTGGACCTACAGTATAAAAACCACAATCTCAAATGAACATAAGCCCTGCAACTCTTGCCGACCTTCCCTGACACAGGGGTGACATTGGTGACAGAATATCAAAAGAAAGCGTAGAAGTGGAAGAATGAGGAAATAATGGATTGAACAAATAAGCGTGATTGCAAATGACTGAAACATACAGAGTGAGTAAAAGAGAAGAGAATGCATGAAGAGAGTGATGAATGTCGAGGAAATGAAAGATGTGTGCAAGGACAGACCAAAGTGAAGATATATCTGCGGAGGTAGGTCGGCAAGAGTTGCAGGGCTTATGTTCGTTTGAGATTGTTTTTTTTTTATATTGTAGGTCCACATGCGGCATGTGTAAGCGCGAAATTATGCATGTCTGCATGTGGGAATGCATTTAATATGAATCTCAAATGATACATATCTTTGCAGCTTAGATGTAGATTTAGATTTACTGGCCACCCCTGCCGAAATGTCACCTGAATACAAGAACAATAGCATTAAAAACATAGTAAGCACATATTGAATGTATTTATGTTCCTTATGGAAAAAGCTCAAACCATTAAAAGTTCAAGAGTTTGTGTATTGACATTGTGAAAATTCATTTTAAAAATAATAAATGCAGAAAATAAGTCAAGAAAAACTTTGTTTAATTTTTACATTATTATTGGCTCAAACAATTTTAATAAACTTTAAAATATTCTCTTGAAGTTGGATGTTGATTGAATAATAAAAAAAACTGTATTCCCCGTTTTATTCTTATTAAATGTACTGAAAAAGTTTTTCCCCTTGCCTATTAGTACCCTTAGTACGAGTTGCAAAACTTGAGTAATGTAAAGTTTATGGCAATTATTAAAGAGTAATTTCCCCCAAAATCTACCGTTTTTGTTTCGTACGTAACTCTTTTGCTAAGACCATAAAGTGTAAGAAACAAAAACGGCAGATTTTGGGAGAAATCACTCTTTAAATTTTCCGTAAACTTAACTTTTCTTAAGTTTTGCAACTCGTACTGAGGATACAGAATGTGAACAAATTTTTAGGAACCGCGAAGATCCAATAAATGAATAGTTTGAAGTTTGATGTCGATCGGGTAACAAACATATGTTTTCGATCATTTTGTAAAGAAGCACGGGTTTCAACAAAAACTTTCATGAATCCCTTTTTATGACAATATTTTAAGTTGTATTGTTAAAAGTTTGTATTTTTCAATACAACCTAAATTTTTAACAAAATTATCGATTAAAGCCTTGGAAACAGTCTTACCATTCTAAAAACTTTTTTCCACAAAAATGGGACCTTTTATTTGGGGCTTTCAAGCTTAAATCCTTCATTACAAACACGTTGGTCGAGTTCCACACGTTGCTGGAGCGGAAATCATGCCCATACCGGGCTATATCTACATCTACGGCCTTTTTACGAAACCGACTTGCCTACGTGAAAGCAGGGCCTACAATTTCATGCCTAGCAAGTCATTTTATAGACGTGCTACACACATTTTATACAGAATAGAATCTTAAAAAGGATTACTAAAGAAAATGGGACAAAATAATGTGATGATGACAACGCTTCAAGTGCCTTGAATTCTTTGATCAACCACTCTCTCCAGTTCCATACTCACAATGTATGACAATCCACCACCACTCCGTACAGACACCTTGCCCTGTGTGTGTCCTGACCTCCTTCATCAACCACTGTTTGTATGACGCCCTTCTTCTCCAGTTCTATACTCACAATGTATGACAATCCACCACCACTCCGTACAGACACCTTGCCCTGTGTGTGTCCTGACCTCCTTCATCAACCACTGTTTGTATGACGCCCTTCTTCTCCAGTTCTATACTCACAATGTATGACAATCCACCACCACTCCGTACAGACACCTTGCCCTGTGTGTGTCCTGACCTCCTTCATCAACCACTGTTTGTATGACGCCCTTCTTCTCCAGTTCCATACTCACAATGTATGACAATCCACCACCACTCCGTACAGACACCTTGCCCTGTGTGTGTCCTGACCTCCTTCATCAATCACTATTTGTATGACGCCTTTCTTCCCAGTAGGAGTATATCATAAAGACAAAAGCGTTGTTAAAACAGCCCTTGATAAAGAAAGTCAACACCCATCCTAAATTTTCGTTACATGATAGTGACGAAGAGGCATTTATACTTAGCAAATTAATTAGACTCCTACCGTTCTATCTTGTTGACCTAAAGACCCAAAAACACCTGGAAGAACAGTTTTTGGACACCTTGATTTTTGGACACCTTAATTTTTTCACACCACCGACACCATTGGCAAGAAACTCGTTGTCTGCATGTCTGTAAAAGTCTTCTACAGAGGCAGGATTAAAGAAAAACCTCAAACTTCATGTTTACTTGGTCGCACCAAGAGCCTTTGAGGTTAATGAGGTAGTCTTTAACAGGGAAATATATTAGGAGACATCTCAAGACTTAGCTGTTTGAGGTGTAGCACCAAGCACCTTTGAGGCGACTGCGGTCACGAAAAGGCGTCATATAAAACAATGTAATACTATCAAAATGAGTTGGTAGACTTAATCTCTATAACAAGATGGTGGTGTGGAAAAAAATCGAAAGCTTTTATTCCGTGTGAATCTCATTTAATGTCAATTTAGTTGGGAGGCTGGGGCGTAGGCATTTCGTAGACCCCGCCATCTATCGTAGAGGGCGCCGTACAGGGGCTGTCACACGGCGTAGATTTATGGTCACCTCTGATAATTAGATGCGTTAGGCTACGCGAGAAGGGAGCTACGACATTGCTGTAACAGAATGTTGAAACAAACGGCTCAGTTTTTTTTGTATTGCCACTTATTCAGTCGTAATTTTATGTTTAATTTTTTTTATACCTATTGACTTTTATTGTATAGATTAATTTTTAATATTTTGTTGTTTTTATATACTTGAATGTTTTTTATTATTTTTATTCCTAGACTGACTTGGAAGCAAAACAAAAGCTGGAAGAGGAGCGATGCACTGAAATGGAAGACCTTGATAACAGGCACGACACCTTCAATCTCCATAAAAGGATCAAGGAATCAATAAAACAGGGTAGAGGAAGACCCCTTACACAGCTAATGCATGACAATGGTAATTTAGCAGTGACCATAGATGAAAAAAAGGTGCTATGGGAGATTTATGTTGAAGAGCTATATATGGATACACGTAACGAGAGACATGGTGTTGAAATAGCAATGGACGGCTCCCAGATCCTACAAGATGAGGTTGAGTATGCTATCAAGCATATAAAAAATGGGAAATCACCCGGTCCAGACAACATCCACGGAGAGATTCTGAAGTTAATGGAAGGAAATGCACTCAAAAAGATTACATTGCTATTCAACAAAGTGTATGAAAGTGGTAATCTGCCAGAGGATTGGCTAAAATCCTACTTCATCACTATACCAAAGAATATTAATGCTAAAAAATGTGAAGAACATCGAACAATAAGCTTAATGAGTCATGTGATGAAATCTTTCCTGAAAATTACACTAAAGAGAATATACCAACAGTGTGACCAACAGTTATCAGCCGAACAGTTTGGTTTTAGGAACGGCTTTGGCACACGAGATGCTCTGTTTGGATTACAGGTTTTAGTGCAACGTTGTCTCGATATGAATAAAGATGTTTATGTTTGCTTTATTGACTACGAAAAGGCCTTTGACAGAGTGAGACACGACAAGCTGATTAGTATACTGAAAGACATTGGGATAGACGATAAAAACACTCGCATTATTGCTAATATATATTGGCAGCAAACTGCTTCAGTGCTTGTAGAGAGTTCAGAGACCAGACAAATACCCATCAGAAGAGGAGTTAGACAGGGATGCGTACTGTCACCAACACTTCTTAACCTATATTCAGAAAGGATCATGGCGCAAGCACTTCATGAGGCTAGGGAAGGCATTGTTGTCAACGGGCAGCTGGTAAACAACCTGCGGTATGCCGATGACACAGTCCTACTCGCTGACACTCAGGCGGATCTGCAAACATTGTTGACTAGAATAAATGTCGCTAGCAAAGAAGCTGGCATTAACATTAACTTTAAGAAGACCAAGGTCATGGTTATCAGCAGAAACACAAACGCCTCCGTACATGTAGAACTAGATGGCGAAAGCATTGAAAGATGCACTAGTTACAGGTACCTGGGATGTGTGGTCAACGAAAAGTGGGACATGTGTCAAGAAGTCAGAAGCAGACTAGAGCAAGCCCGAAATGTCTTCGCTAAAATGAGCAAATTACTGTTGTGCCGAAATTTAAGCCTTGAACTCCGGAAGCGCATAGTGAGGTGCTACGTTTTCCCAACCGCTCTGTATGGTATGGAGGGATGGACTCTCACGCAGGCACTGGAGAGACGTATTGAAGCATTCGAGATGTGTCTATACCGAAAAATGCTTCGGATCTCTTGGCGTGATCGAGTCACCAATGAAGAAGTCCTTCAACGAATGCGCACTACAAAGGAGCTCCTGCCTACCATTAAGCAGAGAAAGCTAATGTACTTCGGTCACATTATGAGAAATGAGAAGTACCGTCTCCTTCATCTTATCATTCAGGGTAAGATTGAGGGGAGAAGATCTCAGGGACGCCGAAGGACATCGTGGCTGAAGAACCTGCGACAGTGGTTCGGCAGAGATGTGGATCTGTGAGCTTTAAATGAATATATCCTTGCAACTTAGATTATAGATTGTCATGTGCTGCTTTATCAGTGTGATGTTTTGTCAGGGAACCAAAAAGTTTCTACTCGCACATAAAAAAAAAAACCATAATTTACAAGAGATAAAAAAAGTGTTGCCGCAATGGTCAAAGTTTCGCTGGATAATAAAATACCTAACCGGCAATAGATGGAAATAGAGAAATCTAAAAAGGAAAAGAAAAAAAGAGAGAGAGAGAGAGCACACATGGGGTGGCAGAGGCAAAAGTAAGAGGCTTCTTAAATGCGGCCTCTAATTCTTATTAGAGAGATGTTGCCATTTCTGGGGTTTTTACAGAAACCCAGATATCTGGGAAAGCCGATACGGGCTGCTCGATTTAGTTTTTGTTCTGCTTTACCTCGAAAAAAAGATTAAACCTATTTTTTTTTAAATAAAGAAAATAGCTAAAGGGTAAAACATTAATGGTTGAAAAAAAATACATTTGGATATTTCTCTAACAAAGATAAAAACTTTTTTTGTTTACTAAAGAAAAATGCTTCAGAAAAAGTAAGTCCAAAGATGATTTTAAAAGTACTTTTTGATTTTGCTTTTAATATTCTGTGTTTTACAATAAAAGATCAAACGTTATATTGTACAATGATATTATCTATGATTCGGTTGATAGCTCAGTTGGTAAAGTGCTTGCATTTCATGCTAAGAGCTCTGGTTTGAATCCCACCGAGGGTGTCAGAAATGATTTCCTGTTTCGGTGTTTACTTCAAACACAAAATAAAGGTTTACGCCACCTCCACAAAAAATGACCACCCCCCTTGGGGAAGAAGTTGCGCTATATGTGTAGCTTAGGGAAAAGTAAGCAAGTAAGTAAGTGATCCTTTTCTGTATGAAAATTACATCTTCTCCCACAGAATTTAAATAATTTCTTACTACTTGTAAATCAAGACTAAGCATTTAGGTACTACCTTATCTTTTCAATTATTTTTTTCAGATTTTACAATTCCTTGACTAATAAGTTGGTATGAGGCTGATCCCTCATATTGTAAAAAGCGGTTAACTTTGCCAATGTCACCCCCTTTTTTAGGAGAGATTGGCAAAAGTTGCAGTGTATATGTTCATTTGAGATTTGGATTTTAATTTGTAAGTACACATACAGAATTTGTAAGCGTGAACTAACACGTGTCTGCTTTTAGGCATGCATTTAATACGAATTTTTAGATTATAGATTTTTTCAGATTAGATATAGATTTTTAATAAAAATTGACTCTTCATGGATGTAATGGTAAACAAAAAAAAAATCAAACAAAGGTTGCCAACGCTGCGGAATGATACACACATTGGTAGTGTACACACATTTTTTTTTATTTGAATTTTTCACCGCCGACATTTGAATAATTGAAAAGGTTCAATTTCTATCAATCAATTACCATTAGTGGCGAGCCATTGTGTGCCACTGGAGGTACGAGCGTAAAAAAACGTACAAAAAATATGTGTAAATACAAATAAAATGTACGATAACGGGTATGGATTTTTTTTCGGTATGGCAACATCAGAAAAAATGAAAATTGATGTTGAAATACTTCAGCGTTATTATCAACATCAATAATTTTAGTTGCAAATATATTTAACACTTTCGATTCATATTTATTGCACACCCACTAGCAAAAAAAAGGTGTTGAAATTTAAATCATAATAACTATTCCTTGGCTTAAAGAATGGGATGAGTCTGACCACACATACCTTAAAATAATGGTTCACTTTGCCAATGTCCCCCCTGTTTCAGGGAAGGCGGTATGAGTTGCTGAGTTTATTTATATCATTTTGAGATTTCGTTTTGTTTATTTTGTATTTGGTGTACCTATTTGGTTTGGGCATGTGGAAAGAATGAATGATGATAGACTGACAAAGTATGTGTACAAAGAAAGTGTGAAAGGAAAAAGAGGGAAGGGACGACCGAGAAAAGTATGTAGTGATCAGATTGAGGAGATTGTGAAAGAATGGGATATACAAAGTGAGCGTAAAAGAAGAAAATGCATGAAAAAGGGGATGGATATGAAGGAATTGAAAGAGGGATGTCAGGATAGGAAAAAATTGAGGCAACTCTGCAGAGGCTCTGGCCACCTCTAGCGGAATGTCGACAGAGTTACAGTAACAGTAAAAAAAACATGTAGTAGGTATGTGTAAGTGCGAACTGAACCGTATCAGCTAGTGGGCATCCATTAAATATGAATCTTACACGTTACTATATTTTTGCAACTAAGATTTTTCTCTATCTAATCTAATCTAATCTAAGTTGCAAAGATATGTTACATTGGGGATTCACATTACATGCATTCTCACAACCAGACACGTACAAGTTCGCGCTTGCACATGCCTCATGTGAACCTACAACATAAAAACCAAATCTCAAATGGACATACACACTGCAACTCTATCCAGTGCAGAAATTGTAAAATATGTTTTCGCGTCCCAATTTGTTCATCTTTTACGTTTGCATGAATACAAAATTTCAAGACACAGCTCGGGAATGTCTTTAAAAGGGGGTCGAGACATTTCTAAAATCCAGGTTTTGGTTGATGACGTCATCAAACAAGTGATAAAACAAGAGGCTCGGCAAATGACGGCGATTTGGGCGGGAAATTTATTCCCAGCAATATCTGGCACGCTGAGTACAAAATACTGCACTCGCACTCCCCTCGATCGCGTAAATCCAAAATAATGTATGCAAACTAAGTCACTCACTAGGAGTGCCGTCGTATATTTCATACATTTTATATTTACAAAATCGATGGTAGATTATGTGAGTGTTTGTATACTTGGTACAGAATCTATTGTGAGAAACGATTCTAATCTAATCTAAGTTGCAAAATATACGTAACATTAGAGATTCACATTATATGCATTTTCACAAAATACTAATGTTTAAGTTGCATTACATTATGGCGCCTTCTCCAGCGACGACCAAGCTCGCAGAGGGCTCTTGAGGTGTGATACACACAAAAACAGCGCTCACCAAATAAATAATACTAATGTTATTATTATCAAAGTCGAAAGTTGACCAACTTGGACCGGTCCGTAGTCCGTAGTGGCAACACTTCGAAATCGTAAATGGAAGGTTGTGGATTCGGATCCAAGCGGAGCACAAAAATATATACCATTTATATTTCGAATGTGCTCTTCGCTGAGTTGAAAAATTCATAAACCTTTACCAAAGACCGGTCACCAAAGGTCCATCCAGCCTTACAACAAGTGGATCTTGCTTGAGAATTGGCGCCTTCTACAGCGATGACCAAGCTCGCAGAGGGCTCTTGAGGTGTGATTCACACAAAAAACAGCGCTCACCAAATAAATCATCTTAATATTACTATTATTATCAAAGTCGAAAGTTGACCAACCGATATTGTTGATTTTCATAAGAAACCCTTTAGATTCATCGCACCTTTATAATGTATTTTTCACAGCATTATGCCTTTATATTATCACCATATTACTTCCTCATTCTGCGCCCATCTTCTCCATATTAAGATGATCCGACAGCTGACCAAACCCCGCTCAAACATTATATTGTAATCTATTCCCTTAACCTGTTATGTACGTAAGATTTCATGAAAAAGGTAACTGAGAAATAGTTAAGAAATTGTCGAAGAAAAATGAACTGATAGGTTAAAAAACTACATGAAAAAATGTATAAATCTATAATTTACGGTTCCTTGATTTATAGGTTGGTATGCAGCTGCCCACCCATGCTGTAAAAATGGTTCACTTTGCCAATGTCACCCCTGTTTCAGGGAAGGACGGGAAGAGTTGCAGTGTGTATGCCCATTTGAGATTTGGGTTTTTATGTTGTAGGTTCATATGCGGCATGTAATGCACTAAAGACGCATCTTTACAAAAAATCTTATCCGTGATTTGAGAGGGCCCTTGAGGTGTGACACACACAAAAACGGCGCTCTTCAATTATGTGTACCTTATAAATAAATTATCCTTGTATATATATATATGTGCAAGCGCGAACTTGTACGTGTCCAATGTAACATATCTTTGCAAAGTAGATTAGATTAGATTAGATGTTGCAAAGATGTATTGACATTTAGGGCCTGTTGCACCAATCTCGAATCAATATTTGATTGACACATCATATTTGATTGCTTAATTCTTGTAAGCCCCTCGGTTAAATATTTCTCGGAGGAGTAGAGAGAATAATATGATGGAATTTGAACAGGGAAGATGATTTACGTATTTGCAACCAAATTTTTGATTTGAGAGAAATCACACTTAATTTTGATTTTTGTCTGATTGGAGTTTGATGCAACAGGCCCTTAAGGTTTATATTTGATGTTAGCTTACGAGCAGACACGTGTAAGTTCGTGTTAACACATGCTGTATGTGTCCTTACAAAATAAACCAAAGCTTAAATGAACATAAACCTTGAAACTCCTGCCGTCTCTATCCGAAACCGCGGTGGTATTGGAAAGAGTCAATCAAGTTTTTTCAGCATTGGGTTCAGCCTCATACCAACCTTTTAGTCACGGAATATATAAATCACTTGTACATATAGTGTTACTTTTTGCCGTGTTGTGTCCAAAGAAATCGCAGTTAGTTTGTGGAACAAATTTATTTTTACAGGCAAGGGAGTTGGCTTAATTCCCGTCACTAACTTGAAGTGTCGGTTACACAGCTGCTGAGGGGACAAGTTCTTGGAAAGACTGAATAAACCTTACCGGCATTTTTACTTTGCGTTTGAAATAAACACGGAAACAGGAAATCATTTCTGATACTCTTGGTGTGGATGGAACCTTAGCTATCTGCCATCGAAGACAAAAATTTATCCAAATGAACAATAAAATTTAAAATAATAAGTTTAAAAGATAAAAGGTGTCTCTCTAAAATTATTGCGTCTTGTAAGAATTTTTCTATCCTTGACATATCTCTTTCCTTGACTTATAGGTTGGTAGTAGGCTGACCCCCCATACTGTAAAAAATGGTTCACTTTGCCAATGTCACCCCTGTTTCAGGGAATGTCGGCAAGAGTTGCAGGGCTTATGTTCATTTGAGTTTGGATTTTATTTGTAAGTACACAATCAGCATTTGTAAGCGCGAACTACACGTGTTTGTTTGTGGGCTTACATCTGAGAGCTTTGAATGAATATATCCTTGCAACTTAGATTATAGATAGATTATAGATAGACATAATAATCACATATTTATCTATGTATTCAATATAACCTCAAAATGTTGTTTTTTTTCCAAAGTAAAAAAAAATAATTGAATTATTTCTTAGAATCTTCGACATAACCTACACGCCGTAACGAACAGGTTAAAAAGAGGCCTTTTCAAGACGCGAAAAAAAAAAGACCAAGAAGGCGTTGCCGGGGCCCGGTATCGGGAAAATTGGATCCTATAACCTGTATACATAAGGCTTTATTTGACTTGTCAAATATGAATCTATATCATATTTCAAAGGATATTTTTTTTCTCTCTTCGGCAATTTTATTATGTAGGCGGTATGTAAAATTGGGGTGTCGGGATGGAACGACGCGACGTGAGATTTTCGTAGGGTTGACGAATTGTAGTCTACAAAAATGACTAAAAACTCACATTTAATTTCAACAATTATAGAGACTCTAGGGGTCTATGACACTTGTTGTGGTGCCGAAGAGGTGTACGAGCTTGGTCGTCGCTACAAAGCGCCAATACTCGAGCAAGACCCAGTTGCTGTAAGGCTGGATGGACCTTTGGTGACCGGCCATTGGTAAAGGTTTTATGAATTTTTCAACCCAGCGAAGAGCAAATTTGAAAATATAAATGGTATATTTTTTGTGCTCCGCCGGGATTCGAGCCCACAACCTTCCCATTCAGATTACGCAGTGTTACCACTGAGCTACGGACCGGTCGAATTAAAATATCATTGGCTAAAATTAAGTGTGAAAGGTAAAAGAGGTAAGGGACGACCGAGAAAATAATGTAGTGATCAGATTGAGGAGATTGCAAAAGAATGGGATATACAAAGCGAGTGTAAAAGAAGAAAATGTATGAGAAAAGTGATGGATATGAATGAATTGAAAGATACGTAAGGATAGGAAGAAATGGAGGCAGCTTTGCAGAGGCTCTGGCCCCCTCTAGCTGAATAGAGACAGATTTGATCATCAAATAAATAAACGAATTATTCATTTTATTTATAACATTCTAGTGTAATTTGTCGTGTGTGTGTGTTCCTTGACTTATAGGTTGGTATGCGGCTGACCACCCATGCTGTAAAAATGGTTCACTTTGCCAATGTCACCCCTGTCTCAGGGAAGGACGGCAAGAGTTGCAGGGTGTATGTCCATTTGAGATTTGGTTTTTATGTTGTAGGTTCACATGAGGCATGTGCAAGCGCGAACTTGTACGTGTCTGGTTGTGAGAATGCATGTAATGTGAATCTCCAATGTAACATATCCTTGCAACTTAGATTAGATTAGATTCGATTAGATTAGTGGTATAAGAAAACCGTAGCAAAGTTTTTTCTTATCAAGTCGTCAGTTTTACACCAACTTTACTCCGAGTGTACAAAATGGAGTAAATTTCCCTCGAAGCGTAAATAGTAAAACAAATGGAAAATACAATAGAACCTCGAGTACATGATTTAGTTTTTACACATTTTTGTTTCTATCTACATTTTACGCAATCAAGGGGAGTTGGTAAATATTTTATACTCGGGATTCTTATTTCTAGATGATACCTAACACACCATTGACTTATGATATCTGTTCACTAGAAATTATTTTAACGAAAATAGCTAGAAACATTTGCTAGAAAGAAAACAAAGTCACAGTTGGATTTCCATGAGTATAAAAAAACTCGGGCGAATGTAAAAATGTTCCTAGAAAGTTGGCAGCATTGCGAATATAATGGCTGCCCTTTGGGCTGCCCAAACCAGTCCAAATATAGCTACACATAGCACGCGCGCGTTATAAATCTTGTGATCGATTAAATTGACGAATTTAAAGGAAAAAGGCATTACGGCATGTGTTATAATTGGGTGTCGAACACACAAAATGGAGAAAGCAAGAAAACATAGAATTTGACACGTAAAAACATGATTCGTGTGACTACACAACTGCAACGTTTGACAGGTCTGAGACAAATTCGTTCTATGGTATGTATTAATGCAGTAAGTTAGTTACAGTACCCTGAGTACGAGTTGCACAACTTGAGTAAAGTAAAGTTTACGGACAGTATTAAAGAGTGATTTTCCCCAAAATCTGCCGTTTTTCTTTGTTTGAACTTGATTTTCTTCATCACTGCAACTCTTTTGCTAGGACCATAAAGTGTAAGAAACAAAAACGGCAGATTTTAGGGAAAATAACTTTTTAATACTTTCCGTAAACTTTATTTTACTCAAGTTTTTCAAATCGTACTAAGGGTACTGCTTGTCGATGCTATTACTCAACCTATTTTTTCTTCAAGTTAAGAGTCGAAATATTTTACTCAAATACATTCGGTTCAGCCCTGCGCACAGTCGCTGGATATTATGTTTATATTGTGGAAGTGAGATTTGGTATTTTCTAGTTTAGAAAAGGTGATTCGGAAACACAATTTTCGTGCAGACACTGTGGATAACTCGCTCCGATATTTGCATACAAAATGTTTAATATTTTTTTTTCGACTCTCGGAACAGTGCTACCTACGCTGTCTAAAATGGATATTCAATAATTTGGGGTGAAATATTTTCGTTATATTTTATAAGTATTTAATTTTTATTTTTATAATAATTAATTCAAGAAAAAAATGGATAAAAACAGCAAAGTCAAGTCAAAGTCAAAGACCCAAATACAAAAGTATTTCATTTTTAAGGAAGTATTCCTTGACGTATAGGTTGGTATGAGGCTGACCACCCATACTGTAAAAAATGGTTCACTTTGCCAATGTCACCCCTGTGTCAGGGAAGGTCGACAAAAGTTGTAGGGCTTATATTCATTTAAGGTTTGGATTTTATTTGTAAGTACACATTCAACATTTGTAAGCGCGAACTACACGTGTTTGTTTGTGGGCATACATCTGAGAGCTTTAAATGAATATATCCTTGCAACTTAGATTATAGATGCGAATAAATAACGAGTATGAGACCGGTCCGTTGTCTAGTGGTAAAACTTCGGACTCGTCAATGGAAGGTTGTAAGCTCGAATCCCGGCGGAGCACAAAAAATATACCATTCATATTTTCAAATTTGCCCTTCGCTGGGTCAAAAAATTCATATACCTTTACCAAAGACCGGTCAGCAAAGGTCCATCCAGCCTTACAGAAACTGGGTCTTGCTTGAGAAAATAGTGACGACAAAGCTTGCAGAGGGCTCTTGAGGTGTGATTGATTCACACAAAACAGCGCTCTGCAAAAAAAAAACATCCTAATATTATAACTATTGTTACAATTTACGGGTTAAATTTAATAAAAACTTCGGTTAATTTATTATCCGATTCCGTTCACATTTGATTTGAATGCAGAGTGTTCTTTAACTGTTCAGCTCGATGGCTCTGATACAAGTCTCCCAGCAAAGCATCACGGCCTCTATTCAAAGTTGTAGAATTGGTATTCTGGCACATTCGAGACCACGCCAGAATATTCTCATTTAAAATATATTCGAGCAAATGCCCACACAATATAGAGACACAGACACATTCAAACAAGTAAATACACACAATCATACATTCGTAACATTATTATTAACCACCGATCTATAAACTTGTTTGTAAGTAAAAGATAACATAGTATTGTTACGAATTTTGGGTTCAAAAGTCTTTCAATTAAAAATACTGGTCTTCTTATACAGTTGTTTATTTTTACACTTTTAATAATTTATTTTCACAAAGGTAGTCTCGACTATTCCATTACACTTGGTTTCTGTTCACTGGTTTTGGTTCAATGTATGTAGTTGTAAAGCTCGTAAGATACTGGCTCTGCAAGCAACTCGCACCCTTCTTATACCCTTCAAAACAGTACAATCCAGATCCATATTCGCTAGACAGTTCCAGAAAGGCGTAGTAATCATTATTTCTCGATGCTTCAAGTATTTTTATTCAATGATTCCTACCCACACAATACAATACAGAATTCCTATAACTATAACTAATACCTACTTATTTTAAATATTTATATTTCATATTTACATAACAGTATAAAGTAGTGAGAAGAAATGCATGTGCTTGCATCTTATATGCACCGAGGTGAGCGCTGCAATCATGCGCTCTGTTGAACAGTGAAGACATTCCACTAAATATCTTCCACCAGCCTGGATGTGAGCCTGCGCTACCAACTAATCTAATATCAACATGGGTTTTTTATTTTAATTTTAATTAAAGTTTAATTTTAACCAAAATTACATGCCAACTAAACTACCAGCATATCACGTGATAGAGTTACTTTATTCCTTGTATTATAGGTTGGTATGATGCTGACCACCAATACGGTTAAAAATGGTTCACTTCGCCAATGGCACCCCTCTGTTTCAGGAAAGGTCGGCAAAAATTGAAAGTGTATGTTCGTTTGAGGTTTGGATTTTAATTTGTTAGTACACACTACACATGCAGCATTTGCAAGCGCCAACTTACACACGTCTTGCAAAATATTCTGTAACTCGGAGTGTTAAACTCATTAACGAATCAAAGATTGATATATTTCAATACATTACCCCTTCGCCAGCCTTACAATTCACCAACCCCCTTCGGTTTGCCAGACACTCTATAAGAGTACGCTTGCAGCATGTGTATGCACTAGCATACACGTGTCTTACGTGTGGTCATGAAATTAATTAATGAACCTTAAATGTTTATATATATCTGTACAACTTAGATTATAGAACCTTAATTACAACAAGGTCATTCTTTCAACACACATAATTTACTGATTTACTTTTCAAAGGCTTTACTAGTATATTATAATACGTATATTCTGGAATATTTTCGCCTCTTTGCAGTGCACGCGCTCAAAAAAAAATGGTGTCACAGAGCAACTGCGTACACATATTCATCTCTCATTAAAAAATGTGTGTGAAAAAGACGCTTTGTGGAAGAAAGTTCAAAGAGGTCTTTAAAAACGGAGACCGGTCAAAATCATGTGAGCATACCGTATAGAAGAGTTGTAAAAGTATAGAACCCCATAGTATAAAACGTCGTGTGAATTCCCCACCATCGCGTAAATGAGTCGCCTGTTTGTATCTTTTTATCTTTGTGTCTCTGCAGTGAAAATTGGCAATCTATAATTTGAGTTGCAAAGATAAATAAATGCCCACAAATAGGCGCGTGAAAATTCGCGTTTACAAATGCTGCATGTGTAATTACAAATTTAAATCCAAACCTCAAATGAACATACACCCTGCAACTTCTGCCGACCTTCCCTAAAATAGGAGTGACATTGGCAAAGAAGGCGCGTGCATAACTGCCCTCCTTATTGCAAACGCAGTACTTGCAAATGGCAGTTTGGAGATAAACGAATAAATCTTGTTAGCTTAAGCAAACCTTTTGTGTAAGTACTGCGTTTTTCCTTCAATAAAACACATAGTTATAATAAAAAAAAACATGTATTTTTTATATATGGAGATGTCATTTTTGCAAAAAAGTGAAACTCTCGAAAGTGTCGATTACTGCAAGTGCAATTAGGGGCAGATAAGGTATAGGCAAATAAATTTCAGAATAAATATTTTCTCCCATTCCTTTAAAATAACTCATTTGAAATAGAAGTGGTAAAAATGCCTCCAATTTAACTTAAATTTTGAATTTTACCTCTTTCATTTTCAGATTACGGAATGTATTTCTGAAATTCAGCGTCTATTCTTTTTAGATGCCCATAGCATCTCGTACTATTCGCACATCAAAAAACTCGTATACTGAGGTTCCAATATATTATATTTCATACAAGCAATGGCGGTTATCCAGTAAAAGCAAAAAGGCAATGCTCCCTCGACTTGCGTTTATACATATATTTTTTTACGTTTTTCGTGTTTCGCCGCATAATCAAGATTGTAATGAATCAAGATACGATCTTTTAATATATTTCATGTACGTAATAATAAAGAAAATATATCAAAGTGTGGCGAGCATAGGAAAAAAAAAGTCAGGAAAAATTTCGATTAATATTTCGTCATGGGGAATTCTATTATTTTTAAAGTGTTTTCCTGCGATGGATTTTTCACGTTAAATTGTACCCTACATTTCACAACTGATTTATAAAAAAAAAATTTCGAAAACTGGTTTGAATACGCAAATAAAACACTCAAGGAGTCTGACGGGAACATTACTGTACAGTATCCTGCCGCCATTCCGCTAGGGGTGGCCGGTACCTCCGCAGATGCGCCTCCACTTTTTTCTGTCCTTACAAACCACTTTCATTTCCTCAATATTCATCACCTTTTTCATACATATTCTTCTCTTATTCTCACTCTGCAGATTCCATTCTTTCGCAATCTCACCTATTTGGTCTAACCATTCTTTCCTCGGCCTTCCCCTTCCGCGCTTTCCTCTGACATTTCCTTTGTACACTTTCTTCGTTAGTCGTTCATTATCCATTCTTTAGAAATGTCCGAACCATCTCATCGTACTTTTTTGTACTTTTATTCTCATATTCTCTTTTATACCACACTCGTTCATCACCCAATCATTACGTACTCTATCATTCAGTGTATTTCCAGCCATTGCTCTCAGGTAAGCCATTTCAACCGTACATACTTTACTCAGCTCACATTCATTAACTGTCCACGCCTCACTTCGATACATCAATGTCGGAATCAATATGCTATTGTGGACCGCCAATCTCATATTTTTTGTACATTTCCTATGTCTTGCAATTCTTCCAATCCTTCCCATTCCACTTCTTCCTCTACTAGCGCGCTTTTCCAATTCTTTCGTCAACAGGGTTATTCACAATACATTTGATCTATAGCTGATGCATGGATCATTGTTTTTTTGTATGGAATATTAACATTAGGTAGCGGTTAAGCCATGGATTTTCTGCGTGTGAATAACGCCCGTAAGAGATAGAGTTAAGAATGATAAATTAGAAGAAAAATGCAAGTTGAAAAAGGATGTGAAAGTAAAGGTACAAAAGAATGTAATGAGATGGTTTGGACGTGTGATAGGGAAATGCGGAAAAGGTGGAACAAGAAAGGTATGGATGATAAGATTCAAGGAATTGCATGTATGTATATAGTGAATGTAAAAGAAGTAAATGTATGAAAAAAATACGAATGTGAATTAATTGAATTAGCAAGGTTAAGAATAAATGGAAACATCTCTCTATAAGCTCTGGCCATGCCTAGCACAGTGGCGACAGATGTAAGGATACATAAAAAAAATGCCGCAAACTTAAAACATTTTTAGTGTCGTTTTTCATCTTAATGAAGGTTAAATTTTAATCAGTTGTTCTTTTTAAAGCTTTTAATGGCATTGTAATAATTTCTAAGATTTTGGGGCGGTGCATGCCACTCCGGGAATTCTCGGTTTTAGTTAACACGAACTGGAATATTTTGAATAAGAGCTTAATGTTAAATATGTTTGCAACTAGATTAGATATTAGTTAAAATAAGAACCCCTAATTTAACCTTACTCTATTCAAAACGAATATCAAACGCTATTTCCTTTCAGTGTCTCAAAACAAAGACCACGCAACGGAACACACACCACAGCACTGCGCAGCTAACGGCCCTGCAACTTGATCAGAACACCAACTGCCACATCACCAACACCTCCGCGGCACTATAACTAGTAGCATAGACCCCTAAATAACCGCTCTTAAATCTAGAGTCTCCCGCGCAGGGTTCCTTAAAAAAATGAACTAAAATATGATTAAACTTGAAAATTACGGGGCTTGCGAATTCATAAGTTAAGGAATAACGAAGTTGGATAAAGAAAGAAAAAAATTGAAATAAATAAAAATTTGAAGAATCACATGGTGCTTGTATGTATAATATTAAATTCAAGATATAAAAAAAATAGACCAAAAACAATAAACATTATTTTTACATTAAAATCTTTTCAACTAGTCGCACGCTTAATCATAAAGAGCAATAACTAAAAAAATAAGAATATTGGGAAATCACGTTTGAAGTTCAGACAACCAGTACAACTTGTATGGGATGAAAAAGGCGACCGATGTTTTATCTCGGTCATATTCGTCCAAATTGAACGGCTGTCGCATTCTACCTATTCTTCTCGCATTGTTCTTTATGTTTTCTTTATTGTTTTATTACAAAATCTCGATTTTCCCAATTTTTTAGTTATTGCTCTTTATGATTAAACGTGCGTAGTGTTGGTTTTGATATAATATAGCAAATATAAATTATATCATGACGTGTGTTTTGTTAATTATAATCATACATACATAGGTACATGTGTAAAATGCCCGGATTCGAGCCCGATGTCCGGTTTCGCGCACCGCACTTTTGCGGTCGGCCGGATTCACTCCGCAACATTCCCCCTTTGATGTGTCCGAAACCGTAAACATGTCCGAAATTGTTGTGCGGGATTTTGAAATATGGTCAAATTAACGGACGAGGTGCGGGATTTCAGAGTCGCGATTAAAAGCTAATATTTGCTGAAATGGAATTCCGCTCGGCGGTTTACACATCTGTTTTCAAAAAAACCAATGATCTAAATCTAAGTTGCAAAGATATGCATCATTTGAGATTCATATTGAACGCATTCCCACAAGCAGACACGCATAATTTCGCGCTCACACATGCCGCATGTGGACCTACAATATAAAAACCCAATCTCAAATGAACATAAGCCCTGCAACTCTTGCCGACCTTCCCTGAAACAGGGGGGACATTGGCATAGTGAACCATTTTTTTACAGTATGGGTGGTCAGCCTCATACCAACCTATAGGTCAAGGAATTCAATTAAATAAATATACAAAATTTTAGATTTCGTTCTTCCCATCAACCAGACTGTTGGGGGTCTTTCTTATTGTTAACATATCCAGTATCTCGAGTCTAACAAATTAACATTAACCATATACAAAAAAAAATTAAAATGTATGAAGCATACGACGGCATTCCTAGTGAGTGATTCAGTTTTCATACATTATTTCAATTTACGCGATTGAGAGTTCCTTGACTTATAGGTTGGTATGCGGCT
Organism: Agapetus fuscipes; assembly: GCA_951799405.1. Lineage (NCBI taxonomy): Eukaryota > Metazoa > Arthropoda > Insecta > Trichoptera > Glossosomatidae > Agapetus > Agapetus fuscipes. Next base: position 12,880,598 of record OX637345.1, read on the forward strand.
GTCGGCTGACCACTCATGCTTAAAAAATAGTTCACTTTGCCAATGTCACCCCTGTTACAGGGAAGGACGCCAAGAGTTGCAGGGCTTATGTTCATTTGAGATTGGGTTTTTATAATGTAGGTCCACATGCGGCATGTGTTAGCGCGAACTTGTGCGTGTCTTGTATTGTCTTGTATCCTGCCGCCATTCCTCTAGGGGTGGCCAGTACCTCCACATAAGTGCCTCCACTTGACTCTGTCCCTGCATACTTCTTTCATCTCATCTAATTTCATAACTCTTTTCATGCATGCTCTTCTCTTGTTTCCACTCTGTAAATTCCATTCATTCGCAATCTCACTTATCTGATCAATCCATTCTTTTCTAGGTCTTCCCCTTCCACGCTTACCTATTACATTCCCTTTATACACTCTTTTTGTCAGTCGGTCTTCATTCATCCTTGCGTGTCTCTCATCTAGCTCTCATCTCTCATCTAGCGTGTCTGGTTGTGAAAATGCATGTAGTGTGAATCTCCAATGTAACATATCTTTGCCACTTAGATTAGATTAGATAAACAAAAATAAATGAAAATGTATAAAGTATACGACGGCATTCCTAGTGAGTGATTTAGTTTTCATACATTATTTCGATTTACGTGATTGAGAGTAAGTAGTTTACATTCAATGTATAAAGCACAATAGCTTTTTTTCTAGTTTTTTTAATAGTTTTACTAATATTCATACATAAGATGACTTCCTCGTTGTAATAAATAAATTAAAACTTAAAATTAATTATTTTTTTCTACAGGGAAAAGTGTAAAAAAAATAAAAAAGAGAGTGTTGTTGGATGGGGGGCAGGGTTGCCACCGCGTCCGGGCTTTTTATCCTTTGACCGCAATAAAATCCCAATTAATCCCAGAAAGGCCGGGCCCGGGGTCTAATGAATGCTAATTGCTAGGGCCGCCAGAAAGTCGCAGAAAAGATATATGTAAAACGACAAGTGTGGAAAGTCAGGGCTGACAGCTAACGGGGATTTCCAGTTTTATGTATTTGTAATGTCGGAAAGGACACGCGTTCCGATCGGATGTTTTTTTTTGTCATTACTTCATTATTTTCTTCTTTTTCATTTTCGTTATATTTAATTTATCTAAGATCTGTTTATTGCGGAGCTTCCAATAGGAGTCATGGATTATTAGGAAGGACTCACCTAATTCCAGTACTGATCTGCTTCGAAGTTTTTCTTGAATTTCCTGCTGATCACGCGCACCGAGGGTGACAGTTTGCATTAGTAAAATAAGTATAGGAGTCAAGGATTATAAGAAAGGACTCACCCAATTCCAGTACTAATCTGCTTCGAGTATTTTCTTTACTTTCCTACCGATCGCACGCGCAGAGAATGACAGTCTTCGGGACAGTTTGCGTAACTAGTCAAGGCATATTATTAGACAGGACTCACCGAATTCCAGTACTGATCTGCTTCAAAGTTTTCTGAATTTCCTACCGATTACGCGCACCAAATCTAGCAGTCTTTGCGTTAGTATAATAGGGATAGGAGTCGAGGATCATTAGACAGGACTCACCGAATTCCATTACTGATCTGCTTCGTGATTTTATTTAATTTCCTACCGATCGCACGCGCAGAGAATGACAGTCTTCGGGACAGTTTGCGTTACGAGAATAAGGATAAGAATCAAGGCACATTATTAGACAGGACTCACCGAATTCCAGTACTGATCTGCTTCGAGATTTTTCTTTAATTTCCTACTGATCGCACGCACCGAGAATGACAATCTTCGGGACAGTTTGTGTTACAAGAATAAGGATAGGAGTCAAGGAATATTATTAGACAGGACTCACCGAATTCCAGTACTGATCTGCTTCAAAGTTTTTCTGAATTTCCTACCGATTACGCGCACCTAATCTAACAGTCTTTGCGTTAATATAATAGGGATAAGAGTCAATGATTATTAGACAGGACTTACCGAATTCCAGTACTGATCTGCTCCAAGTTTTTTTATTTATTTTTTCTACCGATCGCGCGCCCCGAGAATGACAATCTTTGGGACAGTTTGCGTTACGAGTCAAGGAATATTATTAGACAGGACTCACCGAATTTCAGTACTGATCTGCTTCGAGATTTTTCTTTAATTTCCTACTGATCGCACGCACCGAAAATGACAATCTTCGGGACAGTTTGTGTTACAAGAATAAGGATAGGAGTCAAGGAATATTATTAGACAGGACTCACCGAATTCCAGTTCTGATCTGCTGGGAGTTTTTTTTTTAATTTTCTACTGATTACGCGCACCAAATATAACAGACTTTGCGTTAATATAGTAGGGATAAGAGTCAATGATTATTAGACAGGACTCACCGAATTCCATTACTGATCTGCTTCAAGTTTTTTTTTAATTTCCTACCGATCGCGCACACCGAGGATGACAGTCTTTGGGACAATTTATGTCTGTCTGTTGTCACTGGCACACACTTTTACCGCCACAATTCTTTTGACGAATGGCGCCCCTGATTTGTTACACGTATATCCATGTCGCGAGTTGGCTTTGTGCGCCCATATGCCGGCATTCTTATGAATATTCATCCCGCGTAATATGAAGAGGCACGTTCCGAGAATATGATGATGGGAGCACCAGAAATAATTGCCGCCGAGTGAAATTTGGACTGATAACATTTTAAACATGATTTTTTTTTGTTCTTAATTTTTCATCTCGAGAGTATTTCAGGACACGTATGAAGGGGACATAATGTCGGTGTTATGGCCGCGGGGATCAAGTCAGGTTATTTGGAACCGGATAACGTTGGTTCGAATCCCGCGACGATAACTTCGACCCTGGTTCAACAGATGCCGTTGCATGCACACAAGCTTCTGGTTTCGCGTGAAGCAACTGGCCAGGCAAAATAGGTTAGTGGATTGCGTTCCTTTCCACAAATCTATTTAAAAAAAAACTATGTTTTTATAATATGAGTGGCAAAGATCATTTATAAGGTCGTGCAAACAAATGCTGCATGTGCACTTACAAATTAAAATACAAATTAACATAAATCCTGCAAATTTTGCCAAAATTTCGTTGAAAAAGGGGTGACATTGGCAAAGTGAATCTTATTTAACAGTATGGGTGGCCAGCCTCGTACAAAACAAAAAGTCAAAAATCACAACGTGAAAATCGTACACTCAGCCTTCAAAAAAATATTTTCAGGTTTTTTTTCTGTGTGCAAAGAGAAAAGCTGAAATTCGCCGGCGAGGAGCTGTCGAAAAGTTAGTTGAAGACGTGTTCCCCTCAAAGGAAAGTTTATACACTTTCGCTTAATTATTCAGACACCCCTCACCGACAGAGAGTGGCAAAAACTTCATGACTCTGTTACTTTGTGTAGACTTTTGTCAGACTCGATCACGGACCCCTTCGGTTCGCGAGCTTTAAAATTAATCAAATCATATAAAACGTAGCAAATGAACGTATCTAAAAAGTGCAAAAATCGAAGGGGTAGTGTGGATCAGGTTCTCGTTTATAGTAAAGGCTGATTAAACCGTGCCCGTTTTTTTTTTAATTTTGTTTCCCTGACTTTAAAATTCATATTAAATGCATGCGCATTAACAGACTTGTGTAAGTTTGCAATAACAAATACCGGATGTGTACTTACAAAACGAAATTAAAACCTCCAATGAACATTAAGCCTTGTAACTTTTGCCGACCGACATGTGCAAAGTGAACCAATTTTTTAAAGGATGGGTGGTAAACCTAATACAAACTTAAAAATAGAAGTTCCAAAGAAATATAGTACATGATTATCGATTAAATTAAGAGATTAGATATCAAGTAGATCTATAATCTAAATCTTATCTATAATCTAAGTTGCAAGGGTAAATTTAAGACATTTAAGGCTCATATACGTTTATCGATAAAAAACTAATCGATCATAAATTATAGATGATTTACGGAGTTAAGATATAATGGAGGTAAATTCATAATATAAATTTTTGGGGTTACATCTCGGCGCTTGACCTTGAGGTCTCTGGGCTCGAGTTTCGGGAAATTCGAAACTTTTCCGAAAGCACGTTTAAATATTAACCCACCATTTAAAGACCTTTGCAAAGTTTCGACTCTTAATTAACATTTTTTTGGAAATCAACACTTTTTACTTGCTTTGTTAATTTCTGACATTTCGAAAATTTGTCCAAAAAAAAGTAATGCAATCATGTACTTCGAAATACAGTACCTAAGTAAAGAATGATATTTAATTTATTTTCGTCATATTTTTGTGCTACGCCGTGACTCGAACCCACGACATTCCATTTACGTGTCGGAAGGACAGAAAGAAATGGCGGTTGATCTGTGATGTTGGCGGCTAGGGTTTTTAAATTAGATTTTTGTTGTTGTTGTTAGTTTTTGATGTCCATACATTTTATAATTTGTTGATATTAAAAATGTAATTTGTTGTGTATGTTCCTTGACTTATTAGGTTGGTATGCGGCTGACCACTCATGCTGCAGAAAATGGTTCACTTTGCCAATGTCACCCATGTTTCAAAGAAGGTCGGCAGGAGTTGCAGGGTGTATGTTCATTCGAGATTCGTGTTTTTATATTGTAGGACCACATGCGGCATGTTTAAGCGCGCGAACTTATACGTATCTGTTTTGTGAAAATGCATATAATTTGAATCTCTAATGGTACATGTATTTTGCAACTTAGATTAGAAGCGTTACCATTAGACTACGGAACGGTTCTCATTGATGATATTTAAAACATATGACAATAGTGTTATATAGGATAAAAGAAAAACATTACAAATATACAAGTTTTGTTCTTTAGAAATGTAGAAAGGAGTAAAGTAGCAAGAATCCTTTATCTTTTGCCTTTTTCATGATGTTCCTTTCCCTTTGGCGGGGCAAAAAGGCTTTTAAGGTAATTCTGGAAGGTCTGATCATGGATTTTCACGGAAAAAAAGACAAAAAGAATCAAAAAGGAAAGAAAAAAGGATGGATTAGGGTGGATACAAAAAGTGGAAGAAAAAAAGATTAACAGACGTATTGATAAAAAAATGCTATCAGAAGTTTCCTTGCTATGTCTTATTTATTCTTCTTCTTTTTCTTGATTTATTTGTGGTTGCTATTATGTGCACGGCAAAATTGACTTACTTTATTCGCAAAGTTGCAAACTTATAGACACGGCACCGTGCAAATTGATGAACCTAACCTAAACTAACCTAACTTAATATGAATAAGTTTATAACAAAAAGTAAAGCAATAGAAATAATAACAATAAATCACATTAACAAACTTACCAGCGGCTGCCGTGCGCATAAGAATAATGTTTATTTATCGGTGCTATGGCCGAGGGGACCAAGTGGGCTGATCTTTCTAGCGTATTTGGAATAGAATAACGTTGGTTCGATCTCCGCCTGGGTTATTTGAGCATAACTTTGACCCTGGTTTAACAGATGTCATTAATTAATAATTCATTAAAATAAAGAAAAATGAATTATTAATTGATGATATTAATACCTGTTTCTGGCCAGGCAGAATAGATTGGTATCTATGCTATTTAATCCATAATCAAACATACAAAGATTTAAATCATTTGAAAATCATATTAAATACATGCCCATAAACAGACACGTGTAAGTTTGCGCTTACAAATGCTGCATGTATACTTGCCAAATAAAATCCAAACCTCAAATTAACATAAACCTAGCAACCTTTGCCGAACTTCGTGGAAACAGGGGTGACATTGTCATTTTTTTAATTGTGCACAACAGGTTACCCTAACTACAGTGCACCCTCACAGATATCAACACCCCGGGAGGAACTCTATTGCTGGATTTTTAAATCTTAATAAATTACAAAAATTGACTTATTTAAGAACTTTATACTCCGAGCCACAGGGTGTTTGCGCTACGACATCAGTACGGCTTTTCGGTGCATGAAATAAATCATGTCCTCGCTCTTAGATGTAGTCGTCAGGCACATACAATCTGTAGCCCTCCAACAGGGTAGGACTGTCAATTAAGCCGTTGAAGAATCAGTGAATCAGCGCTTATTCAGTTTTACGTTTAAGGTATCGATATGTGAATATTAAAAGTTCATATATCTTTGCAATTTAGATTATTGATTGGCGTATTGGTTGACTTGTAGGTTGGTATGAGGCTGACCACCCATACTGTAAAAAATGGTTCACTTTGCCAATGTCACCCCTGTTTCAGAGAATGTCGGCAAGAGTTGCAGGGCTTATGTTCATTTGAGGTTTGGATTTTATTTGTAAGTACACACTCAGCATTTGTAAGCGCAAACTACACGTGTTTGTTTGTGGGCATACATCTGAGAGCTTTAAATAAATATATCCTTGCAACTTAGATTATAGATATTAGATAGATTATAGACTATAGTATAATAAACAAATATAACCCATAAACGGTTAGTATATTAGTGAATATTGAACATATATATTACAAAAGGATTGTATGCCGTTTTTATGCTAAATTTTAAGGGTCTACCCGAACATCATGCGCGAGCTTTACACAAAATATATATTTATATCCCGAGTATATCCCACGAGCTAAATATAGCTCAATGCTCAATGCATATAAAAGCCAATTCTGCTCAACGAATATGCCGAGAGTATTATTAGAATAAAACACATTTACAACTAAGTATTCTTATTTGTTTTCCGTTATTTAGATCTGTCATTCTGTAAATGTTGCAAGAAAAGATGAATGAATGGAATATCCAGAGTCATAATAAAAGAAGAGCTTGTATAAAGAAGGTTATGACTCTGGAGGAAATGAAAGAAGTATGCAAGGATAGAAAAAAATGGCGGTTGATCTGTGATGTTGGCGGCTAGGGTTTGTTAAAGTGAAATTGGTTTTATGATTTAGTTTTTTATGTCCATGTATATATTGTTATTTTTATTCTTTGATTTAAAAAAATGTAATTTGTCATGTATGTTCCTTGACTTATAGGTTGTTATGCGGCTGACCACCCATAATATAAAAATTGGTTCACTTTGCCAATGTCACCCCTGTTTCAGGGAAGGACGGCAAGAGTTGCAAGGCTTATGTTCATTTGAGATTGGGTTTTTATATTGTAGGTCCACATGCGGCATGTGTTAGCGCGAAATTATACATATCTGCTTGTGGGAATGCATTTAGTATAAATCTTAAATGATATATATCTTTGCAGCTTAGATTAGATTAGATTAGATTAAAGATGGATGTCGTGGTAGAGGATGACCGAGAAAAGGTATGGATGGAGCAAATTTCCGAAATTGCGAATGAATGGAATATCCAGAGTCATAATAAAAATAGAGCCTGTATGAAGTAGGTTATGACTCTGAAGGAAATGAAAGAAGTGTGTAAGGACAGAAAGAAAATTCGGTTGATCTGTGTGTTTCTGTGATCTGGTTTTTTAAAAATTAGAATTGGTTTTCTGTTAGTATGTTAAAAAAAATTGATATTAAAAATGTAATTTGTTGTGTATGTTGTATATATAACCACTTTGCCAATGTCACCCCTGTTTCAGGGAAGGTCGGCACGAGTTGCAGGGTGTATTTTCATTTTGAGATTCGGGATTTTATATTGTAGGACCACATGCGGCATGTTTAAGCGCGAACCTCTACATGTCTGTTTGTGAAAATGCATTTAATGTGAATCTCTAATGTTACATATATTTTGCAACTTAGATTAGATTAGATTCATATAAAAACTTCATATTGGCTTCATATAGGGAGGGGGGTGCAGCTATCTTTTCACCTTTCAGACATTGACAAATCTGAGTAATTAGTTTAACAAAAACACAATATCCCTATTTAGAGCTTTAGCATATAGTTTTATTTATCTATTATGTTTTATTTATCTATTATGTTATGAATCCTTGACATATATTATGTTGATATGAAGCTGACCACTCATACTGTAAAAAATGGTTCACTTTGCCAATGTCACCCCTGTTTCAGGAAAAATCGGTGAAAGTTGCAGGGTTCATTTGAGGGTTGGGTTTTAATTTGTAAGTATATATGGAGCATATTTTGTAAGCGCGAACTTACACGTGTCACTTACAAAAAAAATAAGTGCTACTAAAAACCTAAAATTGAGATAAGAATATATCAAGTAAAACTTAAAAAAGAATTGGACTTAAAATATTCCAGTTGGAATATGAATTAGAATTAAAACTACACAAAAACTGTTAAATAAAAGCACTAAACCCCCATTTAGAACTGTATAATCTTATATATCTTATATAAGTTGCAAATATGTTAGATTGGAGATTCACATTACATGCATTTCCACAACCAGACATGTACAAGTTCGCGCTTGCACATGCCTCATGTGAACCTACAACATAAAAACCAAATCTCAAATGGACATAAACCCTGCAACTCTTGCCGTTCTTCCCTGGAACAGGGGTTACATTGGAAAAGTGATAATATAAACGAAAATTCTTTTGATGATTGTCAAAGCATAGAATGAAAGTGTAACTAAAATAATAATTGGCAATCATTCGATTTGAAAAATTAAATGAAAAAAAAACTAATAACGTTTTCAATTTATTGAATATTTTTCAGAATTTCATCAAATACTGCCGCGGGGCTTTAAATCCTGGATCCGTATGTGACGTTAGTATAATAATATGTAGTTTCATGACGCCACTCAACGTATATACGTAAGACATCATATACGTATAGCGAAACGTACGTTATACGAGACCGTGCTGAGCTGTGCAACTGTAGGGATGGAAAAACTTCTGAAAAAATATTAAACCTTATCTAATCTATCTATTTTTTTAAAATTAATTCGACCGATCGATAGCTCAATAGAAGAATGCTTGTATCTTATGCTAAGAGTTCGAGATTTCCACCGAGGGTGTTCCTTGACTTAAAGATTGGTATGAGGCTGACCACCCATACTGTGAAAAGATGGTTCACTTTGCCAATGTCACCCCTGTTTCAGGGAAGGTCGGCAAGAGTTGCAGAGCTTATGTTCATTTGAGATTCGGGTTTTTATATTTGTCGAAAATGTGGTCATGCTGGTGGTCCATGGAGATTATAATGAGGTCCGTGAGGATCTTGTAGAAGTTATTGATAGGTCAGGTTATTTGTTTTGCTGGTTCTTGAAGGTAGGTTGTTAAATAAAATTTAGATTGTTAAATTTTATTGGAGATTTATTTGGATTTTAAGATACAAATTTAGAAAAGAAATTTGTGTTGTTTCACTTTGAATTACAAGTAGGAAGTAAGAAAAAAGTGCATGAAACTTAATAAAGACAAAATTACAGTAATACCAACTCTTAGGAATATAAATTGTTGGTTGCTACCTACCACTTAAATGCTAACAAAAAAGGTTATCTGAAATGCATATAGATGGCAATGCCTTTATTTTTTCCATGTCAAAATATTTGACATACTGGGGGACTCCCAAAGAGATTGATTCGTTATCATAACTGAATCAATCGATCGAATGACTTTATTTATTGAAAATATTACAATTGATAGTCAAGTAGAAAGTGGACTGTAGTGGATTGATTGTCACAAATGTGACATATGAATTTAAGTTTATATAATACTTCCCTTAAAATGTATAAAAACAATAGAGAAGTTGTTACATATTAAATCAATAGAGTGGTACTTGTACAAATGATGTTACTGAACTAAGTCAATAAATAGTTGAACTGTTAAACAAGTAGTTTGATTTCTCAAATTTACATTGATGTGAGACATTAATTTATTTAGACATTGACTTGTGTAAGTACAATGCTGATTGAAAACAGTATGTTATTACAAATTGTATTAACATTGAATGAACTTGAATGTTATAACTTCGGAATAATAATATTATTTATAACATTAATTCTTTTAAGTAAACATAGTAATTACTTACATGTAAATTACATTAATGTTGTGACATTTATTAGAAATGTTGGTGGTGTATATAACCATATTATGTTACACACTAGTATGTTAGCTTGAATTCTTTAGTAGACATAGTATATCAGATACATATGAAATGACATTTATTAGAAAATGTTGTAAAGTCTTAACTAATTGATGTGTAAAACATATTAATTAGACACATATTATGTTCAAGTTGAGTGATGCATTTCAACTAAAAGAACATGTGGATATAGGAGAAGGTGGGTTCAGTTAATACAGAAATATTACAGTGGATGTGGACTAGGTAAAGGATATATTTTCTGGATTGATCAATTAACAAATCCAGACTCAGTTTTGATTGATACCACTCGAGTGAGACCGTCGGTTCCATTGTGCAATTGAACTACCCTTCCTAAATTCCATTTTAAGGGAGGAATTGAATTTTCCTTAAGAATAACTAAATCACCTTCCTTAAAGGTTGACATATCTAAGCGGTTCCATGTACTGCTAGATTGAAGAGAATTCAAAAATCATTTGACAAGAGTTTCCAAAAACCTTGTAACATTTGTGTTAATATTTTTTTAACGATTGAGAGCATTAATAGAAATTGTATCCAGATTGGATTGGGGAAAAGAGAGCAATGGTGTCCCTATTAAACAATGACCAGGTGAAAGTGGGAAATAATCCGCTGGGTCATTATATGATGGTGATAAAGGTCGCAAGTAGAAAATGATTATATTTGAGTCAAAAATGGTGTTCATCTCTACATGGTTGAGAATGTGACTCCATTGATTTTAAAAAGCTATGTTTTGGTGCTTTTGACTGCATTTTTCCAGAATCCTCCTTGGTGAGGATTTCTGGGTGGTCTAAAATGCCACATTATTCCTTTGGCAGCTGCCCAATCATGCAATGATTTTTTTTGCAGCTTGAGCTGTTCCTGAAATAATTTTATTTCAGGTTTGGCACTGGCAAAATAAATGCCATTGTCATAGTAAATGTGTAAGCATTTATTTCTATGAACAATAAATCTTTTTAAGCAATTTAGACATGACTTGGTGGTGAGGTTTGACACCAATTCCAAGTGTATTGCTTCTGGGGAAAAACAAATGAATACAGTTATATATAGCTGTCATAGCTGGTTTTCCTCCTGGGGTTTCTGTATCTTGACAAAAGCGGCCCAGCGCAGCCAATTCCAACGACGCTAATTGGTCGTAGTAGATTGACTCTAGTTGATGTCAGTTGGTCCATCAACTTGGTAGCAGATTTTTGGTTGTATCTGAAACATACAGGAAATTAATTGATTATTTGCTTTACTAGAACTCGCGCGGAAGGTCCATGTATCTTTGTTTTGAAACATAGCAGATATGCAGTGACTCTAATACAGTTTGGACAATGTGGAAAAACTGTGAAGAATGGACCTATCAGTGAGTGACTCAGTTGCAAGAAATATTCTTTCAACTGTTCTCGTCACTGGCAGATTAGCCATTTGTGTTGGCAATGAGGTTTGGTTGTAAGTATCTGAAACATACAGGAAATTAATTGATTATTTGCTTTACTAGAACTCGCGCGGAAGGTCCATGTATCTTTGTTTTGAACCATAGCAGATATGCAGTGACTCTAATACAGTTTGGACAATGTGGAAAAACTGTGAAGAATGGACCTATCAGTGAGTGACTCAGTTGCAAGAAATATTCTTTTAACTGTTCTCGTCACTGGCAGATTAGCCATTTGTGTTGGCAATGAGGTTGGCCAATTGGAGATTGTTTGCGGCAACCACTCTTCAACTACGCGATCTTGTGTCGCGCCGAGTCAATCAATCCAACGACGCTAACTGATCGTAGTGGATTGACTCTAGTTGATTGTTTGCGGCAACCACTCTTCAGCTACGCGATCTTGTGTCGCGCCTTGAGTCAATCAGCATCCTGAAGATGATTCGGGATATCCTGGCGTGTGGGATATCCTGATTGTGACGGGTGCCTGGCTTCAGCTACGCGATCTTGTGTCGCGCCGAGTCATTCAACATCCTGATTAATGATTCGGGATATCCAAGCGTGCGGGATATCCTACGATGATGGGTGCTGTGGCTTCAGATACGCGATCTTGTGTCGCGCCTTGAGTCAATCAGCATCCTGATGATGATTCGGGATATCCTGGCGTGTGGGATATCCTGATGGTGACGGGTGCCTGGCTTCAGCTACGCGATCTTGTGTCGCGCCGAGTCATTCAACATCCTGATTAATGATTCGGGATATCCAAGCGTGCGGGATATCCTACGATGATGGGTGCTGTGCTTCAGATACGCGATCTTGTGTCGCGCCTTGAGTCAATCAGCATCCTGATGATGATTCGGGATATCCTGGCGTGTGGGATATCCTGATGGTGACGGGTGCCTGGCTTCAGCTACGCGATCTTGTGTCGCGCCGAGTCATTCAACATCCTGATTAATGATTCGGGATATCCAAGCGTGCGGGATATCCTACGATGATGGTTGCTGTGGCTTCAGATACGCGATCTTGTGTCGCGCCTTGAGTCAATCAGCATCCTGATGATGATTCGGAATATCCTGGCGTGTGGGATATCCTGATGGTGACGGGTGCCTGGCTTCAGCTACGCGATCTTGTGTCGCGCCGAGTCATTCAACATCCTGATTAATGATTCGGGATATCCAAGCGTGCGGGATATCCTACGATGATGGGTGCTGTGCTTCAGATACGCGATCTTGTGTCGCGCCTTGAGTCAATCAGCATCCTGATGATGATTCGGGATATCCTGGCGTGTGGGATATCCTGATGGTTGGGTGCTGCCTCAGTTACACGAACTTGTGCCGTGCTTTGATTTGGTCAGCATCCTGTTTTTACGTACTTTGTAAAATACGGCTTCCTCCGTGCTTGTGAAACGTGGATTTACGCATCCATCTGGTCCATGGTGGGCTTATGCGATGTCTGATGCGCTCCTGGTCACGTGTACTCACGCAGATGTCCGGTGATGAAGGACCATGTCGAAAATATGGTCCTGGTGGATGCGTAAATGGAGATTATAATGAGGTCCGTGAGGATCTTGTAGAAGTTATTGATAGGTCAGGTTATTTGTTTAGCTGGTTCTTGAAGGTAGGTTGTTAAATAAAATTTAGATTGTTAAATTTTATTGGAGATTTATTTGGATTTTAAGATACAAATTTAGAAAAGAAATTTGTGTTGTTTCACTTTGAATTACAAGTAGGAAGTAAGAAAAAAGTGCATGAAACTTAATAAAGACAACGCAACTAAAAAAAACGCAACTAAGCTACACATATAGTGTAACTTCTTGCCGCGTTATCCCCGAAGGGGTCGCATGTGGCGAGTTGAACCTATTTATTTTTACAGGTAAGGGGGCCGGCCTTACGCCAACCACTTCAGTTGAAGTGGAGGTTTCCCAGCTCCCGAGAGTGCTGGTACTCATTTCTTGTGAAGGCTGAGTAAACCTTGCCGGTATTTTATTTTGGGGTTTGAAATAAACACCGAAACGGGAAATCATTTCTGACACCCTCGGTGGGATTCGAACCCGAGCTTTCGGCATGAAATGCAAGCACTCTACCACCTGAGCTATCGACCGGACTAAAGACAAAATTACAGTAATACCAACTCTTAGGAATATAAATTGTTGGTTGTTACCTACCACTTAAATGCTAACAAAAAAGGTTATCTGAAATGCATATAGATGGCAATGCCTTTATTTTTTCCATGTCAAAATATTTGACAATATTGTAGGTCCACATGCGGCCTTATACGTGTCTGTTTGAGAAAATGCATATAATGTAAATCTTTAATGTTACATATATTTGCAACTTAGATTAGATTAGATTAGATCTAATTTATCTTTTTTTTTAAATAATTTCGCCCGATCGATAGCTCAATAGAAGAACGCTTACATCTATGCTGAGAGCTCGGGCTCGATTCCCAGCGAGGGTCTCAGAAATTATTTACTGTTTAGGTGTTCATTTCAAACCCAAAATTAAAATACTGGCACGGTTTATTCAGCCTTCACAAGAAATGAGTACAATCTCCCTCGGGAGTTGGGAAATCCTCAGTTCAACTGTAGGGTTTGGCGTAAGGCCGTAATAATAACTCTTACCTGTAATAATAAATAGGTGCGACTTCGTGGAGAACGCGGCAAGAAGTTACATTATATGTGAAGCTTAGTTAGGTTGCGTTTTGCGGGTACCCTATAAATATTGATAGGCGCCGAGAGCTCGGGTTCGAATCCCGCCGAGGGCGTCAGAAATAATTTCCCGTTTCGGTGTTTATTTCAAACCCGAAATTAAAATACCGGCACGATTTCTTCAGCCTTCACAATAAATGAAAATCAGCTCCCGAGACCCCATTTAGCTGAAATAGTTGGCGTTATGTTATTTGTTTTCCTCGGCCTTTTAAAATCCACTCCTAAACCAAGGACTCCTCTGATTTTCTCCATGCCTTTCAATCTGCTGATGTGTTAAGCTTTTCTTTTAATTGAAACATTTGGATGTTTAGTTGAAGGAAGTTGCTAACTAGTAAGTCATCACGTTTGCCAGAAGGGTTGTTGACTTTGTGTTGCAGGTGCACGTCAGAAAAATCATGATCGAAGAAGTACATACTAAAATAATACTAGATATTTAATATCAGATACTTTGAATAATTATTTTTAATGTTGCATTAATAATTTGTCCCATCACTAGATAGAAAGCGCACTACGATACAATATAAAATCGGCTGTACCTACACTACAACCCCATGTGCTCGTATGTAACGACTCCATATTCATTTGCTTTCATATTCGTTGGAATTTTTGTAGATAACCAACATGGGTCACATCAAATCAGTCATTCAGACTTCTAATACGCAAAAAAAAACGCAATTAAGCTACACAAATAGAGTAGCTTCTTACCGCGAAAGTTTGCATGTGGTGAATACAACCTTTATATTTTTACAGGTAAGGGACCGGCATTACGCCAAATACTCACTCAGGGGCGTGCACCTCATACAGGCACATGCGGTTAATAGGTAGGCAATCTAAATCTAAATCTAAGCTGCAAAGATATGTATCATTTGAGGTTCATATTAAATGCATTCCCACAAGCAGACATGCATAATTTCACGCTTACACATGCCGCATGTGGACCTACAATATACAAAACCCAATCTCAAATGAACATAAGCCCTGCAACTCTTGCCGACTTTCCCTGAAGCAGGGGTGACATTGGCAAAAAGAACCATTTTTTACAGTATGGGTGGCAATAATTGTAAAATAACAATTAAGCTTTATATTCATATTTATAATTAAAAATTTAAGTTCGATTGGAGCCATCATTAGCACTTCAGTCAATTTCAAATGAGATTTTTTTAAAGAATCAGAGGTTACTTCACATGAGCAATGTTTGTATGTGTACTGAACCAATGTGTCTTACAAAAACTGGAAATAGATTGATTTTATTTTTTAAATATTTAAAACAACTCTCACATTATCGTGTTTTACATTTTTTTCTTATCTCAGATTGTGTAGAAAGTGATTTTTAAGACAATTTCATTTAAAGGACACCTTTGAATCAAATGACATATCAGCCAAACAAGCACTGAAGGGTGGTTGTATCTAAGCTATCGAGCTATACAGTACGATAGCCTCTCTGTGTACGCACAGAATGTGAACTGTATCCTAAAATAAATTGTGCAAAATACATAACCGCAATTTTATTGGGTTTTTATTTTGTATGTCCACATGCGGCATGTGTGAGCGCGAAATTATTAGTGTCTGCTCGTGGGAATGCATTTAATATGAATCTCAAATGATACATATCCTTGCAGCTTAGATTTAGATTTAGAATATATTAAATTGAACCCGGTAAAAACATAACAATACGTTTAAAACTAGTAATTTAAATTTTTTTAGTGTTGATCTATAAACACAGTGAAAGTCCATTTTTAATTATTTAAAAATTCAAATAATTAAAACATTGTTTTTATTCACTTATTTTAAATAGGTGAATTAAAACTATGTTTTACCCATTTGAATTTTTACAGACCGGTCCGTAGCTCAGTGGTAACACTGCGGAATCTGAATGGGAAGGTTGTGGGTTCGATTCCCGGCGGAGCACAAAAAATATACCATTTATATTTTCAAATTTGCTCTTCGCTGGGTTGAAAAATTCATAAAACCTTTACTAATGACCGGTCACTAAAAGTCCATCCAGCCTAACAGCAACTGGGTCTTGCTTGAGAATTGGCGCTTTATAGCGACGACGATCAAGCTCGTAAAAAGGTCGATAGCTCAATTGGTAGAATGCTTGCATTCCATGCCGAGAGCAAGAGTTCGATCTCAAAGGTTTACTCAGCCTTCACAAGAAATGAGAACCAGCCCCCCCGGGAGCTGAGAAACCCCCGCTTCAACTGAAAGTGATTGGTGTGAGGCCGGCCCCCTTACCTGTAAAAATAAATAGGTCCCGAAGCGCCACATGCGATCCCTTCGGGGATAACGCAGGCAAGAAGTTACACTATTTGTGTAGCTTAGTTGCGAGTTGCGAAAACATAATCAGTCATTTTCAATTTAAATTCATCTCGATGTAAATCTATTCGATATCCTTTGAGCTCTGCTCGTTTGCTAAAGCGCAGTGGTTGTACTGAGGTACAAGTGTATATATAAAACATAAAGCCTGCTCCACACTGAGTTGACCTCGTTTCTCAGTTTAGGTATGTGGCCGCAGTATCCAAAATGGCGGCCCTTTAAAAATTCACACAGCTTATTTTAGCCATGATGCTGAAACCAAAAGATCTACATGCCCAGACCTTGCACACTATACTTCACGGTTCGTTAAATCTTTGACTTTCATGATATAGCTCGCCACGCTTGACAGTGGCTCGCAACGCAACGCAACTAAGCTACACATATTGTGTAACTTCTTGGCTACGTTATCTCCAAAGGGTTTACATGTATTTATTTTTACGGTAAAGGGCGCCGGCCTCACACCAACCACTTTCAGTTAAAGTGGGTGTTTCTTAGCTCCCGGGTGGGTTGGTTCTCATTTTTTGTGAAGGCTGAGTACAACTTGCTGGTATTTATTTTGGGTTTGAAATAGACACCGAAACGGTAAATCATTTCTGACACCCTCGTTGGGGATCGAATCCTTGCTCTCGGCATGGAATGCAAGCATTCTACCAACTGAGCTATCGACCGGACTTTTGACGAGCTTGGTCATTGCTACAAAGCGCCAATTCTCAGGCAAGACCCAGTTGCTGTAAGGCTGGACGGACCTTTTGATGACCGGTCTTTGGTAAAGGTGAATGAATTTTTCAACCCAGCGAAGAGCAAATTTGAAAACATAAATGGTATAATTTTTGTGCTCCGACGGGGTACGAATTTTATATGTTAATATATCATTGCAACTTAGATTATTGTACAATTTTTTTTTTTAATAGATTTGTGAAGAGAAATGCAATTCACAAACCTTTTCAACCTGGCCAGAAACTGGGTTTAATATCATCAATTAATAATGCATTATTGTTTCTTTTCATTATTTAATAATTACACAACGACATCTGTTGAACCAGGATCAAAACTATGGTCCAATGACTCAAACGCGGATCGAACCAGCGAAATTCTATTCCAAATACGCTAGAAAGATCAGCCACTTGACTCCCTCAGCTATAACACCGATAAATTTTAGAAAGATAGATGAGCGAACGTCATTATCGATTAAGAACATTAAAAGCTGTTACGGGTCATGCAGAAATAACTTTGTAAATTGCATTCCTTTTCAAGAAATTATAAAAAAAAACAAGACAAAAACTTAAAAAGATACTTTATAAATTGAATAGATTATACTTTGTATTTTCGCGCGCACTCATTGTGCAAGTGTATCCCTTCAGGCACTCGAACCCTTCGTAGACCTCTACAGAAATGTGAAGAGGAGGTCCGGGAGGGAGCAGGGAATGGGGCGGGACGAGGGGTTCTTTTCAAAGCAATTTGTTAGTCATTGATCACGACTGGGGTCCTTAAAAAATGATGCTTTGGATAGGGTGAAAACCTCACTTTGCAAATTTTATTTCGGTTTGCAAACGTTTTAGTGTACGAATGTTTAGTTGAGATATTTGAAAAATTCTAATTAATTGGTCGGGTTTTGCTCGTGGACTGTATTTTCGATTTGGACTTTAATTTTGAGGTGATGTGGGGTGTGGAGATGACTTGAAAGATGTAGTTAGTTAAACAATTTAATGGTCCTTTATTCCATAAAGATTACAAGGGGTTTTTACAAAGGATTACGTGATTAAATTAGGTGAACAGGTTAAGACAAGTTACCAGTGCGACGCTCGAAGAGAAAAGAGACGGATGTTGGGTTTTACACGCCTGAGGCGTCTGTCAGAAATGCAATACCAACCCAACAAAATGTACCAAAGACAAAAAGATTATTATTCTTGGTAGGTATATTGTTTTAATTAATTTGGTCATATTAAATTTGGACCATACTGGCGGGCCTCAGATTGGCAAATACCGTGTTATAACGGTGAATATTTGGCAATATTACTAGAGAGGTCATCTCCACAATGATGTATAATAGCTCGTTTACATAATGTTACATCGTGGACTGTATTTTTGAGGTTGTCATAATATACTGGTTAACAGTGATTGACTCTAATTTATAATTCTTTTTTGTTTTTCAATAACTGGTACTTGTCTGTAGAAATCAACACTTAGATCTAAGAATCATTGATTATACAAAACAATGGTAGGTGCATACAAACTTAAATAGAATTCTGACTTTGAAAATAATTTATTTGACTTATACACCTTGAAGAAGTTGAAAGTTAAGTATTAATCTTACTTGTTGTATGTATGGTAGTCAATTGTGTTAGCAACAGATGATACTTCAATTAAGTTGATATGGTAAGTTACCCTTGTAGGTAAGCATTTACATACAAATTTACATGGATTCAATAAAGTGTACTTATAATTACTCAGCCTTTTAATTAATTAAGTACATAATTTAATGTGATCAGTTCTTGCATAGTAACATAAAACATAAAGTGAAGTTACAGATAACATAAGACAAATAATTATCGGTAAGTACATAATCATTTATCCTGCTAGGAATTACCAAATAGGTAATTTACTTAATTTTTGAATTGGTCTCTTTTTAATACCAGAGTCAGTTTTTATGGATACTACTCTCAGAATACCATCCGTACCAGGATGTAATTCTGTTACTCTTCCCAATCTCCATCTCAAGGGCGGTTGATTATCCTCCCTAAGCACAACTAAATCATTAATTTGTAGTGTAGATGTCGTTAACTGAGTCCATTTCTTGCGAGGTTGCAAAGAATTGAGATATTCATTAGTCCAACGCTTCCAGAAGGTCTGGAATAGTCGACTTAACAGTTGATACCGATTAACTGCATGGATTGGAATATGATTCAGATCTGGTTCGGGAAGAGCGACCAGTGGTCCTCCGATAAGGAAATGACCCGGAGTCAATGGTAACAAGTCATTAGGATCGTCTGATAAGGGTGTCAACGGCCTTGAATTCAGACAAGCTTCGACTTGGATTAATAAAGTAGAACATTCTTCAAAAGTGAGGGTATGATTGCCCACTAACTTTTTAATTAAATGCTTTGCGCTTTTTACAGTAGTTTCCCATAGACCACCGTGATGGGGTCCATCTAAAAGTTTGACTGGCAATCCAGGCAAGTGTTATGCTAGAATCTGTCCACAATGTGGAACTTGTTATAACCAGGTTACTGGTCTCACTAACGCGTTTAAATAATTTAGATAATAATAAAGCTGCGTTCAATTCTAACCGGGGTAAGGAGATTTGTTGCAAAGGTGCTACCTTTGACTTGGCACAAAAAAGTTGAGAGTTAACTTCGGAAGTCAACTCGTTGCGAGTAACTAAATAGATACATGCTCCGAATGCTCGTATAGAGGCATCCGCAAAGCCGTGTAGTTCTACGGAGGATTTATGATCTGTTCCACATACATGCCGTGCTACATGTATGGAGGCTGCTAGGTTGAACTGATGCACAAAATTACACCATTCAGTTTTTGTTGGAGTAGATAACTCATCATCCCATTTACTGCTTTCTTGCCACAACCGTTGCATAAAGAGTTTGGAAATTATAGTAATGGGAGAGAGCAACCCTAAAGGATCAAACGTTCTGGCTATCGCAGATAAAATTGATCGCTTGGTTAAATTTGCTTCGTTACATTCAATGTGTAAATTGAATATCAACGTGTCAGTACTAGGTTGCCACGTTAATCCTAAAGTTTTATAAGTGTCATGGTTTGCAAAATTTACAGATGAAACACTTTCTTGCAATTGTAGGGCACTATTGGTTGTCCACTTTCTTAATGACATACTTGCACTATTAAATATTTCAGTAATTTGGGTTTTAATCAAATTGAGCTGATTAATATCGTCGTGTCCAGTTATCAAGTCGTCCATGTACATGTCTGACTCGATAACTTGACAAGCTTCAGGGTACTTGTCCCTATTTGTTTGAGCGAGTTGCATGATGCATCTCGTAGCTAGGAAGGGGGCTGAAGCGGTTCCGTATGTAACCGTGTTTAACTGATACTGGCAAGGCAAGTGAGTCACACTGTCTCTCCATAGGATTCTTTGAAGAGGTCTGTCCTGTGGCTGAATATCTATTTGTCGATACATTTTCTCCACGTCAGCTGTCATCACCCACCTGGGCGTTCTGAAACGTAACAAAATGTCAAATAGATCTTGTTGCACAGTAGGTCCTATCATTAAAATGTCATTCAACGAAAGCCCAGAGGTAGTTCTGGCGCTCCCATTGAATACTACTCTCAGTTTTGTAGTCGTGGAATGTTCTTTTATTACCGCGTGATGCGGAAAATAATAAGCAATTTGAGTGTTATGTGGGGGCACAAGACTCATGTGTCCTAAAGCTAAATATTCGGATAAAAAGTCATCATACCGCGCCTTGAGCTGAGGATTGCGGTTGAGTTTGGATTCTAGCGAGATCAGACATTTTGATGCTCGCGCTAATGAATCGCCTAATACCCCAGGGTCCGACTTCAGACCTATGCGTGTCTGGAATCTCCCCTGCGGTGATCGGGTTGTGGTTTGGACGAATAGATCTTCCATAGCCTTTTCTTCTAAAGATTGATGTTTAGTATTCTCGATGGTTTCACACTTCCAAAAAGCTTCTACCAGTCCGTGAAGACCGGTTGACGCTCCTCTGCTGGACCCAGACGTCCTTCGGGATCCTCCAGACGCCGCAGTCAGCATCGATGATACGAAGGTAGCTTGCATTGGTGCCAAACCGGTCGCCAACCATCCCAAGTGTGAGGGATAGAACCGGAGCCCTCCCCTTGACAGCGACGTCCGGCTGCAGCGCAGGATTCTCCAAAAGACGTCTGCGCCGAGCAGCATGGAGACTGCGCCAGCCTTGGCAAACTGTGGGTCTGCCAGGTCGCGCAGTGGTACGGGCGCCTCACACCTGAAACTGGTTTGGGGAAGATTTGTAGTTATGGTTTCTACAACAAGGAATGAACATTCAGTTTTAAAACCAGATAATCGAGAAGCTATTGTAGCCGTAACGGCTTCAGATGAATAACTTGTTTGTTGTTGAATACCTTCAATAGGCATTTTTAACGTAGATTTAGGAAGCTTCAATGAGTCAGCTAGTTCCCTTGTTAGGAAGTTTGCCTGCGACCCATTATCTAAAACGGCTCGTACAGCTCTTGACGACCCGTCTGAGTCGTACAAGTGTACGCTTACAGTTGTTAACATAGCTTGAACATTATTGGAATTACTAAATGCTGCCAAGGCAATCTTATGGTCTATAGTATGTAACAATGTATGGTGATTGCTTTGACATTTTTTGCATTTGCTTGAGCTACGGCATTTGTATGCTTGGTGCCCAATGCGAAGACAATTGAAGCATAATCTATTACTTTTTGCGGAATCCCGCCTTTGCGAAACATTTAACTGTATGAATTGACTGCATGTGTGAATGTAATGTGGTCCTTTACAGATCGGACACTTGACACCTTCTATTGTAAGCAACGCTTTCTTGGTTGCAGGTCTGCTATTCGTTGGCTCGAGAGTGTATTGATTATACATTTCTAAATGAGATGCCTTTTTTTTTAGAAATGCCAAAAAATCAATAACCGATTTGTAGTCCTTGTGGGACTTCCAATCGCTAATGCTTGGTGGGTCTAATTGCTTCAGAAACTGGTAGATGAGTAATTCATCCCAGTTCGAAGTGTCAACCCCCAAGCTGTTCAGTGCATTTAAATTACTACTAATAGTGTTGGTGAAATTGTGAATCTCATTGAATCTTCTCACATTAAATTTAATACTGTGTATGTTATCTAGATGCGTTTTTATTAAGATCTCCTTGTTGTTGTATCTGGCTTCCAAAATACTATATGCCAGGGGGTAGTTTTTCCCTGATACTTCTAATTGCTCTAAGATTGACTGTACTTGAGGAGATAACGAATTTTTCAGATACATGAATTTCTCTATATTTGAAATGTTTGCATTATTGTCTATTAAGGCCAAAAATAAATCTCTAAATGTTACCCAGTTGTCATATTTTCCATCAAAGATCGGAATTGACAATTTAGGTAAGTTCATGGGGTTACAGAATTCATTATTAACTATATGATTAATTTTTAGGCTATTGGCCTCAGATTGCTCTAAGAACCCTTCATACTTTGCTATTAAATTCACCAGGACCTCTTCCTGGTGTAGCATTGTTCTATGTAGGTCCTCATCATTGGCCAAAGCATCTACATTATGGTTATACAATTCATTAAATTTTGTTATTATTTCTCTGATTTGACATAGTTTTGATTTTACTAGTGAGATTTCTAAATTTTCCTTTAAAATATATTGTTCATAGGTAGCTAATCTAGCTGACAATGTCCTCGTCCAATTTGACAGTCTAGTCGTCATTTTGAAACACAATATACACTAATCACAAATAAATAGATAAATAACACTGGCCTGCCTGTGTGAAGGAATCCTCGGTGATCCCGTGACTCGTACTGGGTCTGGCAGCTCGTGCGGCCCGTGCGTGTGATGATCTCAGCTTTGGTCAGCTGATATGGGGGCGCTTGCCTGCACCAAGCAGCGCTCCGCTGGTCAGAAGGAGACGCTCCTCCTGCTCGTGGATGATGATGGATGACTCTCGCACTAGGCCATGCGGCCCTTGCGCAGTCGATGTGGGGCTCAGCTGATGGCAATCAGCTGATGTGGGGGCGCCTGCTTGCACAAAGCAGCGCTCCGCATTCGTCAGAAGGAGAAGCTCCCTCTGCCCGGCCCGATGATGAAGGATGACTCTCGCACTAGGCCATGCGGCCCTTGCGCAGTCGATGTGGGGCTCAGCTGATGGCAATCAGCTGATGTGGGGGCGCCTGCTTGCACAAAGCAGCGCTCCGCATTCGTCAGAAGGAGAAGCTCCCTCTGCCCGGCCCGATGATGAAGGATGACTCTCGCACTAGGCCATGCGGCCCTTGCGCAGTCGATGTGGGGCTCAGTTTGCTTCACAAACTGATGTGGGGGCGCTTGTTTGTACAAAGCAGCGCTCCGCATTCGTCAGAAGGAGAAGCTCCCTCTGCCCGGCCCGATGATGAAGGATGACTCTCGCACTAGGCCATGCGGCCCTTGCGCAGTCGATGTGGGGCTCAGTTTGCTTCACAAACTGATGTGGGGGCGCTTGCTTGTACAAAGCAGCGCTCCGCATTCGTCAGAAGGAGTGGTTCCCTCTGCCCGGCCCGCTGATGAATGTGCGCCCGCTGTATGGGGCCACGTGCTCTCCTCTCCGTCGCGCTGCGTAAAAGTCTGCTTTTTGTGAGCACAAAAGGGTCCTCGGTGGACGCAGATGACTCCAGATGCTAGTTCACTGAATAATCCGCTGGTATGGAGCAACAAGGTCGCTCATCCTGCTCGAAGTGACCAAAAATGGTCGGGTTTTGCTCGTGGACTGTATTTTCGATTTGGACTTTAATTTTGAGGTGATGTGGGGTGTGGAGATGACTTGAAAGATGTAGTTAGTTAAACAATTTAATGGTCCTTTATTCCATAAAGATTACAAGGGGTTTTTACAAAGGATTACGTGATTAAATTAGGTGAACAGGTTAAGACAAGTTACCAGTGCGACGCTCGAAGAGAAAAGAGACGGATGTTGGGTTTTACACGCCTGAGGCGTCTGTCAGAAATGCAATACCAACCCAACAAAATGTACCAAAGACAAAAAGATTATTATTCTTGGTAGGTATATTGTTTTAATTAATTTGGTCATATTAAATTTGGACCATTAATTATTCTTTGACTTTTGGTATAGGTTGGTATGAGGATGACCACACATACTGTAAAAAAATGGTTCACTTAGCCAACGTCACTCCTGTGTCAGGAATACCTTAAATATGTTTAAGTTTCAAAAGTATTCCAATTTATTGTTTTTTAACATTTCATAACTATAATCCCAATGTCACAGGGAAGCGTGGAAGGGGCAGACCGAGAAAAGAATGGTTAGACCAAAAAGGTGAGATTGCGAAAGAATGAAACCTGCAGAGTGAGAATAAGAGAAGAGTATGTGTGAAGAAGGTGATGAATATTGAGGAAATGAAAGTGATTTGTAAGGACAGAAAAAAGTGGAGGCGCATCTGCAGAGGTATCGGCCCCCCCTAGTGGAACGGCGGCAGGATACAGTACTGTATAGTAATCTATAATCTAAACTTAGATATTTTAAATAAACATTAAAATATCAAGAACAGACACGTGAAAGTTTGCGCTTACAAATCCCGCATGTGGACTTACGAATAAAAATCCAAACCTCAAATGAACATTAGCACTGCAACTTTTGCGGGTTTTCCCTGAAACAGGAATGACACTGGCAAAGTTTTTTTTTACAATACGGTGGATCAGCCTCATAGCAATTCATAAGTCAAGGAATACAAACAATAAATGATTCAATTGTAAGCAATAACAATAAAATTAGAATGTACAAAATCTAATCTATTTTAATCTAATCTAAGTTGCAAAGATATGTTACATTGGAGATTCACATTACATGCATTTTCACAAGCAGACACGTACAAGTTCGCGCTTGCACATGCCGCATGTAAACCTACAACATGAAAACCAAATCTCAAATGGGCATTCACCCTGCAACTCTTGCCGTCCTTCATTGACATTGAAAAAGTGAATCATTTTTACAGCATGGGGGATCAGCCGCATACAAATAAGTCAAGGGAGAAAAAACATCTATAAAAAATGAGAATTTAAAACATCAAAGGCTTAACCATAGCCGCCAGCATTACAGATCAGCCGCCATTTTTTTCTGTCATTACACACTTCTTTTATTTCATCCAAAGTCTTACTTTTGAGAAATTTCTTTAAGGTTGTTTTATTGCATTATTTGTAACTATCGTAGACATTTCGTAGAGGGCTATGTTATATACGTTTGCGTAGGCATTACTTACAATATTATTGATCTACGATTGACGAACGACTGTTGACCCACAATAATATCATTCACTCTACAATGGAGAACGTTTTACATGGGATATTGAATTTAATGAACATATGTAAGCTTACACACTTACATGTATTATGTCGTAGAACAAGCATTGCATTTAGTTTTAAATGTAATCAGTACCCTGAGTACGAGTTGTAAAACTTAAGTAAAGTAAAGTTAACGGAAAGTATTAAAGAGTGGGTTTCCCGAAAATCTGCCGTTTTTGTTTGTTTGAACTTGTTTTTTTTTTCATCGCTGTAACTCTTTTGCTAAGACCATGAAGTGTAAGAAACAAAAACGACAGATTTAGGAGAAAATTACTATTTAATACTTTCAATAAACTTAACTTTACTCCAGTTTTGCAACTCGTACTAAGGGTATTGTTCTTGACTTATAGGTTGGTATGAGACTGACAACTTATTCTGTAAAAAATGGTTTTTTTTTTTTTTTTTTTTTTTTTATTGAAATAATATAAACAAGTTTACATTTCCCAGGAGTTACATAAACTCATTTGGGACTTAGTACTTATACTCTTACACAATACTTAAAACTAGCCATACAATATAATTAAAAAAATATTAATAAAATAACAATTACTGAAGCAAACAAAGACAGAAGAGAATTAGCGTCTCATACCCAAAATAAAACAAAATCATCACACTGGTACAGCATCATTGTAAAAAGACTCTAAGAAATAAGACTTTATTGCATCATTTTGTTGTTTATTTTTCATATCCCTCTTTATTTTTATCGGAAGTCCATTGTATAGGGACTGTGCAACATTTGAAAGAGACCTCCTTCCAAACTTTGTCGATCGAAAACCTTTAATATGTAGATTTTCTGAGCATCGAGTATTATAATTATGAAAATCATTATTATAATGGTACTCTAAATTTGTGTGAATTGAGGATTTTAGAATTTTAATAATGGTGACAGTGATGTCGTACAATGGTAGGACCTTGAATGGAAGAACATTGCTCTGTCGATAAATGTCCTTCACGCATGTATCCCATGGTATGCCAAGAATGTTCCTCAAAGCTCTGTTTTGCACAACTTGCAGCTCCGATATTTGTTTTTTGGTGGCAACCCCCCATATGCAAGTAAGATACGAAAGGTGGGAATGGATCATGGCATAGTAAATAGCGAGTAATGTTGACTTTGGAAGTAAATCCCTTAGTCTGTACAGAACGCCAGTAATTGGCACTATTTTTGATTTAACAACTTTTTGAGTTAACTTTGCCAATGTCACCCCTGTATCAGGGAAGGTCGGCAAGAGTTGCAGGGCTTGTGTTAATTGTTGCGGCACGTGTAAGCGTGAACTAATACGTGTCTGTTTAAAGGAATGCATTATATATGAACCTTAAATTTTATATATTCTTACAACTTAGATTTTTTAATATCGCAGACTTTTTGATATTTTCTTCATGCAACTGAGGTCTAGAAAATGTTCAGAATACCTTGACTAATAGGTCCTCAAATTTACAAAGTAAGTCAAACCTTACAAGAATTTGCAACTCCTTCCGTCTTTTCCTTTCTACATTGCTGTGGCAAAAGTGAACCAAGTAATTATAGAAGGCTGACTCCTATGGTTGAAAAACTTGATTATCTTTTGCCAATGGTATCTGCCACCTAGGTATCTCAAATGGACATACACACTCTGCAACTCCTGCCAACCTTCCCTGAAACAGGGGTGGCATTGGCAAAGTGAACCATTTTCTACAGCACGGGTGGTCAGCCGCATACCAACCTATACGTATAACAAACTTATTATTTTAAATACAATTTGCAACACATAAATAATCGCAAAGAGTAATCCTAAAAGTAACCGGAATCAATTTAATAAAACATTTTATAATTAAAAAAAACATAAGACTTCAAACTGCTTTTATGCAAACTTAATTTCTCTACTATTAAAATTTTAAGTACAAATTTTTCAGAATTTATGTGTTATTCATGCACAAAGCATAATATTTCTGATCAGTTTTGTATTCACTTTTAAATAACAAATCATTTTGTGGAAGTAAATTAAAAAAAAACATAGGGATGGGTCTACGCCGTACAAATCTTTCACAAAATTATTTCACCGTTCTTCACACATCCACCTCATGACCCCTCAGGTGTACTACCTGCCTCGCCTTCCCACCGCCACCCCTCTCGTAGCCTTCAAGTTGAACCCGTCTCTCTCTGGCCTGCTACGCCAGTCGTAGAACGGCCCGGATCAATATTAAGTACTGTGGAGAATGTCGTAGCTAGCGCTGGACTATGGATAAGCCCGAGCATAATACGCTACGTTCACACTCAACCGTAGAGTTTAACTCTACGATGTTCTGACAGATCTGCATATCGACGGTTAAAAGGCAGTAGCTTAAAGGGCATAAGCTTTGATGGTCAGACGAGTTTTTTTTTAAATTGTGAAGTGAAAACTTTGTATGAATTTAAATTTTTTAGGGTTGAAGAGAATATGAAAATTGGTTTTCATTTAATTTGTAAAAAAACACGGTCATAATTGTACTGACTAAAGCCTTTTGAAGCAACAATAAAGGAAGTTATGTATAAATGAGACTTTAATATTCTATAAAGTGAATAGGAGTTTTAGGCTTACATGGCCGGCTGATAATGCTGGAATGATGTTTTCCAGGATCTGTTGCCATTTTCTATGCAAACTGGAATTTTTAGACGTTTTGCCCATGTCTATGATGGGCTTCTTCAGCATTAAAGTGCAATGATGAACGTAATCTTGATGAAAACTGTGATCTGTTTGTCTGTGAATATTTCATCACAGTTTTTATTAATATCATCTTCATCATTGCACTTTCACTCTGAAGAAGCCCATCGTAGACATGTGCGAAACGTCAGGAAGCTCCAGTTTCCATAAACCACAGATCCCGGAAAACATCTCTCCAGCATCGTAAGCCTAAAACTCTTATTCTCTTAATTAATATAATATTAAAGTCTCATAGATTATGTAACTTCCTTTATTGTTGCTTCAAAAGGCTTTAGTCAGTACAGAAAATTAATTTTCATATTCTCGTCAACCTTAATTTTTTTTAACCCATACAAAGTTTTCACTTCACAATTAAAAAAGAAAAACTCGTCTGACTATCATAAGCACATGCAAAAAATATGAAAGCTTGAACAGACGTAATTGAGAATTTTTTTGATAAAAACGCTTGAATATCGTAGAGTTACCCAATAATCTACAACAACTAAAACTCTCACTCTAGGCGCTTTTAAAGTTTCTATACATTTTTTGTTGTAGTTTTAACATAAAATTTTATACTTAGAGTACAGGGAGAGAAAACCGTAGACCCGTCGTAGAGCCATCGTAGAGCCTACAACTTGCATGAAATTTGCTTCATTTTCGGTACGTAAGCTTTAAAGCAATCTGCCAACATTTTGGCGAACAAATATTCTTTAAAATAAACAAAATATAGGAAAGGCAGAATGTTGAAAGTGTATTATTTGCTGAATAACTAGTAACTGTCTACGAATCCCTTTTAATTTTTGTTCGTCAACTTTCTCTTTGAATTGATAAAATAAAAGAGGACATTGCGTAAATAAAATTGGGGATATAAAGTCATTAAAACTGTATAAATATTTGTCCGGTCCGTAGTCTAGTGGTAACGCTTCGAACTCATAAATGGAAGGTTGTAGGTTCGAGTTCTGGCGGAGCACAAAAAATATGCCATTTATATTTTCAAATATGCTCTTCGCTGGGTTGAAAAAATAATGTACCCTTGCAGCAACTAGGTCTTTCTTGAGAAATTACGATTTATATAGCGACGATCAAGCTCGCAGAGGGCTCTTGAAGTTAGATTAACACAAAAACAGCACTCAAAAAATAAATCATCCTAATATTATTATTAAGAATAGAGTTTATGAGAGATTTTTACACATACAGACAAAAACATTTCATTAAACATTGATCAGGGATCAATTTAATTGAATCAACTTTCGCAAAATAATATGCAAGACTGAGGATGTCGTTTGGTGGAGTAGGAAGAGAAAAAGCTTCTGGTGAGACCTCGTGTTCAGAATGGATATAGACCATATAGCAAATGTTGGTGCAAAGGAACTGTCAATTGGTCAGCTCCCACTAGGCAGACACTCTAAGAGGTGGAGGGACAGCTGGTCTTCATTGACACAGGAGGAGACTTCCGCAACCACAGATCAATAGAACTTAATATAGAGAAAAAAAACAATAAACTTTTGAGAAACATAAACGCAAAAACGCAACTAAGCTACACATATAGTGTAACTTCTTGCCGCGTTATCCCCGAAGGGGTCGCATGTGGCGAGTTGAACCTATTTATTTTTACAGGTAAGGGGGCCGGCCTTACGCCAACCACTTCAGTTGAAGTGGAGGTTTCCCAGCTCCCGAGAGGGCTGGTACTCATTTCTTGTGAAGGCTGAGTAAACCTTGCCGGTATTTTATTTTGGGGTTTGAAACAAACACCGAAACGGGAAATCATTTCTGACACCCTCGGTGGGATTCGAACCCGAGCTTTCGGCATAGAATGCAAGCACTCTACCACCTGAGCTATCGACCGGACTTTTTAGTTTATGACTCTGTCGCTATTTCTGTTGATTTTTATATTACTTGATAAATTATATAAAATTCGACTACGAAACAAATCATAGGTATGCGATATAAAAAATGCTTTACATCATTATCGCCGGTTTATGTGGATAAAGGAAATAAAAGAATACATGACAAAAGAGATAAAATCAGGGTTGGCACAATAAACTATCTAATCCCTGTTTGTAAATAATCTCGGAAATAGAAGATATATGGTTGTAAAAAATTTAAATGATAACACATTGTGTGTAACGTGAGATTTATAGAAGTAAAAGAGACAATCTAGGAGTTATATATTTATTTGTAAATATTATTAATAAGTGGAACTACACCAAATGGTCTTTATTATCTGTGTCGTGATATTTATCTCGTTTTTTTTTTTTTTTAATATAAACCTTTATTGCCTCCTGTGGTTAGATAGTCATTAAAAGACGCTGAACTCAACAGCTTTAACAAAATAATATGAACGACAGCAATAATAAAAAAGTATATAAGTTACCTGAACTCCATGAAACAAAGAGAGATTTTTTCACGTTCAAAAGAAGACCACTTACCTGTGAAAAAAGAAAGCAAGATTTAAATAACTTGTAACAATTATCTATCAGAATGAGTTAAACCAAAAAAAGGCTATAGCTTACTCTTTGAGATAGGAAAGTTTGTCTTTTGTTTGAGCTTTTTATGGATAAGGTGACGCAGTATTCTTTTCAATTAAGTATTGGTTTAGTGATAGGATAGTATTTTTTACATTTTCGTTTTTTATATTGGCTCTTGCAAATGTGGCTTCAGTGAAAGAAATATAATCTTTTAAAGCATGCATTATAGTTATTGCCAAAGTATGAAAACATTTTTTTTCAACGATACTAGTTCCTTGTAAATGTTCACTTGTCGACAAAATAATATTCATGCAAGATATCACAGCATCTACTTAACATAAAGTTGCCGTCCATAATTTTTATTCCCTCCATGTTTTCCGGGATTTTTGTCGACCGGGTTTATGCATGTGGCAACCCTGTTTGTCGATGCGCGCCGCCAGGGCTGCCAGCGTTAAATATTCACGAGGATCGAACGCCCCTGGCCGGCGGACTAATGCAGACGAAAAGTAGGAGACTGCTTTATCATGGTAATGCATGCCAATGCCATCCCAACATCATGGATAGATTCTAAGAAGAAAATATCATGCGGGAAGTTTGAAATGATTCGAATGTTAAGACGCTTTTTACACTAGACGCATTCTATCATGCAGGGGCGTGCATATCATACAGGAATATGCGCCTAATAGGTAGGCAATATATGGTACAAAAATATTTTAAAATTCAAAATTTAATACATTAAAATAAAAATTCTTTTGTTTTAATTCACATGAGTTTATTTTTGCACACGACCAGTTTCGGGAGAATAGAAACTATTTACACCTGAAGATGGGAGGTACTGCTTCTCCCGAAACTGGTCGTGTACAAAAATAAACTCATGTGAATTAAAACAAAGCAATTTTTATTTTAATGTATTAAAATGAACTTTCACGAAGTTACTGCTGAAAATCTAGATAATTCAAAATTTAAGTTCGATTGGACAGATTACAGATGTGGAAGCAGGGGCGTGTATCCCATACAGGCACATGCGCGTAATAGGTAGGCAATATAAGGTAAAAAAAAAAAACAGTTTAACTTGATATTCAGATTTGTTGTTCTAAATTTAAGTTCGATTGGAGCCATCGTTAGCACTGAAGTCAATTTAAAATGAGTTATTTTAAAGGAATGGGAGAGAATATTTATTTTTAAATGTATTTGCCTATACCCTATGCAAGCGCCTTCTGTACGGTTTGTCTATGGCTTGTCTACAGATTATCGGACAGACTGTGTGAAATCTTTCATACATCCACATATGCTACTAGACTTTTGACTCTGTAATCCATGTACAAAACATAGACAAACCAGGCAGAAGACGAGCGGAACGTATTTATTTTTACAGGTAAGGAGGATGGCTTTACCCAAACTACTTCGTTGAATTGGGGGTTTTCCATCTTCCGATGGGGCTGATTCTCATTTCTTGTGAAGGCTAAGTAAACCTTGCCGGTATTTTATTTTTGGTTTGAAATAAACACCAAAACGGGAAATCATTTCTGACGCCCTTGGTAGGATTAGAACCCAAGCTCTGGGCATGGAATACAAGCACTCTACCAACTGAGCTATCGACCGAGCACTCGTACTTGCATAAACAAAAGTCACGAATAATATGTCACCGCCGAGGCCAACAGGTCAAGACGATAATTTCGACTAAGCGTGTTTGAAATAAAATAACGCTGGTTGTATTCCTGTCGGCCAACTATATTTTGTTATTGTTTAAATTTTGTTATTGGAATTAAAGAGATGTCTGACGTTTACTGGCAGAGAAAAAATACGAAAATTCAATTTTGTGCCAAATCCATTGTTAATTTGGATCAGAGGGCATTTTTTATGTTTGCAAATACTTATATACAGTTCACGCATCAACCCCGAATGTACAACCTTTTTTTTATATAATTAAAAAAAAAAAAAAAACTAAAAGTAATAAATTTCACAGGTGCTTCTCAATACACGAATCTACTATGCAAACACGCTCTAAGTTTACAACGCCCTAAAATTTTACGTTTTATTTACAGATCCCCAATTAGTAACTGATCACGCGTTACTAGCCATACCAAAGCCGTCACTAAGTCCACAGACTAAATGTTAATGCGGGCTCTGTAAATAAGACCTAAGTGTTAATCCTTTTGGTAGATAATTTGTGGGTTGGACCCTTTTCCGAAGGCATGCTAAAACATTGTTCCACATATGGTACAACAACGGGTCAACAGATGAAAAGCTCCAAGTAAAAAAAAATAACCTTGAGAGGGCAGAATTTGTTTTCTGTTTAGTTTTTGATGTCCATTGTTTGTTGATTTTTAAAAAGTAATTTGTTGTGTATGCTCCTTGACTTATAGGTTGGTATGCGGCTGTCCACCCATGCTGTAGAAAATGCTTCACTTTGCCAAAGGTCGGCAGGAGTTGCAGGGTGTATGTTCATTTGAGTTTCGGGTTTTTATATTGTGGGTCCACATGCGGCATGTTTAAGCACGAACTTATACGTGTCTGCTTGTGAAAATGCATATAATGGGAATCTTTAATGTTACATATATTTGCAACTTAGATCAGGGCTCTTGCTAAAAATTGTCCGTTGTTTTAAAAAATATATGTATTGAAACTATATTTTTTATGGTTTGTGTATTAAAACTGAAAATTCATTGTTAATTCCTTCAATATAATATTATACTTTTTTGAAACACTTTTTTTTTATCAATCGTTTATTTTATTTTTATATATTTACGAACGCTTTCGATCTGTCTATAATTTTAAAATTTATTTATTTATTTAATTCTTGAACATGGGATAACGCAGGCAAGAAGTAACACCATACGTGTAATTTAGTTGCGAATTTTTTTACAACCTCCACACCGCAAGGAGATGTTATTTGAAAGATTCATTAATTAATTTTACAAATATCTGTAAAGAAAAAAAACAGTTTTTTGAAATAATGTTTTTATCACACTATCATTGAAAGATAACCGATTACAAACGTATTCGGACTTAAAACCATCACCAAGTAAAATAATTGATTGTTGTTTTTGACTCGAGGTGCGACTTGGGCCTTTTTACCAGTAGGGTAAAGCGTAAATTAAAAGGTGTGAATTATTTACCTTGTGAAAAAGGGTAAATGTTTAGTTTCACCCTTTTAATAAAACTTTCCATAGGGGCACGAGAAAGATAGCAACTCTTGCCGCCATTTCGAAAACGGTTTAATAAAAATTATAATATTATTCAATTTATTTTTTAAATCGATTTGTGAACAGGACTTACATTCACATACCTATTTTGCCTGGTCAGGGAAAGGTTTTATCATTCTCAATTAATAATTAATTATGAAATGAATTATTTATTAATAATTACCCAATGACATCTGTTGAAGCAAGGTCAAAGTTGTTGTCGACAGGACACGGCAAAGGCGGGGTTCGAACTTGCGATTCTTTCAATAACGCAAATTCGAGTGCCAGCGCCTTATCCGCTCGTTTTGTTTTTATTTCAAACCTAAAAATAAAAAAAACCGGCAAGGTTCATTCAGCCTTCACAAGAACTAAAACTGAAGTGGTTGGCATAAGGCCCGCTCCCTTAGCTGTAAAAATAAATAGATCCCGAATCGTCACAATGCGACCTCTACATGGATAACGTGGCAAGAAGTTACACTGTATCTGTACCTTAGTTGCGTTTTTTTAGTTGCGTTCTTTTGAGCCGCCTTGACTAAAGATCAAAGGCTTTCTACTCCTGTCCTTGCAATCTTCTTTCGATACATAGATTGTCAACGACGATACCGCGTTGAAAGCACCGGTTCTCATCAGATCACCGAAGTTAAGCAACATCGTGCGCGGATGCTACTTGGATGGGTGACCGCTAGGTACACCGCGTGTTGTTGGCATTTCTTGGACCGGTCCGTAGTCCAGTGGCAACCCTTCAGGCTCGTAAATTGAAGGTTGTGGATTCGAATCCCGGCGGAGTACAAAAATATGTACTATTTATATTTCCAAATGTGCTCTGCTGGGTTGAAAAATTCATAAACCTTTACCAAAGACCGGTCACTGAAAGGTCCATCTGGACCTTACAACAACTGGGTCTTGCTTGAGAATTGGCGGTTTCTACAGCGACGACCAAGCTCTCACAGGGCTCTTGAGGCGTGATACACACAAAAGCAGCGCTCATCAAATAAATCATCCTAATATTATTATATTTTTAGGGTGGATTTATTAACACAGTGAAAGTCCATTTTTAATTATTTAAAAAATTAAATGAAACAAAGTTTTAATTCACTTACGAGTATTTATTTCTTTTTTGTTCGAATATTTTCGCCTAATGAGGCATCTTCTTTTTTTTTAATATTATTATTATTATAGAAGGACCTTGACTTCCTTGACTTATAGGTTGGTATTGCTTAACTTATAAGTTGGTATGAGGCTGACCATCCATACTGTAAAAATGAAATAAATGAAATGAAATGAAATAAAATTTATTCCTTAAAAAAAAACAAATGTAATGAAGGAATTACACTGTCTCACTAGATCTGTGATCTGTTCTGAGACAGTGGAATCCGCATCTCAACAAATCACAAGAGAGAAAACAAAGGGTATAATTAGATTGACTACTTATATATATATTAAATAGTGCGAAAGTTGATTTCTGTCTCCCAGTTTTCTTCAGCCATTCTATCACAATTCTTCCCAGATTTGTACCCTCTCGGGATATATATTTTTCTATTTTAGGTAGAACATGATTGTAAAAAATGGTTCACTTTACCAATGTCACCCCTGTCTCAGGGAAGGACGGCAAGAGTTGCAGGGATAAGATTCATTTGAGATTGGGTTTTTTATATTAAAGGTCCACATGCGGCATGTGTGGGTGCGAAATTATGCGTGGCTGCTTGTGAGAATGCATTAAATATGAATCTCAAATGATACATATCTTTGCAACTTAGATTGAGATTAAGATTGATACATACTATTCAAAGAAGCATTTAATGTTATGCGGTCAAAGGAACTTTATCTCAAACAGCAAAACTATGCGAAAGCAAATAGCAACATTTTTTCGAGTTCACAAAGAAAAAAACAAGAAATGACCAAACTCGACCGGTAACATGATAAAAGCACAGAAAGAAATATACCAAGTAGGCAGGAACAAAAAAAAAGCGCCGAGGATTTTCACTTTGATAACTTATTACAACAAAAACAGAATCTCACGGAAATCTTTTTCGCGAAAAAGAAGAAACGGGAATTCGTGATAGAGAGAGAAGGGAGAAACAGCGAGGAGTGGGGAAGCCCTGAAGTCTACAAATAAAATGATATGCCCATTAGGGGTAAAAGTTTATTAAGCCGCAAGGAAAAGTTTGCGGTTAGAGAGACAGGGTTGGCAGCTTTAAAAACGCGTGTAATAGAATCCCGGAGAAGTGGGAAAAATCCCGGTAATCCAAAATACGAATAATTTGTAAGTTGACATTTATAATATAAAATCTTAGTTGCAAAGATACATCAACATTTAAGATTCATATAAAATGCATGCCTTCAAGCTGATACGTATAAGTTCGCGCTTACACATGTCGCATTTGAACTCACGACATAAAAACACAAATATCAAATGTACATAAGCCCTGCAACTCTTGCCGAACTTCACTGAAACAGAGGTGACATTGGCAAAGTGAACCATTTTTTACAGTACAGGTTAGCCTCATCGCAACCTATTCGTCAAATAAATGTGTAGAAAAATGTGCGTCTCTATTTTCATACAAATTTTGGAATACTAGACGACTTTATTACGTAGTAAAATTTTTTGCAAGCACATCGCCCACCTTAAAGGTTACACTGAATAAGTGCTGATTTACTGATTTGAGAAATCGTGGCTAAAAGTTATTTTACTGTGTTACTTTTCATAGTAAGTGAATTTATTGTAAAGAAATGCTCATGAGAAACTTCTAAACTACAGTATGTTCACAATTATTTGTTTTTTTCGTAGAAAATAGGGAAACAGGTGTATTTATCTAAGAAACCCATCTTACTTATTCAGTTTTACTAAGGTATCAATATTATGTAAACTTTCTTGGGAGTCGATGCAATCAACCGATTTATTATTATTTAAAAAAAATAAAAACTTGAAAGTGAATCCCCTCAATGTGGCAACCCTGTTTTCTTGGGTACGTTGCCAATATCTTGAAAACATTACTACTCGAAGTTTTCATGGGTCTGCAGCAGCAGCTCTGAGGTGAGACGAGGCCTGGGGGCATCTCTCGAGCGAGATAGCGCCAAAAAAACAAATAAATTACGATATTTGACTCCAGATAAAGAGTTCTGACTTTGTTAGCGCGCCGACTGTCATTAATTTGAAATATAGACTTATTTTGTAATTAGTTTTAACGAAGAGAAATTAAATGCTTGTACTCGTGTTTACTCGCTTGAGCCATAGCTCTCTGTGGTCGAAAAGCTGATAGAACTGGGAGTCTGCTTTCCACAAAAACCACCATCATCAGAATCATCCCCCCATCATCATCATCCCCCCATCATCATCATCATCATCCCCCCCATCATAATCATAATCACCTTTATCATAATCGTAATCATCCCTATCATAATCGTCATCATCCCCATCATCATCATCACCTCTATCATAATAATCATCACCACCATCATCATCGCCCATCAAGCGCCCTTGGAGTGATTACATCACGAAACGGCGCTATAAAGAAATCATCAACTTATCATCATCATCATCATCATCATAATCATCCCCATCAACCTCATAACCCCCATTATAATCATTATCATCACCACCCCCATCACCATCATCACCTCCTTCATCATCATCACCCCCATCACCATCATCACCTCCTTCATCATCATCACCCCATCATCATCATCACCTCCATCATCATTATCACTTCCATCATCATCATCGCCCCCATAAAAATCATCATCAAAATCACCCTCATAATAACCATCATCATCATCACCCCCATCATCATTACCCCCATCACCATCATCATCATCCCCCCCATTATCATTATTCTCACCCCTATCATATGCGTCATCATCCCCATCACCTCTATCATAATAATCATCACCACCACCATCATCATCACCATCATCATCCCCATCAACCTTAATCCCCCCCATTATCATCATTCTCATCCCTATCATATGCATCATCATCCCCATCACCTCTATCATAATAATCATCACCACCACCATCATCCTCACCATCATCATCCCCATCAACCTTATCCCCCCCCATTATAATCATTATCATCACCACCCCCATCACCATCATCACCTCCTTCATCATCATCACCCCCATCAAAATCATCATCACCCCCATCACCATCATCACCCCCATCACCATCATCACCCCCATCACCATCATCAACTCCATCACCATCATCATCATCACCCCCATCATCATCATCACCCCCATTATAATCATTTTTATCCCTATCATAATCGTCATCATCCCCATCATCATCATTATCATTATCATCCCCATCAACCTTATCCCTCCCATTATAATCATTATCATCACCCCCCCCCATCACCATCATCACCTCCTTCATCATCATCACCCCCATCAAAATCATCATCACCCCCATCACCATCATCACCCCCATAATCAACATCAACCCCATCACCATCATCACCATCACCCCCTTCATCATCATCCCTACAGCGTATTTGTATAGTAGCATGATGTAATTTCTCCGTCTGCCATCAGATACAGGTTGTACAGGGTACAGGGTGTTGGGGAGTCGTGCCCCCATTAGCGAGGGATAATTTGTACCGGGGCCGCTTCCTCCTAGAGATACAGGGTGGGCCGAAAGTCTGCTGCCACAGTTACACGACAACACGTGTGTTCAATGCTATTTTCTTACTAGCTTTTAATACTGGTACTTTTTTTTAAATAAATTTGTGAAAAGGAATGCAAATCCCCAACATTTTTATTATTATTTATTTTTTAATATTTAATCATACATGATGATTTATTTGGTGCGCGCGGTTTTCGTGTAAATTACTCCTCAAGAGCCCTCTGCGAGCTTGGTTGTCGCTATTTTCAAGAAAGACCCATTTTTTGTAAGGCTAGGCCCGCTAGATGAACCTTTGGCGATCGGTCTGTTTTTCAAAGGCAAATGATTTTTTCAACCCAAAGAGAAGATTTGAGAATATAAATATTTTCTCGTGCTCCGCTGAGACTCGTACTGACAACCTTCTGAATAAGTACGTAACCTTAACCACAAGACTACAGACCGGTCATCTTATATTTAAACGGCACATAATGCCATTAGCCAGAATGAAATTTTGCCATTCCGAAAACAGGTATTGACATAATCAATGAATCCAAATAAAAATATTTTTTCAAAAACGTAGTTTTATTTTCCCAATAATTAATGTTATTTACCACGAGTACTTTCGACCTTCAAGTTTCAGATCATTTTCAAGAGACAACTTGTCACTCTTGAAAAAAAAAGTTCTCGAGGCAAATAAAATTAATTATTGGGAAAATAAGACTACGTTCTTAAAAAAACAAAAAAAAATTGAATTAAAAATGAATTTTCACTTCGTGAATACACAAACCCTAAAAAGTTTAATTCAATTTTTCTTTTAAGGAAATTATTAATCGATATTTACCCAGTGACATCTGTTGAACCAGAGTCAAATTTATGGCCAAGGGGCCAGACGGGAATCGAACCTGCGTTATCAGCTTTCGCAACAAATGAGTACCAGCCTTCTCGAGAGTTGGGAGACCCCCCACTTAAACTGAAGTGATTGGCGTAAGGCCGGTCCCCTTCCCTGTAAAAAAAATACATTCCACTCGCCACTTGCGATCTCTTCCGGGAAAACGCGGCAAGAAGTTACACTATACGCGTAGCTTAGTAGCATTTTAACTTGCTTTTACAACCCTGTTGGCAATAAAAGTTATGTTTATTAATATTTTTCATATTGAACGTTCGTGTTGAGAAGTGTCTGAATATTGAACATAAAATCCTTCATCAGATAAGGCGCCATAAAACACTTGGGTATCTCTGGCCGAACACGCCCGAACTTTACCGAAGGTACACGAATCAAAATATCATCAAGGTAAGGACTTTACCTATAGTATACTTGTATTTACACATTTTCTTGGTAAGTATTATATTTGGAAATCCAAGCATTTATTTTATATAAAGGAACTCCCATTACACACACAAAACATTATGTCCGGTTCGTCTATGGATGACCAGTCCATAGTCTAGTGGTAACGCTTGTAAATGGAAGGTTGTGGGCTTGAATCCCGGGAGGGCACAAAAAAAATATCGTTTATATTTTCAAATATGCTTTTCGCTGGGTTGAGAAAATTGGAAAAATCAAATTATGACCGGTCCGTAGTTCAGTGGTAACGCTTCAGACTAGTAAATGGAAGGTTTTGGGCTTGAATCCTGGGAGAGCACAAAAAATATATCGTTTATATTTTCAAATATACCTACTTGAATAAATTGAAAAATTCATATCCCTTTACCAAAGACCAGTCACCAAGGGTAAATCCAGCCTTGCAGTAACTGTGGGTCTTGCTTGAGAATTGGCGCTTTCTATAGCGACGACCAATCCCGCAGAGGACTCTTGAGGTTTGATTCACACAATAACAGCGCTCACCAAATAAATCCTCATAATATTATTATACGAGTATTGAAGTGTGAAAGCTTTCATACTTCCCACTTTGGAAGTACAAATTTTGTAAGTGAGTTACACGTTTCTGCTGGTGGGCATGCGTTCAATGTGAATCTAAAAAGTAAATATTATCTTTGCAACTAGATTCATTCATGCAAGCAAACACGTTCAAGTTGTCGCTTACGCACGCTGCATGATTTCATCAAATAGGTCAGAAAGTTCATATCTAGAATCTAACGGGGCTATTCTTAGACATTTTAGTCGTCGGTTGAGTCCACGCTTTGACAAACAAATGGCGGCCGGTCTGGAAGTTTCATCACCACGGTCATTCTTACTTACCGAATTTTGTAATATTTGTATGAAAACAAATCAGCTGTTCACTTGCGGCCATCTTGGATTTACAGGTCTTCATACAAATGCATCATTAGTTTGTCAAAGCGTGGGCTCAACCGACCACTAAAATGTCTAAGAATAGCTAAAATACATATATTGGTATTCAAGGCTCATATTTAACGCATGACCACAAGCAGACGCTTACACATACTGCACGTGTGCATACAAAATAAACCAAACCTCACATGAAAATAAACTTTGTTACTCCTGCCGCTTTTCCCTGAAACAGGAGTGGCATTGGTGAACCAAGTGAACCCAGTTTTTACAGCATGGGGACTCATATACAAGAAAATAAAAAGGAAATTAAAAAAACGAATTTTTCAGTTTCAACATCATCATCATCATCTTCTAAAGGCAGTGCCTTGTTGTATCAGCCATATGTCTCTGTCTGCTGCCATCCTCTTGAGATGCGAATAGGAGGAGACATCCATGAGCCGCTTCAAATCCTTGAAGTATGAAGTTCTTGGGCGACCTCTTGTGCGTTGTCCTAAGATTTTGCCTTCAAAGATGTTGCTGAGAAAGGTGCTGTGTCTGATTAAGTGCCCTATTAGCTTGGCTTTCCTCTTTCAAATATGATTATCAGCTCTCTTAAATACAGTCATAAATCTAAATCTAAATCTAAATCTAAGCTGCAAAGATATGTATCATTTGAGATCTATATTAAATGCATTCCCACAAGCAGACATGCATAATTTCGCGCTTACACATGCAGCATGTGGACCTACAATATAAAAAACCCAATCTCAAATGAACATAAGCCCTGCAACTCTTGCCGACCTTCCCTGAAGCAGGGGTGACATTGGCAAAGTGAACCATTTTTTTACAGTATGGGTGGTCAGCCGCATACCAACCTATCAGTCAAGGAATACAAGCAATTAATACATTCAAATATATAAAACAAATAAACTCTACACAATTAAACAGTAAAAAATTTAAAAACTACAAAACATATTTAAAAAAAAATATATTTAAAATAAAATTAAATCTGATATACGATTTTTCCCACACATAACATAAATGATAGGTCTCTCCACATATTGGCTGACTATGCCCGACAACATTTCTGTTCGACCATAAACTGCACAAATATGCAATCTCATTTTTACAGCGGATTCTGAATTTTCTCGATTTTCAAAAATGACGATAGCGATGCGCATAAATGGAAGGCAATTTCATTTCATATAACTTTGATAGATAGATATAAATCAAGCATAAACAATAATTTTAAAATCGTTTTTATTTGGTGAGCGCTGTTTTTGTGTAAATCACACCTCAAGTGCTCTCAAGCAAGACCCTGGTGCTCAAGGGAACATACACCTTCCAACTATTGCCAGCCTTCACCAGGTGACATTAGCAAACTGAACCATTTTTTTAAAAGCCAGAGAGGTAATGATAAAAAAATCCGTAAAAGTCGTATAATGAATTTGCTGGAAGTTCTGTGTTTCTACCCATGCCAAATACAAATAAGCCTATAAAAGAACGCATTTTGATTGAGAGGGCAGAGTGTTCACTAGTGACCGGTCCGTAGTCCAGTGGTAACACTTCGGACTCGTAAATGGAAGATTGTGGGTTCGAATCCCGGCGGAGCACAAAAAAGTATACCACTTATATTTTCAAATTTGCTCTT
This sequence comes from Agapetus fuscipes, assembly GCA_951799405.1. Classification (NCBI taxonomy): domain Eukaryota; kingdom Metazoa; phylum Arthropoda; class Insecta; order Trichoptera; family Glossosomatidae; genus Agapetus; species Agapetus fuscipes. The sequence continues at coordinate 12,922,786 of OX637345.1, forward strand.
CGCTGTGTTGAAAAATTCATAAACCTTTACCAAAGACCGGTCATCAAAAGATCCATCCAGCCTTACAGCAACTGGGTCTTGCTTCACAATTGGCGCTTTCTACAGCGACGACCAAGGTCGCAGAAGGCTCTTGAGGTGTGATACACACAAAAACAGCGCTCACCAAATAAATCAGCCTTTTTTTTTAAGTCAGCTTGACATGCAAGAAAAAAGTGATGGACCATAAGTTTATAAAAAAAAATGTTTAAAAAATATCCAACCTTTTAAATAAATCAAAGATTTTTTTAAATGTAAATGAACCCGAAAAATATACCAATATGTTTGAACTGTTGGGACAAGAAATTACTGCCTTCTCAGTTCATGAATATTACTTGGTTACTATTTAGATTTTACTATAAATTATTACATGATAAGATATTGGATTTACATGAATTTAAATGTGTATTAAATAATAATCATTCGATTACTGTTAGCAATAATTTTAGCTCTCTGAGAGCCCGCTCCCACTTGTCGGGTGTCGGATCCGTATATTAATCGGAGGTTGCAGTGACAGAACATTTCGGACAAAGTCGGTTTCCGATAAGTGTGAATAGCTTCATACATAATGTTCTGCCACTGGAACCTCCGATTAATATACGGATCTGACACCCGACAAGTGGGAACGGGCTCTAAGTAGAGCGTAAAGCGTTACAACTTAGATGATAGGCAAGGTGGTGACAAATTTAATGAATTATTCGACGGTTTAATATATTGATATTTGATATGATAACTAGTACCTTTATAAATCGATAACTATAAGTTGCTACGTAGAAAAAAGAATAATATAATTAATTATATATTTTATTTCGTAGAAATAGTAATGCACCGAATATGCTAGAGTGTACTTAATAGACCTTACTGGCAATTTGAATGCGCTTATAAAGGGAACGTTTTTTTTTAATTTCGCATTAAATGCATGTGCACAAGCAGGCATACGTAGTTCGCGCTTATAGGTGCTGCATGTGTACTTACAAATTAAAAAAAATATATCTTAAATGAACATAAACAAGGACGGATTTAGGGGGGGCACAGGGGCACATGCCCCCCACCCCAGACGGTTGTGGAGTTTCCCTCACAGTACATACTTATGGGCAAATCGAATTATCAGAGTTGTGAAATTATCATTAATTTATGAGGCATTCACTTTGTAACCTTTCATTTAAAAAAAAAAAAAATTAAAAATAAAAAACAAATTGTATAAGGTTACGGGGCGAGTAAAATTTAATAATGTACGACCGGTTTCGGAAACAATGTAAAATAAAATATAAATTAGTGCATCTGCACTTATTTATATTTTATTTAGTCAGTAATATGAAACATTGTTTCCGAAACCGGTCGTACATTATTAAATTTTACTCGCCCCGTAACCTTATCCAATTTGTTTTATATTTTTAATTTTAATTTGTTAAATTATTTTTAACAGTAGTTATTGTTGATTATTTTTGCCCATCTACCCCTTGTGCCCCTCCCAGAAAAAAATCCTGGATCCGCCCTTGAACATAAGCCCTTCAATTTTCCTGAACTTCTCTGGTAAGCGGTGACATTAGCAAAGTGAACCATTTTGTACAGTGTTGGTAGTCAGCCTCATATACGTCAAAAAATACGGACAGAAAATTCAATTTACTCCACTAGACACCTTGATATTGTTTTAAACTAAAATTTAAGTTTAAAAAAGTGTAATTATTTGCATGGTAGAGTAAGTAATTAAGCCGGTCTTTTGTACGAGCACTCATCTCACTTAGCGATATTAATTTCTATAAATAGATAGATAGATATTATAATACTGTATTCAGCCAAAGAAAATGCTCTAAAGTCAAAGAAGCTGCGAGATCTTTCGGCGGATAACTCGGTACAAGACGTTCATACAAATATTAATTAACTAAGAGGTATTTCATCCCTGAAAACTGTTACTGAATTCCTTTTACACTGGATGATGACTTGTTTCATGAAGCGCCATTTAATGGTCCAGGACCATGGCTTCTTGAAAACAGCAATGTCCTCAGTCCTTTTCTGGAGGTGGTGGTGGGTTCGTTTATTCTTACATTGACGGGAAAATTGTTCCAGGCAACTGGCCTGGCCACCGCAAAGATCCTGTCTGCAAAATTTGATGTGGTCGCTCTTTTGAGCACTATAGCCTTGTTGACGGCAGTGAGGGCAGAGCGCATTTGAAGCCTTGTCGACAGAGCATAGCTCAGCGAGACATGGGGATGCAGTGCCGTTCAGGACCCTATGTACAGTGAGACACAACTTAAACTCTACCCTCTCTCGGACTCTCAGCCAGTGCAGCTCTCTCAGCAATGGCAAAATATGACAACATTCTGACTGTCTAAAAGTTGTCCTGGCAGTAGCATGTATGTATGAAGTGATCCAACAGACTGAGGACGTGCCAAAGGGCCATTGAAAGGAGGATGCTGGGAGTCTCAGAGACAGAGTTCCAAACCAGGAGATCTGTAGATGCACTAGTGTTACTGATGTCATAGAGCGAGTGGCCTACTTAAAGTGGCGCTGGGCTTGTCACGTCGCAAGGCAGGACCATGACAGGTGGCCGAAAAGGATTGTCCAGTGGCGACCCAGGATGTCCTAGCGGGGAGCGGGGAGACCCCAACTGAGGTGGCTGGACGACATCAAGAGAACTGCAGGCAGAGGATGGCTGAACACAGCAGCCGATAGATATACAGAAACGGAGAAGATTGGAGGAAGCCTACGTCCAAGAGTGGACTGGGAAAGGCTGAGGATGAAGAAGAAGAAACAAACTAATTACAAAATATATACACAAAAAATATTAACTATTTATGTAAATATTTATACATATACAATGGGAAGTTAGTAAAGTAAAAGCAAACTATACTATAAATACTGAATTGTTTTTGTGGATTTTCGGGTTAGACCATGGTCTACACGCAGATTTTTTATCTACCGACGTTTTGCCTTCATGGGAAGAAGGCATTTTCAAGGCGAGTTATAACGACGTGGCGGTTTTCGCTGTCTCTTCGGTCGCCTGTCGTTGCTAACGTCGGCATATAAAAAAGCTGCATATAGATCATGGTCTAACCCGAAAATCCACAAAAACATTTTAGTATATAATACCGACCATTAAAGTGCTAGTGAAAGTTTAAAACTTTATTTATTTTATACTATAAATGTTCAAAATAAAAATGCACTCAATCTTATCAATGAAGTACTTACTCAATCCAACTTAACTTAGCTCAAAATATGTAGTACGCATTGTGTTTATGGTTGTACATACAACATGTATGGATGTGTGTTTTGCACTTGTGTGTGTGAGGGGAAACACAACCTCCACTTGGGTAGATAAATTATTCAGAACAATTTTCGACAATGGCGTCTCGCGGCGTGTCTTTTACAAAACAAACACTCCGAGAACAAATTATTATATTACAATAGCTAGTGCTGGAAGGCGGAACGCAAGTGAGCATGTACTAGGAAAGTGTTGTTGATTGGTGGCTGAATTTTTTGATGATCGTGATTTTAATAAAATGGAAATAATTATTACACGAACTAAATCCGTATACCATGAGTCGATTCACGGATATCATCCCTCAAGTCATGGATAATGGATGAAAAGTCACGGATACCATGTTTTTAATCAATCCTGTGCTCCATTTCACTAATATGTATCAAGGCACTGTTACCGTTAATCAAGTCATGGACACCATGCCCCAAGTCATTGTGATACCATGTCCCAAGTCACGGATACTATGCCCTAAGTCATCGATACCATGCCTCAAGTCACGGACACTTAACCAAGTAACGAATACCATGTTCCAAGTCACGGATACCATGTTCCAAGTCACGGATACCATGTTTTAAGTCACGGATACCATATCCCAAGTCACGGACACTAAATCCCAAGTAACGAATAGCATGTTCCAAGTCACGGATACCAGTGCCAAGTTACGGATACTTGATCACAAGTCACGGATGATATTTTCCAAGTCACGGATACCATGCTATAACTTTTTATTTTATAGTTTATAATTTTATTATTGTTATTTACTTGTTTACTGGCCGGTAATTTAAAATCAATTTATCAGTTTTCAAATTAAGTTTCAATCTTTAATGATGGATCGGCCCATAGGTCTGACGCGGGTCCGAACACAAGACCCAAAAGTACCTCTGTGATCTGCTCAAGGTCCCAGGAGAGGCCCTGCTCCCAGAAGGTCAGAAAAGTTTGAAAAACATGTTGGCGAAAACTATGGAAACAAAACGCTAGCAGAAATATACTGTTTTTGAAATATGTTTTTGTTACCTATAATATACAATCGAATTTGCAAAGACATGATTGATTGACAATTCCTTGACTGATAAGTTGGTATGAGGTTGACCAACTGTAAAAAATGGTTCACTTTGCCAATGCCACCCCTGTTTCAGGGAAGGTCGGCAAGAGTTGCAGGGCTTATGTTCCTTTGAGATTGGGTTTTTTTTATATTGTAGGTCCACATGCGGCATGTGTGAGCGCGAAATTATGCGTGTCTGCTTGTGAGAATGCATTAAAATTGTTCCTCAAATGATACATATCTTTGCAGCTTAGATTTAGATTTAGATGATAACCGCTAAGGTTCATATTTTATGCATACCCACAAGCAAACACATGTGAGATTGCGCTTGCATACCCTGCGTGAGCACTTGCGAAATTATACTCAAACCTCAAGAGCATACTCCTTTCAATTCTTGATTTCCTACAGAACTGTCTTAAAACAGGGATGACATCAGCAAATGTGAGCACATTTTTACAATAAGGGTAGTCAAAGGCATATTCAAACCTACAAGTCAAGAACATAAAATTGTTGATTTATAAAATAAGTTGCATCGCCGACTTTTCTTGAAACGAAAATAAAAACTAAAGGAAATGGACGTAAAAGGTAAACAATTAAAAATTAGGCATACGACCGATCGGTGGTCTAATAGTTGATGCAACGGACTTTGAGAAGGAAATTCGCGAGTTCGATTCCTGGCGTAACACAACTAAATCATTTGATTTTTCAAATAGGCTCATCTGCCTTTACCTAAAAAGTTTTATCCACCTGCAGAACTGGATCTTGGTTTCAAAATTGGTACTCACTAACTACGAGCAAGCATGAAGAGGGCACTTGAGGTGTAATTCAAACAAAAATAAAGCTAACTTAATAAATCAACCTGGACACACTCTAGTCTTCATATATGTATAGGTACATAGCTAGTCAGATAGTACAAGATAATCCGTATTCTTCTTTTTGCAATACCAACTAAAATAATCCTTCGATTGCCTTTCATTCCCAGTCAGTCTTCATCAACCTTTCAGTAAAAATACCTCAGGTACCTGATACGCAACTAAAAAAACGCAACTAAGCTACACATATAGTGTAACTTCTTGCCGCGTTATCCCCGAAGGGGTCGCATGTGGCGAGTTGAACCTATTTATTTTTACAGGTAAGGGGGCAGGCCTTACGCCAACCACTTCAGATGAAGTGGGGGTTTCCCAGCTCCCGAGAGAACTGGTACTCATTTCTTGTGAAGGCTGAGTAAACCTTGCCGGCATTTTTATTTTGGGGTTTGAAACAAACACCGAAACGGGAAATCATTTCTGACACCCTCGCCTCGGCGGGATTCGAACCCGAGCTCACGGCATGGAATGCAAGCACTCTACCAACTGAGCTATCGACCGGTCAATGATGTATTTTAACCTGATGTATTTTAATAACCATCCTGAACTTTTCTTTCTCGCTAATAGCAAACCACTGAGGTGGGAGCTTTAGAGGTGGTGGATTGTCATACATTGTGAGTATTGAACTGGAGGAGAAGGGCGTCATACAAACAGTGGTTGATGAAGGAGGTCAGGACACACACAGGGCAAGGTGTCTGTACGGAGTGGTGGTGGATTGTCATACATTGTGAGTATGGAACTGGAGAAGAAGGGCGTCATACAAACAGTGGTTGATGAAGGAGGTCAGGACACACACAGGGCAAGGTGTCTGTACGGAGTGGTGGTGGATTGTCATACATTGTGAGTATGGAACTGGAGAAGAAGGGCGTCATACAAACAGTGGTTGATGAAGGAGGTCAGGACACACACAGGGCAAGGTGTCTGTACGGAGTGGTGGTGGATTGTCATACATTGTGAGTATGGAACTGGAGAAGAAGGGCGTCATACAAACAGTGGTTGATGAAGGAGGTCAGGACACACACAGGGCAAGGTGTCTGTACGGAGTGGTGGTGGATTGTCATACATTGTGAGTATGGAACTGGAGAAGAAGGGCGTCATACAAACAGTGGTTGATGAAGGAGGTCAGGACACACACAGGGCAAGGTGTCTGTACGGAGTGGTGGTGGATTGTCATACATTGTGAGTATGGAACTGGAGAAGAAGGGCGTCATACAAACAGTGGTTGATGAAGGAGGTCAGGACACACACAGGGCAAGGTGTCTGTACGGAGTGGTGGTGGATTGTCATACATTGTGAGTATGGAACTGGAGAAGAAGGGCGTCATACAAACAGTGGTTGATGAAGGAGGTCAGGACACACACAGGGCAAGGTGTCTGTACGGAGTGGTGGTGGATTGTCATACATTGTGAGTATGGAACTGGAGAAGAAGGGCGTCATACAAACAGTGGTTGATGAAGGAGGTCAGGACACACACAGGGCAAGGTGTCTGTACGGAGTGGTGGTGGATTGTCATACATTGTGAGTATGGAACTGGAGAAGAAGGGCGTCATACAAACAGTGGTTGATGAAGGAGGTCAGGACACACACAGGGCAAGGTGTCTGTACGGAGTGGTGGTGGATTGTCATACATTGTGAGTATGGAACTGGAGAAGAAGGGCGTCATACAAACAGTGGTTGATGAAGGAGGTCAGGACACACACAGGGCAAGGTGTCTGTACGGAGTGGTGGTGGATTGTCATACATTGTGAGTATGGAACTGGAGAAGAAGGGCGTCATACAAACAGTGGTTGATGAAGGAGGTCAGGACACACACAGGGCAAGGTGTCTGTACGGAGTGGTGGTGGATTGTCATACATTGTGAGTATGGAACTGGAGAAGAAGGGCGTCATACAAACAGTGGTTGATGAAGGAGGTCAGGACACACACAGGGCAAGGTGTCTGTACGGAGTGGTGGTGGATTGTCATACATTGTGAGTATGGAACTGGAGAAGAAGGGCGTCTAATTATATATCATCTAAGTTGCAAAGACTTTGTCACAAGTAAGATTTTGTCGACAGTTTAATACTTTTTGTAAGAATCAAGGTTGTGCCAAACCTTTCGTTAATCCCGCACTATCTCCGAATCCCAGGAAAACTGTTTTTCTTTAAATATATCCCATCAGGACTGATCCCGGCCAGGGCGCGCCTAATCCAGGATTAAGACATTTTCTCTATGTATGCCATCCTTACAGAACCGAACTAGGAACTCTTTATTTTTTTCCTTCCACTGGATTTGACCACCTCTGGAAAAGCTTCTGTTTAAAGCATTTATGCATGTCAACTCCAAGCGTTGTATTAAGACAAAAGTAGACAAACAAATAACGCAGGTAAGCAGCACATATTGTCCAATTTCTTACCGCGCTGCCCCCGAAAGCGTCGCATGTGAAGTGAGGAACATATTTATTTCTACAGGTAAATTATTTCAACCAAAAGTGAAATTTTTCCTGTTTCCTAAGCAACATGTTCTCATTTATTGTGTGGCTAAGTAAACCTTTATTGTACTATTATTTTGTGATTGAAATCAATACCGAAACGGGAAATAATTTCTGACTGAATTTCTGAGGATAGAAACGTAGCCCTCTTGCATTAAACGCAAGATGTAATCTACCAACAAATCGTTCCCTTAGTGCTTGTTTGTCGTATGTTCATCACAGGTCATTTTGCACGAGTAATGTTTGCATGTCTACTGGACCACTGTGTCTTATATAAACTGGATATTAATTTTAAAAATAAATAAAGCAACTCTCATATTATCGTGTTGTACGTTTTTTTCTTAACTCAGATTGTGTAGAAAGTGATTATTAAGACAATTTTATTTAAAGGTCACGTTTTAATCAAATGGTAAATAAGCCAAACAAGAACTGAGACGACGCAATGTCAACTAAGTAGCTGGAATAATTTGCTTAAGAATGTACTTTAATTCTTCATGAAAGAGTGATTTTCCCCAAAATCTGCCGTTTTTTCTTACACTTTATGGCCTTAGCAAAAGAGTTACAGTGATGAAGAAAATCAAGTTCTAACAAACAAAAACGGCAGATTTTGGGGAAAACCACTCTTTCATATTTTTCGTAAACTTTACTTTACTCAAATTTTGCAACTCGTACTCAGGGTACTGCGTGCACTGTACCGAATACGTAATCGCTTTGTAATTCACAGAAAGTTAAATTAAATAAAACAATTGATAATTCGGTCACCAGTTCACCTCTTCGCACCCTCTCACCTCACCCCTCGCCGCTTTCTCACCGCCACCCCTTTCTCCCTCTAAGCTTTCGTCGCCGCGACATAAAAAGTGCGTGTCCCCGGTATGCGCGCATCTTCAGGGATTTAATTCCTTTCCGAGCGCGTGATCCTATTCGCATGCCGGGAGCGGCCTTGGCACAGCCCTGCTTTTCCTCTTCTAGAGACGCAAAAAACGACATGCTTTTTATCCATTGTTATCTAAGTCGGGGACCGTATTAAATTTTTATCACGCTTTCAAACAAAGCGAATATTTTGTAAATTTAGTAACAAACTAATTATGTTAAGGATTTACTTTATTTATATATTTTGCACTTATAAGATTCCTTAACTTATAGGTTAGTATGAGGCTGACTACCCAAACAGTAAAAAATGGTTCACGTTGCCAATGTCACCCCTGTTTTAGGGAAGGTCGGCAAAAGTTGCAGGGTTTATGTTCATTTGAGGTTTGCATTTTATTTTGTAAGTCCTACACATTCAGAATTCGTAAGCGCGAACTTACACGTGTCTATTTGTGGGGATGCATTTGATATGAGATTTTAATGTAAATATACCTTTGCAACTTCTAAGATTATTTATTGGCCACCCTTTTTAGCCAGTATGATTCAAGCCGTATAGAACCAAAGGCAATTTCGAATAGATTATTGATTTGACCTATTAGTATATGTAAAGCAGACTTTCAACTTATGTGCGTTTAATAATAATAATAAATAATAATTGGACAATTTGTATACAGCGCCGTTTAGTGGCACTAGCCACCCCAAGGGCGCTTTTATGTGTTGAAGCTTCTGTTAAACAAATGTGTCTTAAGCAACTTCCTGAAACTGCCAACACTGGTCTCTGTTCTCAACTCCAGAGGTAGACTATTCCAGCAGGATGGACCAGCCGAACTAAAAGCCCTGTCTCCGAAACCAGTTCTGTTCCGTCGAAGAGGCAGTTGAAGCCTGTTTACGGCGTCACTCTGTGCAGAACGAAGAGTGCATCGTTTTCCACCTATCTGGTCGACTCTGCACAATTCACACAAGTACGATGGGGCAACTCCTCTGAGGGCATTAAAAACAGAAACACATATTTTGTACTCAATCCTCTCTGGGACTCGCAGCCAATGAAGGCGCCGCAACAGAGGAGAGACATGGTCAGTTTTTCGTCCTCCTAAAAGTAATTTGGCTGCAGCATTAAAGACGGACTGCAGTCTAGACTGCTGAAACCTTGGAAGACCCCAGAACAGACCATTGCAATAATCCAGTCTCGACACAACAAAGGACGCAATGAGAATCTTAGCAGCTTCGGATGTCAAACAGTTCCTGACCCATCTCAACTGCCTCAGGTGAAAAAAACAGGAGCTCACAGTCGAGCTTATTTGCGTACTCATGGAAAGAGTGTTGTCAAGATGGACCCCAAGAAACTTAATTGAGCTAGATGGATATACATCCAGGCCCATTACTTTAATTGGTGAAGAGCCAAGCAAGTGTTTCCTACCAGGAGACGACATCCAGATGAATTCTGTCTTGTCTGGATTCATTCTAAGGCGACACCTTGCCATCCACTCAGCCACCACTTCAATGCACCGGACCATCTCAAGACTACAGGCATCTGTCATAGATGGCTGACAGAAACGACAAAGTAGAATATCATCAGCATAAGAATAGTAGCTGGTGCCGTTCATCAGTACAGTGCTCTCAAGATCATTTGTGTACAGGGTAAAAAGTAAAGGCCCGAGCACAGATCCCTGAGGCACACCACAGTCCATGGGCATACCTGATGACTCACCATCAACATCCACAGTCTGACATCTGCCTTTCAGATATGAAGATAGCAGTTTAGATACTCCTCCTCGGACTCCGTACAACCTATCAAGCTTAGTGATGAGTATACTGTGATCAACAGTGTCGAAGGCAGCGCTCATGTCAAGTACTGCCACCATGGCAAGAGCACCGTCCCCAACCGCAGCTATCACATCATTCACAATGCGAAGTAAGGCAGTCTCAGTGGAATGAGCTTTTCTATATGCTGACTGAAACTTAGACAGATATCCGCCTCGCTCCATGTGCTGAGTGAGTTGCCAAACAACGGCCTTCTCAATAATTTTCGATATAAAAGGAACGGACGACACAGGTCTATAATTTTCCACAGAATCAGCTGGAAGGCTTGATTTTTTGAGAATTGGTGTAACAATTGATTTTTTAAGTTCCGTGGGAAAAATACACTCTGTAGTGAGAGACTTGTTGACCAATGCTGACAGAATAGGTGCCACCTCACTCAAGCATCTTTTGACCAGCCATGTTGGAATTGGATCTAGTTTACATTGCTTGTTTGGACATGTGAGTACAAGCTTAACAACATCATTCAACAAGACAGGCTTAAATGAAAAAATAACATTGCAACAATTGTTTGACTCTGGGGGATTAAAAATGGTCACTGCACTGGATTCTCTTATTCTTCGTAACTTCTCTGAAAAGTGACGAGAGAATTCACTTGCAGGAAGCTCCGGATGCTGAGTAGAACTTTTTCCCAGGACAAAGCTCATCGACTTCCACAGCGCCCTGGGGTTCTTGGCTTCGGTCTCCATTTTTCTGGTCCAGTAGGACGACCTTTTCCTCCTTATCAAAGTCCAATAGATGGTCTGGGCATTCATCCTGGTTTAGTGTCAATGCTACCCTTAAAATGAATCTTGTACTGAAATATGAAACATACGCCTAGGTAGAGAGGAGACTTGAATATTTTCAGTAAGTATGGTGGTTTGGATTCAAAACCACCCTTGCTCAGTGTACATTAAGACAGCCTGTAGCTTCGCTTGTGTGTGGAATGTTTGGTTTTGTTTTTGTACGCCAAAGAAGGAGCCAGAAGGGACCTACGCGGAAGACAGTGGCGTCACATGAAATTATTAATAAAAAATATATTTTATTTTTTTAAGTCAAAACATAATAAGCGATTGACTTCCGTTAACTCTGTTGTGTACAGGTATAATATTTTGAACCTTTAAGGGAACACAAGGTTTGACCGGTCCGTAGTCTAGAAGTAACACTTCAGACTCGTAAATGAGAGGTTGTGGGTTCGAATCCCGGCGGAGCACAAAAGATTTACCATTTATATTTCCAAATTTGCTCTTCGCTGGGTTGGAAATTCATAAATCTTTATCAAAGTTTTTAGGTTCCTTGACTTATAGGTTGATATGTGGCTGATCACCCATGCTGTAAAAATGGTTCACTTTGCCAATGTCACTCCTGTTTCAGGGAAGGACGGCAATAGTTGCAGGGTGAATGCCCATTTGAGATTTGGGTTTTTATGTTGTAGGTTTACATGGGGGCATGTGCAAGCGCGAACTTGTACTTGTCTGCTTGTTAGAATGCATGTAATGTGAATCCCCAATGTTACATATCTTTGCAATCTAGATTCTAGAAAGACCGGTCTCGCTTGTGAATTGGCGCTTTCTACAGCAACGACCAAGCTCGCAGAGAGCTTCGGAGGAGTGTATCTTAGAAAAAACTGCGCTCACCAAATAAATCCATCCTAATATTATTATTATTATACTTAAGGTTTAAGATTCGGCAAAAACAAAGAGTGTGGTAACATATTTGCATGCCTTATAAGAATAATGTTTTTTTTTGTTTGACCGGTCCGTAGTTTAGTGGTACAACTTCGGACTCTGAATGGAAGGTGGTGGGTTCGAATCCCGGCGGAGCACAAAAAATATACCATTTATATTTCAAATTTGCTCGTCGCTGGGTTGAAAAATTTATAAACCTTAACCAATGACCAAAGGTCCATCCAGCCTTACGGCAACTGGGTCTTGCTTGAGAATTGGCGCTTTGTCGCGACGACGACCAAGCTCGTAAAAAGGTCGGTAGCTCAATTGGTAGAATGCTTGCATTCCATGCCGAGAGCAAGAATTCGATCTCAAGGTTTACTCAGCCTTCACAAGAAATGACAACCAGCCCTCCCGGGAGCTGGGAAACCCCCACTTCAACTGAAAGTGGTTGGTGTGAGGCCGGCTCCCTTACCCGTAAAAATAAATAGGTCCCGAATCGCCACATGCTACCCTTTCGGGGATAACGCAGGCAAGAAGTTACACTATATGAATGTGTAGCTTATTTGCGTTTTTTGTTTAGTGACGCTTTCAACTCTCTAGAAATAAACAAGTTAGTTACGCCACTGGCGCGATGTCGGTGTTGGTAACAAAGTTTGTTTGCGGAGAGTTGTACTCGTGAATAGAGAGTTGGTCCTCCCCGGGATTTGAATACACTTCTGTAAAGTTGTGAGTCAACACGCGACACACTCGGCCTCCCCCCCCCCTGCGTACTACTGTTGAAACAACGCAACTTATCCTGTGGCTGTGGCTGTTTTACAGCTCTCATCGCGCTAAGGGTGGGAATTTTTTAATCTGATTTTGGGGATCGCGCCTTCCGTATTGCGGGACCGATGGAGTGGAACAGACTGCAACCCGGAGTGAGGGTTTCGGAATCTGTTGACATTTTAAAGGGAGCACTGAAACGGCGCCTTTATAAAATATCTCATTCACGATTTAG